>VZRR01002495.1:294200-322002 GCA_013398015.1 Oreocharis arfaki
CCGCCGCGGCCCCGTCACACCGATCCCCCCATCGGGCCCCCGGAACCGGCCCCGTCCCGGCCCTGCCACCGACCCCCGGTACCGACCGCCGGCGCGGCCCCTCCCGCCCCCCGAGAAGCGTTTTTGTTGTCCCGTTTCCCAGGCGCTTTTCCCATCACCCCCCGCGCCATGGCGGCGCCCGCCCGCGTCCCGGCTCAAGATGGCGCCCGCGTGAGGCAAGGGGTGATGTGTGAGCGGCTGTTTTTAATGTTTAAGGGCCGCAGGTGCTCCCGGGCGCGAGGAGCGGCAGCACTGAGGGGCAGCGCTTAAGAACAACTAGATCGTCCCTCTGCCGTCATTGTCCTCGCAGCAGCCCGCCCGTGAGGCTACGGCCCCGCCCCGGGAGGTGCGCGGGGTGGCTGAGGGGCTGGGGGGACTATGGCGGAGGAACGCGAGCACTGCGACCCCGACACAGCTCCTGTGGCGGAGGCTGGAGATGGGGCTGAACCGGACAGCCAGGCCGGGGGAGACCCCGCGGAGAGCCCCGACGTATACAGATACATTAAGGGAGACTTGTTCACCTCCGAGATCTATAAAGTGGAGATACAGAACCTGCCCAAATACATTGGGTTTAATGATGTGAAAAAGTTCCTTGCCAAGTACGGGCTCAATCCTCACAAGATCAAACTCTTCGGGAAGCAGACGTTCGCCTTCGTGACGTTCAAGAGCGAGGAGGAGCGGGACAAGGCCATGCGGGTGCTGCACGGCGCGCTCTGGAAGAGCCGCCACCTCAGCGTGCGCCTGGCCAAGCCCAAAGCCGACCCCATCGCCAAGAAAAGGAAGCAAGAAGAGGATTCGGAGCAGGCAGAGGCGAAGCGTCCGGCTCCCTCCGGAGAGGAGCCTCTGAGCAAGCGGATCGCGGATGTGGTGACCCCGCTGTGGAACGTGCCCTACGAGGAGCAGCTGGCCCAGAAGAAGCAGGAGTGCGAGCAAGTGCTGCAGAAGCTGACAAAGTAATTCCTGTTTGTAAAGTAATATGTACAAGACTTGGCATGATGATGGGATATAGCTAAATTCACACCAATTGACAAACCAAACCTCTAAACTGAAGTGAGTTAGAGGTAGGTCAAAACTCGGATCACCAGTCAAAGTAATTGCAAGATAATCTGCGATGTAACAGCCTAAAAGCTGTTCCATCTGACAAAACTTGCTATTGTTTTTGGTCACCTTCGAAAGATTGCTTAATGAAGGGGAATTGGTTTTAAAGTCTGTTGTTCCATAAGCAGAAGGATGTTGGTGCCCTTAAAAAAATGGCATTGCCACATGGTGTAGGAGAATCAATCTGTAGAGGTGGCAAATTACTACTAGGATTTTAAAATCCCCTCAAAATTTTATGCCTGGTCTTTGGAGATCAAAGTATCGCGCCTGTCTCTTGCCTTGGATAAAACTGGCATTCTTTATCATGCATGGCTACGTTGATAAATCCAGTTAATAACGATTATAACTACATTTAACCCTTATTTTTTCAGGTTACAGCTCTCACAAAGTTGGAGAGGGTTTGCCTGTTAAAAAAATTCTGGAAGAAACACTCTTCCATGTGATAATCTGATTCTTTTTTGTGCCTTATACAAAAAAGAAGTTTTGTGCAACTCTTGACCTCAATTTTTCTAAATGTGTGCTTTACAGTTTTTGTTTCTGTTTTGGGCAGGGAAATAGGAAATAACAACAGAGCTTTATTACCCTGGTTGTTCCTGCAGAAGCAGAAGTTTAATAAATTATGTTGCCCAGTGGAGGGAGTGAAAGCATCACCCTTACAGGTAATGTAATCTCAGGTAAAGTGTGGAACAGGGTGAATGAGCTGAGGGTTATGTTCATTATTTGGTCCTGAGAGACTGTGGATAAACTGAGTATTTGACTTAATCTTATAATAAATAATGAATTTTAGAAGTTGTTGCCTTTCATGTAAATACTGTGTGGAAGTATTTACAGGAAGCAGAAAAATTGATAACTGGATATGTTAACTTTAACATGAATATGCTGTCCTTGCAAGCCTGTGTTGTAAGCTAATACATCCCTCAACAGAGGCAATATTTTGCTTTTTAAATAACAAGATTTACTAATACTTTGTTATTATTATTGTTAGTTCACACACATCAAAATCCATGAGTATCTTCCGTATGAGCTAAATGTCCCATGTCCATTTTCAAATGCATTTAACCACATGAGATTTGTTTCAGGAGAAACTTGGCATGTACAAATAAATGCTGTGTAAATATCTTACATAACTTTATTTTAAATCTAGACTGAATATCGCAACAAATGTGAGTTCTTGATTGGGATTGGTGTAAATCAAGAAGACAAAACTGTGGGTTGTCGTCTTGGCAAATATAAGGGTGGTACATGTGCTGTAGTGGAGCCATTTGATACTATTCACATTCCTGCTATTGCCAAAAAAGTAGTAAAAGCTTTCCAAGACTACATAAGGTGAGCATAAGTTAAATGAGTTATCCATAAAGGTTTTGATATCTTAATCAAAAATATTTATAAAGTTAACTAGTGTTTGTTCTAAGCTCTAAGATCTAAGATATACGTCTCAAATTTTAGCGATTCTTGGTTTCCACCTCGTGCCTGGATCATGGGGTGTTTTTCCCTTGCTCCTGCTCAGCTGCTCAGAGATGGGGGGACAGGTACCAGCTGAACACAGCTGTATTGCAAGCAGTGGGATGTGTAAGTCTACAGGAGAAAGTCTGTGCTACTCAGGAGCTTCTTCCACTAAGTGTAGGGAAGTACTCAGAAAAACACTTCTGAAAGGAGGAATTGAATAACGAAGGTCCATTGCTTCCTTGGATGAGAAGAATCATCCTACAGCAAGAAATAAATGAAAAGTTGCATATTTAAGCAAGAGTACTTTTTTAGGAAAAGGGATGCTTTCATCAAAAAACAGTTAAATCCTCAAAAATGGAAACCTCAGAAGAATCATGAAGATGGAAGACCTGAATTTGGTATGAAGCAGAGAAGCTAATGAAAGCATTATGAAAAGCTTTGTCATTCTCTGAAAGCAGTGAGAAGCTGTCTCTTGCCTCTCTGTAATTTTGCATGGGTTAAAATGGGTAAGAGGACTGTGAGAAGGAGGGACAGATTATTTTGCTTTAGGAGATACTATCCATCAGTCTTTCTTAGCTGAGATGTGGAAGTCATTCTTTTCCTGAAAAATCAATGTACCCTCTGTTTGTACTTAGCATTTTCCCCATCACTTCGCATAGAGACGTTCTTTTGATTCAATAAACTGTTTAATGTTACACAAAAGAATAATTCTCTGTATAAGTGACGGAGCTTCTGTGAATTACAGGTCAACTCCTTACTCCGTGTACAGCCCCGAAACCTACGAAGGTCACTGGAAGCAGCTCACGGTGCGGACCAGCCGCAACGGCCACATCATGGCAATTGCTTATTTCAATCCTCAGGTATTTCACTTGATACGTAACGTGCAGCCCAGACTCACAGCTTTAGAGCTACTTAAATTTCATTTTGTGAATTGTGCATGCAAAAGAGAAATAGAATTACTTGGGGTAGTTTACCTTGCATCACCACGCTGATTCTATTTAGACTAATCTGATACATGGAAATGAACAAGGCATACACTAAAACATATCTTGAAGTCACTAAAATGATTATTTTCCCTTATTTCAAATGAAACCTTTAGAAATTGAGTAAAGAAGAGCTAGCTGACCTGAAAATCTCTCTGGCAAAGTACTTCACAGAAGGGATGGGAAGGAGCAGTGGTGTTACTTCTCTGTACTTTGTGGAGGAAGGACAGAGGTGAGGGCATTGATTTTGCTTTGGTTGATTTTGGTGGTGGCTGGGTTTTTGGTGTTGGTAAAAAAGCAGTTAGCACTTTCACAGCCTTGTTTTGTCTACTTCATAGAAGTAGCAGCAGTTATTACTAATTTGTTGAAGTTACCTTTTCCACAAGAGACTCCTGAAATTTCCCATTCTCTGGATAAAGGCAGCTAGAGTTTCAGTGGCTGAACCTACTGGCCATTGCTGGCTGTCAAGCTGAAGAAGTGTTTACTGCAGTAGATGAATGTTTATTACCATCAAGTAACTTCTGCCTTTCTTCCCTATTTATGTGAATTTTTCCATCTCCCCATCCTCCACAGAGCACAAGGCTCGCACCTTCTTCATCTAGAGATGGTGAAGAACCTTGCACTCTGAGACATTAATGACCTAGGAGAGTCTCTAAAAGCAGCTGATAAATGTTACTGATGAGAATGGAGCACTACAATTTTATGATGACTACAGCTTTGTTAAAGATTGTAACAAACACAATTGTCTTCTTTTTTTGGTTTTGTTTTCCCCTCTCTCTTTTGTCTCCCCATTCCTCCCCTACTCCCAGGAAATCTCCCAATCTAGAAGACCTGCCTTTGGAGCATGTGGCTGGTGATAAGTACATATATGAAGAACTCCTTGGCCTAAAATTTAGAATTTCTCCTCATGCATTTTTTCAAGTAAGGATGATGTGAAGCTGCTCATTTAACTGGATTTGCATGAATGCTCTTGAGCTTGACTAATGCTGTGGAACAAGATGTTACTTACCTAGAGATTTAACCTTTAATATATTTGGTGTGATTAAATACCAGTAAGTATTATGCTTGGCTGTAAAAGCAGTGAATGACTGTAAGCTTGATGAGAGCACATTGAAGACAACTTCTATTTACTAGTTCATTATCATTTCCCTCCTTTTTCGTGGCAGCCTTTTGTAACACTGAACATGCAATAATACAGTTCAGGAGTCTTGTATTACTAATTTTTGTTTGCTTTCCCAAAACTTATTTCTGCCCTTCCAACACTTTAAAATGTGTTTTTAACTTACAATGATTTTTTAGAAACAAGAAAACATGCTTTACTAAGACTCATTAAAACATATTTACTATTTATGAAGAAGTAGATCTGTTGGAAACTTAATTTCCCAGGTGAACACACAAGCTGCAGAAGTTTTGTACACTGCCATCGGGGAGTGGGCACAACTGAGCCAAGAGAGCACTGTGCTGGACGTCTGTTGTGGGACAGGAACCATTGGGATTTCTTTGGCAAAGGTTGGCAGTTTCTCTTCCTGGATAGAAGCTACTTTTTACTTATTTTTAACTGTGGCTACAAGGAAAGAAAATACCTAATCTATGTGAAATGCAACAGATTATCTCTTAATTTTTAAAATTAATTTTTAATTGAACTGCCTGCAGCTGCTTTACCACTTCATTATGAAAGCTCACCCTTGTGTTGAGCAGCCTAGGTAGGGGTCGAAGTCCCAGTTAATTGCTGATGCTATGAAAAATGGTTAAATTCACATATATATATCTCAGAGGGATCTCTTTCCTTTGATTCTACAGAGAGTGAAGAAGGTAATTGGAATTGAGCTCTGCCAAGAAGCTGTGCAGGATGCCAAAGCAAACGCCCAGATTAATGGTGAGTTAAGCTGAAATGCTAAGGCCTTTGTTTGCTAAGGAAGAGTTGTACAGCCAGTTACCTTTACCTTATCTAAGCAGCCTGGAATTACATGTTGTTGATAGTGATCTTGTCCAGTTTAAACACTTAATCACTCTTGAAAACAAATACCTTTGTTAGCCTATGAGATCAATTTTCCAGCTGAACAGCTTCTTCTCTATTGAAAAGTATAACATTTATTTCACGGTAAAAATGAGATGAAACCACAGCTACCCTCCTAAAGAAAACATTAACATAGCTGGTAATTGTGGGCTTTTGCTGTAGTCCTGATAATGGAAGATGCTCAAATTACTGTTGTTTAAATGGTCTGAAGTCAACAGTGATTGTTTAAATTACACTGATTTCAAGGTAGACCAAACAATTTGTAGTTTCTGAGGCATCAGAACTTACTCTCCAAGGTGAAGAACAGAAAGCTGCTTTGACTAGACAAGTACTCTGAAAACATCTTTTCTTTTTCTTACAGAACTGAATAATATAGAATTTTATTGTGGGAAGGCAGAAGATATTGTTCCTTCCCTAATGAACGTTTTAGGTCCTCAGAACCTGATCACGATTGTAGATCCGCCGCGAGCAGGGCTGCGTAAGTTCACCACTTAGGGTTCGAGTCTGTTCTCTTGCTGGGTGAAGAAAACACCATTGGGATAAATTAAGTGGAGGCTTCAGGGATAGCTTGAAGCAGCATTGCAGCAATTTTATTCTTGCTGGCTACAACCTGGCATTTTTCTGTGAGGCTCTTGCTGCGCACAGAACCCGTAACCAGCTGTTGTGGTTTTGATCATTTAGATTCCAAGGTAATTCTTGCCCTTAGAAGAGCTGAACATCTGAAGAAGCTCATCTATGTCTCCTGCAATCCCCGAGCTGCGATGAATAACTTTGTGGAGTGAGTATTTCTTGCATTAAATTGATTTACAAAATGTAGTAAGAAGAAAAAGATGTGGTTTTTGAGAAGAGGGGAGCGTTGCTGGATCTTTATTTGTAAGCCATGTTCCTTGAGGCTTACCTTTCACCAGAAACAGCTGGGAGCTGCTGCAGCTGGCGTGGAATGGTATTGCCCAATACACAAGTTCTAACAGAAATTTCAGGGGTAGTGAATAGCCCTATCATGGAATTGAGGCTTGGGGGAAGAAAAACCTCTCTGAGACGAGCAGTGATGAGCAGCGTACTAAAATATTAATACAGTTCTTCCTGCCCTTCTTTCCCTTTTCCCATCAAGCCTGTGCCGGGCCCCTTCCAACAGGGTGAAAGGAGCCTCTTTCCGCCCCGTGCGAGCCATGGCTGTGGATCTGTTCCCTCAGACCAGGCACTGTGAGTTACTGCTCTTCTTTGAGAGGGTGGAATACACCAATGGCAGCTCGGCAGCAGCAGCACCCGCTGCCAGCGGGATCACAGCAGCAGCATGTGGCTCCGAGGGCATGGATGGCATCAGCCCAGCAGCCACGGAGGGGAGCCAGGCAGCTGCTGGCCCTGGGGACACTGCAGTCCAAGAGAGGGGGTCACCCTAACTCCTGAGAGACTGTGCAGAAACTACTTTCGCTTATTAACTGCATCTGTAACATCACTTCTGTAACATCTAGGTAATAAATCTCTGTACAAGAGTAGTTGCAAGGTTTCCAGATGATTTCATCATACTAATTTGAATGAAATTTCGTTATCATAGAAGCACAGAAGGGTTTGTGCTGGAAGGGACCTTAAGGATCATCTCATAACCACCCCTCTGCCAGGGGCAGGGACACCTTCCACTCGACCAGGTTGCTCAGAGCCCCATTCATGCTGGTCTTGCATACTTCCAGGGACAGGATATTACAGACAGTTAGGCCAAATCCTGCTTCTCTCTTCCTGCCTAGATAAATATAGAGAGAGACACACCCAATGCCCAGAGTAAGTCATCTTGTTACAGGGACCTGGACCTGTCAGTATTTCATCCAGCTCTGCCCCCCTGTCAGAACTGTGCAGTGTTTTTTCAGTAAGCAAGTAAAGATGTAGCAACCTTAACCCTTCCAGAAATCATTTACTTGCTAAGTCTTCACTAAGAAGTAACAAAGTCTAATAAAAATGCTACACTTTGCACTGTTGAAGTCAGTCTTACTCTCAGACTGGAGCATCGCTGACAAGACAATAAAGGCTTTAAGTTCCTACACCATACCACTACAAGCTGAGGTGACTTTGCTGGAGCCAGGCCCTCACCACTGAAAACTGACAGCCAGAAATGAACTGTGCAGCCACCAGCCCCTTACACTGCACTGCCAGTGCATCTGCTGGGGGTGAAGTCAAACCTGCCTGAGACTCCCACCCCTGCCCACGGTGCTCTCCAGTCAGGACTCACACTGCAGCCAGAGACTCAGCAGCTGCCATTAATGGACTGTGATCCATGCTACAGAACAGGCAGCAACACTGTTAGAAGGAATGACTATATTAAATCTCAACTTACTGAACATCTAATATACATTTAATATGGCCTAACAACAATAAAAAATTCTACTACAGCCCACAGTTGTGCTGATACCCCACCTTCCCAGTGACAACAGGTACCAAAACCAGCACTTTGGATTGTAACATTTCCAACCTTGACACCGTTTAAGTAAAAATACAAATCTCAATTAAAAAAAAACCCAATTTCATTCCAAGTGTTTAACCATGTAAACATTCAATTCCTCATAGAAAAGTGATTCAGTATTTTCATAACCAACGAGCTTGCACTGATCTAATTTCTCTTTAAAAATACCTCAGGACTTGAGGAACAAGAGTTCCTTTCTCTAGATATGCTTAAACTATCATAATACTGATCACACTGGCACATTTTATAATATCAAACTTTATTGCTCGAAACTAATTGTCTGAAAAATACACATGTAGTACTCAAAGACTGAACACAGAGGATTACATGATTGTGCAGAAAAAAAGCAAGCAGAGGCTCAGTGAAAATGAGGCTTTATAGTTGTACCAATTTAGCACTGGCACCAAGCAACTGCACCCAACACAACTCAAAACAGCAACCATTGTTACCTGCTGGGGCAATAAGGATGAACTTTGTTTTGTTTTCCCACTTTCTCAGATACGCTTTGAAATACTGTCATTGATAATTTTATTTGGTTAATAACAGCATGGCTTCTTGCACTTCACATTTCTTCCTACGGAAAGTTAGGAGGCTATCACTTCCTGAATTTCACTCCAGAACCAAAGTACAGTTTAGGGAATTAGTAAGATAATCATGATGCTTTGAAATACTTGGACGTTACAAGTATGTTTGTATAAAGCCTAACAGCATCACAGGAGAATGGAAGTTTACATACAACAGTTAAGTTTATGCATAATAGTCTTTCCAAACTTCTGAGTACCCAACTAATTCATCAGTTTTGTCTAATAAATATGGTAAAAAAAGCTGATGACTGGTGTTTCAGTAGGTAGCATCTGACTAGTCACCGAAGTCACAGTAAGTTTTCCGTCAGTACCATGAAGATTTGAATGCACACAAATTTAATCCTTAAAGTCAATATACCACACTTTTGTCGAGAAGCACATAATATGCAAAGCAAAAACTGTCTAATCCCCGGAGGATGGAACAGTTCTTAAAAATACACTCCATCCCTATAAAAATACCCATCTTCCCCTGGATATAGAAGGGATAAATAACAAGTATCAGTGACAAAAGCAGCAGTTTTATGCATTCATACAATCAGATCTAAACCTTTACAGCCGATTACCTAGAAAACACACAAGAGTTACAAGACAAGTTTAGGATACATCTTGAATCACACTGTAAGTGTTCATGCAGAAGCTGAAGTTAATGCAATGATCTATCCTCTATCACAGCAGCTCGTGCTTATGTGCAAATGCAAGACTGTTACACTCCAAACAATAGTAAACATTAAAACACAAGAATACTTCACAATGACATAAACAGCAGTTACGTTGTTTGTTCCAGCAGTTATTGCGCTATTTTCTGGACATCTCTCCAGTTAAAGGCTGCAGCAAGGTCTAATACCATCTTTTTTTGTTTGTTTTTGTTTAGAATGCATAATATACGTTCTAGGCTTTGGTTCACAATGAAATCTCTGGATGTTTTAATTAAGGGCAATGGTCACCTTGTGATTCTGATAGTGGCAGACTGAGGTAATACAGCAATCCTCTTAAAATTAATGAAAACAAATTGGTAAGTGAGGCATCTATGGATATTCTGCAGGTGACCTGCAAATGCATTGACATTCTGATTTCAGAAAAATAAAAAGATCTACAAGAGTGAATTGTCTTTTACAGTGCCATCCAAGTACAGATTTTTCTGCTGAAAACACAAGCGGAAATAAAACCTATCTAAGAGTAATACATTTAGGCATAGAAGATAAAAGCCCTGTCTTTATGAAAACAAAGAGAAAAGTCCCAATAAAAACAATGAAAAGAGACAAACAGCAATCACTGCTTGTCACTACTGCACCAATATTATATACCCTTCAAAAGATGGAGATTTATTAAAGCTATACAAAAAAAAGCAGAGGCAGTGTTTTTTTGTGGGTTTTTTTTGTCTTTTTTTTTTTTTTTAGACAGGCCACTTCTTTAAATAATAGTTTATATACCATCTTCCAACTACCCGTATCCTGTTGTAACAGGATTACAACTCATGGAACTAAAAAGCTAAATATAATAATAAAAAAATGGGTGGATTCATATTTGCAGAGACCTCCAAGTGTATCATTTAAACATAGAAACATGACTCCTCCTGTTTAACCTCAAACATTATATGCAACACATCAGAGAGTATTAGTTTGAGATATAAATTAAAATCCATATATTTCCAAAGTAACATGTCATTTTGAAAGGAGGTCTTACAATACTGATGCCAACATTTTTAAAATCCAGTAGGCACTAAATTCAATATACTGCAGCACTCTCTATGTAACATGGTAAATTAAAAAACAAAACCACATCAAAATCAGAATCAAACCAAACCAAACCAAACCAAAAACCCTCAAGCCCCGAGATCCCTGTCAACAAAGTACCAGGAGCTGCAGCAGGTACAGAGAACTGACCTTTTATTCCCAACAAGAGCAGGAGTGTAAAAATGGAGCAGTGCAGCTCCTGGATAAATCACTGCAGCCCTGCCACCAGCTTGGTTTTCGCTCTTTTTCTAAAGACCAAACCAAAAATGGTTGCAAGAGAAGACTTAACTGCAGTCACCCAGTGAACCCTGCATGAAGAATGAAACCCACAAAGCCGTGCTTTCACACAGCCACACTATTTCTTCTGTGCTTGGCTTAATAAAGCCTCAGATGACACAGTGAGTACTGCTCGTTTACCAGGATTGTATTGTAGAGTAGGTGCATATTTGTGATTTTCTTATTTATGAGTACAACCGGTTATGGTCTCATTCTACTTATTATTCTATGTCATATTCCAAATCTACATTCTAATTTTCATTGCAAAAGCTACACACTTTCTTTAAAAACTAAAAATGTAATTTAAAAAAGTAAAAACAAAAATTTCTTAAGAAAACCTAAATTGCTGCAGTCAGACTTAAGGGTTGTGTTGGTTTTTTTTTTAAATTCTTTGCTTTTATGGTGCAAATTAATTAAGACTTAACTGAACAAGTCAGATGCAATCTGACACCAAACAAATGAGAAATTGTTTTATTGCTGGGAAAAGGGAGTAGAAAGTCATTGGCAAAATATTTTCAGACTATCAACCATCGTCAGCTGCATTTTGGCTCCAAGCTTTGAAAACAGCCTTTCAAATTACAGTTTCTATTTTAATCATTTAAGTGGGGCCATATTTTCCCTGTTCAGCTCATCTGTAAACTAACACAGGCTCTTTTCATTTAAAATAAACCCCAGTAATTTTGAATCTCCAACCTGTTACCCTTAACACTACCAGGTATTCTTGTTCTTTTCAAGTAATAACAAAATCTGCATCTTGTAATCTCAAATAACTAAGCCTGGCAGGAGACAAGAAACAAAACAGAAAGAAACAGAGTTACTGGCCTAATCCTATGGCATTAGAAACATTGCTCATCACTTTCCTGTATTTGTCACCAAAGTGTCTTATCAGTGCATAATATTATGTGCTGAAATGCAACAAAACTTTTCACAAAAATAGTTTTAGGCATGTTCATACAAGAAGATGTACATATATTTCTTTTATATATACATATATATGAATGTGTATATATATAATATCAGCTTCAACCTGTACATAGATATTCTGAATTTCATACTTAAAATACATCCATTTCAAACAACATGGATGGCTTTCCAGGAGAAAGTGCTTGATTGGTTTTATCCTGTGTGAACATGCCTGTCCTCTGTGCATTTGCCCCAGTAGAGATCTTTATGATCAATTCTTTAAACGTACATATCTCAGAGGTATTAAACAAGGAAAAAAAAAACCAAAGAAAAAGAAACTAGGAAAAAGTAATATTGCCCTGATGATGCAAAAAGAACAATGCATAACTGAAGCAGCTTGGATTTTAAAAGTTATCTTGCATTCTGCAGCAAACAATTTTTAAATAATTGTTGAAAATCTAGTTCCTCCATTTGTGTTATTGCTCCCCACTTGCACATTTTCTCATTACACATCAACAGTACAGAGAGGTTCACTGCCAGGTTGAGCTGATTCCACTATTGTCATCTTGGGTTTCTTTCGGGTTTCCTCCTAAAAAATACAAAGCAACCCCCACCACACAGTCATAAAGAGAAGAGAATCCTAAAAACAGTTAAAATTCTGAATCATTCTAGCCAAACTTGTGTGAATTGTTGCAAGGGCTAATGATAAAAATAAATGTACAGAAGTAGGTACAATCAAGTAATAAACCAGTTTAAAGAGAGGATGAAAATCTCCCCAGAAGTAAACCCCAACCAAATTCTGAAGAGCTCTCTTTACTTAAAATACCGTGTAAAATAAGCAAAAAAAAAAAATCTGATCATTGATACAGGTGACCCATGACATTCATGCCATCTGTAAATACCTAAGAACATATACTCACTCTTTCCTGGGCCAGTTTTTTCATTTCTTCCTGTAACTTATTCAGGATGTGCAGATTTGGCTTGTTCTTTTTGGCATACTGCTGAAGTTCTATCACACTTCTATCAGATGTTTCCTATACAATAGAATCACAAGCAACAATTGATCAACTTTTTTAATGAAAAAAAATTAATGTACATGGAGCAAAGTTTAGTCTGTAGTACTTCTGGAGTTTAGTCTGTACTTCCTTAAGTAGGAACATCTACTTCCATGAGTCAGTTAAAATTCTGACCTGGAAGATGCAAGATTAACACAATTATTACTGTCAATGAAATCCAGGCACCTTAAGGTTTTGTTGTAACTAAATTTACAAATCCAGAAAAATCCAGAAGCAAAGCTCCAGTCACAGGGTAGGTTATACTCAAACAAAAGCCTGCTCACCTGTTTAACCAGCTTGCTATTCTCTCTGCCATACATTCGCAAGAGAGAGCCCCAGTTCTTCACATGTGGATGCAGTAACTGAAGGATTTTCTGAGAAGCCAATTGCTTCCCCACTCTTTTATTTTTGCCTGTAAGAATAACCATGGAAGTGTATCAATACCAGCACACTGTGTAATGAGACAGCCACAAATATTCACTTGTGTTACTCAAAACTGAGATACCAGAGAAGAGCAGCAGAAGCACGTAACAGGCTTGGTGGCTGCACAAGCACCCTCAGAATAGACAGCAAAGGAGAACAGGGAGAGAGAGGAGACTCCGAGGTCACACCAATTATTGTACTTACACCAGCCTCGCACTGTGTGCTTGCCACAAGTCATGACATATTCACTCTTCTGATTTTTCCCAGGAATCACTTCAAACTTTATGGATGTATCACCCATTCCGTGGTTTCTTAAGCACAAACACAATCAAGATCACATACTAAGTAAAACTACAAACAAGTGAAGTGGTTGCAGTTATCATCTTGGACAGTCATTGCAATGAAATTAGATATATTAATAATAAATGTCAATACATTAATTAACAAAGATTTTTTTTTCGATCAGTAACTTGAGTCAAATGAAAAAGCAGCCCTGTATGAAAGGAAACAAAATACATTTGTCCAGCAACTACATCCTGATCTTCAAAGAGGCATAAACAGCAAATATGAATTAAAGAGGAGCTGGCATTAACCAGGTCAGTCCCCACCACATCCCTCCCAGGCACAGGGAGCACAGCAGCTCAGGCAGGGTCACTGACAAACACCAGCAACAAGCAAACAGCATGTCCTGAGCCAAGACCTCACACCACCCAGGGGTCCTCATGCTGCAGCCTTACCTTTTAAGGCACTCATGGAGGATCTGATATGGAGACAGGAGTCCAGCTTTACTGGTGAGTTCATATACCCGTGAGTCCTCAATACTGATATGGTTAAAATACTGCAAAGGAATTGAAAAGGGTTATTGTGCTTTGTGCAAAGAAAACCCTAATAAATGTCCTTAACCTTAACTTCTCCTTTGCTACATTAAACAAATTGTTGCTCTGTGCTTAATACTTTAAAAAGTGTTTCAAAATCCATAATGGATGAGAGGCAACATTATCAAAACTGTCACACCTAACTGTACTTTTGCAGACAAATTCACTCCAATCTTACATTATTCAATATGTACATAAAAACAACAATCTTATAAATTCTTTATCATAACTTCTCCCTTCAGGACAAGGTTATTTTATTTAACTAATTATGAAACTCTATTTATCAAAATGCTGTGGTTTAATAAAAGAAAGCAGAACAGCTATTGGCATATCTGGTATTTTATATTAAAAGAATGGAAAAAATTGTGTGCATTCCCTTAATGACCATTTCAGTAGTGCATGGCATTCAATACAGTTCTAAGGTAAAGCAAGGGTACAAACAACTCATTCTGTATATTACTTCATTTTAGAAAACTTTTCTTTCAGGCTGATCACTGATTTTTCCTTTACTCCTTACTGATGGTATCACTGATCAATGAGCTACTTAATTCTCCCAGTATCTGAGACTATAGCACAACTCTCCTCTTTAAGAAATTTTTCCTCTGATTTTCTCAAATGTCACTGCCTAAATTGTGAGATTTCACTATGTGGTAATAAAAACATCTCAGAAGCCTGAGCACTTCTTACTTGGTGTTCTAAGATGATCACACAAAACCAAACAGCATCTAGCTCTGAACCTTTTCTGGCATTAACCAGAGGATTCTGGAAGGCAGGGCAGTACAGGCAGTCGGGTACCTTGGAACATCTCAGGTCACTCAGTAGGTGACCTGATGTGTTAAGTAAAGACACAAGTTCTCTGAATCAGAGCAAACTTTCTGATCTATTCCGATAGAAAAAAAAAAAAAAATTTCTTTGCCACAAGTCTTGCTCTAAATAAAGCATTTTGTTTTCTGAGTCAAATGGAAATACAATCTTAGTAATTTTAAGTAATATTTCTGCTATTAAATGTGCAATGTTTTAGAAACAAACTCAAATGATACCAGCCAGAAAGCACAAGCTCAGTACCTCAAGTTCTTGACTGTCTTTGGGCTTCTCCTCAGAGGTCTGTTTAACAAAGTCGGGAATAAGGATTTCCAGTGTAGCTCGAGCTGCAGAAAGCGATAAAATAAACCTAATCAAGGTGTTTAAAACAAAAACATCTCTAGATAATAACATCTCTTCTGTTAAGAAATTTATTCACTTACACTTTCCAAGGGGAAAAAAAAGTTCTACTTGTTCAACTTGATAACTGAAGTCTCATAACTAATTAAAATAAGAAGAAACTACTTTTTACAAGTGCCTACAAAAGGAAAAATATTCCAGTCTCATTCTAGAAGTTACATAGAGCCTTTAAGACCTAAAATTAAAGAGTTATCACCCCCTAGTTCTTACAGCCAAACCCTTGTACTGTATCACCATGGCCCTCAGAACCCCGGAATGGTACAAGAAGCAAAGAGATCAACAATTCAGCAGTTGGTACTGAGAAAGAAAAAAAAACATTACCAGCTTTATTCTTGGCAAGTTTTTTGCTGCTGGCAGTTCCTGCCCCATAAGTTACTCCATCAATAATCACTGAGGCTCCAAAAGGTTCACTTGGGTTCTCTGGAAATGGAAGAGGAAAGAAAAGAAAGCTTTTTGGAACTCCCACTGTACATGAAATATCACCACTATCAAGATTTGTTTTCTTCATTTCAACTTGAAGAGGAATGAAAATAGTTTATTCTTCATGAAGACTGAAAAATTGTTTTACTAACAGAGTTTTCCATTAACAGACTTACCACCATAAACATCATTCTCCCAAATTAAGAACTTACAGATTTTACGAGATCACTGGTAATCTGCCAGAATTCAAATATTAATTCCAAAGTTTTTGTGTGAATACAAGAGCTACACATTTTGATACTGGAAATTCAGTTGTATTATGCAAAGCATACACAGGAACAGCGTAATTCTGAATGACTGTAACATACCCTCTAAAAAAACCCCAAAGGGCAAAAGGAAGAATTAATGGAACATACATTATACCACTTAAGGAAAAAAAAAATTAACTTGATTCCAGTTATATTTTCCATATATGCAACATTTTTGGATTCTTGATTAAGCATCAAAACCAGAATATAGTTGTTTAAGAAAACAGACTTACCACATTCAAAGAAATTGTAAACAGGGCGAACCTTTAGGACTCGTTGCATATATTCATGCAAGATGCAAACTTCAGACTTCCCATTGGGGTTAATGACAAATTCTGCAAAAATGACAGAAAGAAGAGAAGAAGTTAATCAGTTCCAGTATTTAAAACATAATTTCTGTTAGAAATAAATCAATACTGAGCAACACTCAGCAGTAACAAGAGCTGAAGGCAGTCATTACTTATCAGGACTGTAACCTCAAATAAAAATATTTTTGTTTAGAAATTGGTCTTTATAATAGGAAGTATATTTTGACAATATTTTTCCTTTCCTATGTAATGTATGGAGGGTCAAAGAACACAGAACACTGGATCAGGAATAAAGTGGACTTTATTTTCAGTCAAGCTTAGAACTGCAATTAGTCTTCAATAAAGACTATTTGAACTGCAGAGAGATCAGCTAACCTTTCTTTATGGGTGCATCCTGCACAGACAGGGTGATGAGTTTCTGGTTGGCCGGCAGGATGGGCCGCTCGGACTCCGCCTGCTTCCGCTTCATCTCCCGGTTGAACTGGCGCCGCTCGGCCCAGGTCCGGAACTTCTTTACAGTCACTTGCTCGAAGTCAAAACGCTTTTCAAGATAGCGTCTGAAATCTTCCAGATCTGGGAAACACGATCCAGTTACTCCCTCTGCTCTACCGCTGAACAAGCATTAAGTTCTCTATTTCCACTCTTTTAAACGTGCTACATTTATTTTCTTAGACTAGGAGCAAAAGGTTAAGATGCTGTTTTGGACTAACAGAAGTAATTCTAAGTTTTCCTATTATAGGATCAAATGCAAAACATTTGTGCAAATTAGAAAGCAAAATACAAAAATCACCATTTTATTCTGTCACTTAATGACTTTACTAATCCCTAACCAGCATTAATACCCAACACAATTTGCAACAAAAGACCAGTAATTGTTCTGCTCCATCATCTAACCACATTCCCTTTACCTGAAGCAAGGCACACAGTGAGTACAGCAGTTATGCTTTCAGCCTCAGTTCCCCGAAGCCAAACCCAACTGTTGCTCCCTATTTATTATGCAGTGTAGCATGAAACACTGTACAGTGATGCTCCATGCACTCCATGAGTATCTGCAGCCTCTATGCAGAATTTAACACATTAAATTCACATACAGAGTACTAAAAGATTGCCCCTTGCAGTACAGCTGCTTCTTTATACGATATTCTGCAGATATAATCAGCAAAAAAAAGGAGTAGCATCCACAGATGTAACCAAACAAAAGCAAGCTGCTGGTATTGTTTCCTTCCACAAGGAATTCCAAATGCAAGTCACGCTTATACTTGATCACTCAGTATCATTTTCAGTTACACAGAACAGATCCTATTTAAAGAGAGAGATAGACAGGTGAACTTCATGTAGAAAAGTAAGTGCTTACTGACTTTAATTCTGCTGCTACATATGGATGATTTGGGGTTCTTTTTACATCTTTGGCATGGTTTTTGAACTGGACATGACACATGTAATGACAACGACAAGTTTTATGACTGAGCACTACAAAGACAAATGTAGCCTATGATCCATACCAATACTCCGAGCAGCAGAAATCTACATGGATGGGACTCTTGGGCATGCAGATGTGGTAACTAACACATGAGCTACCCCTCAAAGTTCCTCTCGGCTGGGTGGTGATTTTGGCACGATGTCTCTACACAACTTTTTGTGTAAAGGCTATCAGATTTGCATAAATAAAATAATGAAGCCTATCACCCCTTTGTATGAGTGCAATTACATTTGCATGACTTGGTCTGCGAGACTTGTGCAAATACAGAAATACAGTTTAACTACATCATTTATCTTAAGAGATCATCCTGAAAATAGATACAACTCAGCCAATACAGAGTGCATAGAAAAGCCTATTTGCAGAAGTCACACAAACACATTTGACAACAGCAAACATAAACACTGACGTAACTGATTCTTAAATTGAGATAAAGTCTACAGGACTAAACTACCAAAGTGTTCACTTTTTTCCGTAAAACTTTTCCACGTGGACTCTCAGAGCTTCAAGCAAGATTACAATTCAGTAGCCAAGTCTGGAACAAAACTTCTCAAATGCCATTACTCCAACTCAAGTCAAGAAAAGACTCCACTTCCCATACATACCTACAGATTCATCTTTACATACTTCAACTTTGGCCTTAACTTGTCCCAAAGCTCCTTGTGCTGCATCTCCCCCAGAGGGGTCTTTGTCGTCTAAAGGCCCAGAATCAGCAGCAGTGGAATCTGGTTCTTCTGTTTGGCAGTCCAGTTCTGAGGATTTATCTAGGTGCTTTACAGGTGATACTTCCCCATTTGGGGTTATGTCATTGTTTTGTTCCCTTTCCTCATTTTCCTTCATTTTTTTGTAATGAAAGCAGGGAATGCTACTAAGGGGAGGATCATGTTTCTGCAAATATAAAATAATACAGAAGATTTCAGTATCTCAAGGTCACCAGAAGCAAAACTCAAACCCAAAAGATGCAACCAAGATGGAAGCTACTTTTATTCAGTCTAGGCTCAAGCTCGTCTTCAGTCAGCAAAGTCATTCTATTCAAGAGCTGAGCAGGACCATTCCTGTGGGCTCTTCACACTGTGCAACACTGATACAAACCCTCTGGTTCACATCCAGACTACAATCTGTTCAGCTATATGCAAATACTACATGCTTTCATAAAATCCATTGAGCTTTCCTGGGGCATAAGCCCATGGCATTAAATCCAGTTTCTGCAGATTCCTTGGGGTCATGATTGTCATTTCCTTACTTCTGCAAATGTGGACCACAAGCCACAGCTCAGATTCATTTACAGTTTAAAATAAATGGTCTCTATATATATTTCATGGTGCAATAAAGCCCCGATTCTGCAGCCATACTAGAAAAGTGAAGGCACCAAACAAGATCATCTCATTCACTTTAACTGCCCAAACAGAAAAACAAAGGACCTAAGAAAATCATATCACATTTTCAGAAACAAAAGCATTTATTTTTCAAGAATCTTAATTCTAACACTGGAAACAAGCCTGCCAAAGGGAAAAAGTATCCAACTGCTTGCAGGAACATATCTAATTTTTTAATCTTAATAAGTATTTAAGTAATTGACAGCTCTCACCCTTATGCTTCCTGTTCCCAAAAAATAAGGTCTAGACCAGGTAACAACTCTAGATTCTCTGTGCAGATATACAGGAATGCCCGAGTTATGGAATGTCATGATCCATCCATCTGGCAAAGGTTCTGTAGGAGGGCGGCCACGACCTTTAAAGCAAATAATGGCTTTAAACTTGGATAGACTGCTTAGAAGAATAGAAATAAAAGCCAGGTTTCTATTTATTGTTTTTTCTGTCCCTAAGAATAAAATGGTAGTGAAACAGGATGAAAAATGTTTTGTAGAGAGATGTTGTTTTTAAACAAGGTATATACTTCTAACCCAGACTAAATCGTGCAAAATTACAGATTCCATGTTGTTCTCAACTAAAGGCAATAGTAGCAGTAGTTTTTATATAAACTTGTTTGTTTCATCATTGAATTCTCTTTTCTTTAGTCATTTCGTACTTATCACAAGCACCAGCATTTACTGGAAAAGTCATACTTGCTTCAGAAACAACTTCATTTTCCATTAAAAATTTTTCACTTGACACTGAGGAATAAATTCGCATTGAGACACCACCAGATTCACAGACCCAAACAGCCAGAAAAGAGCTTCTCTCTAAGCCAAGGTCTCACGTCTCTCTAAATCACAAATCGGAGACCATTCATCTTGGCTGGAAGCTTCCTGGCAATCTCAATACAATTCTGGAGCAAAAAGTTCTGGTTTTTTATTTCAGAGTATAGTGAGCCTGCAAAATACTCCCCTAGTATGTGTTTAAATTTTAATTCAGAATATTTTCAGTTACATTCTTCTGGACGGGTTTGTGTTCTCAGCTCTTCTTTATTAGTAGCTTCCAACATCAACACAATGAAACTGGAGAAATGCAAGCCACTGACTTTTCTAGTCGTTATTTTTAACCTAGATCGCATGCAAAGAGACCTCACATGAGGCAATTTCAACAGCAGAAGTTATGTAACTGAAGCAGGAAAAAGGCCAGAATGACCAGAGACAAAAGCCCCAGATCACCCACGTTCACCTTCCCACCACTGAGGTAACATTCTTCATTATTTTTCACAAATCCATGCACTAAAATATATTCTTATTACATACAACAGAACAAAAGCAAATATCAACTTCACAGTTTAAGAACACGAAAAATCATATTCCACAGTAAGAAGCCTCCCAACAATAAAGTTCTCCAACACATGAACAATTTCACATGAATTGCCATCCCACACTTTGCTTGTTGATACACTTTCGTCCTACAGACACAAGCCATACACAGGATCTACAGCTATTAAATGCACATTAACTTACTCTTCAGTACAGTTTTAATTTTGGTCATCATTGGCTGCACACTTGTCTCTCCATCAGACTGGTGATCACTTTCACCACCGTATTTCTCATTATCTAGTCTCCTTGTTTTGGGTGCTCGAAGACCCTCTTCCAGCAGAGCATCCACATCATTATCAAAGTCATCCTGAAAGAGACTGCATCAGACACTGTCCTTCTGGGTCTACCAACCTCCCTTTTCCCTTGTAAAGAGAAAGCAGGTATTTTTGATATGCACTTCCATACAGAGAGAAACTAGAAATTTCCAATGATTCCAGTAAAAAGACTGAAAAATAAGAAAGTAAGTTTGTGAGAACTAGAATCTACATGACAAAATGAACTACAATTGTGTGAGAAGACTTTTAAATGCTGTTTTTACAGAAAGCTATATAAGCTGCCACACAATTCAGAAGTTTGACTAAAATAGTTTACAGAAGTTCTCATGCAAAGCTCTGTCTCTGAAAATTCTACAGTTTTGACTCATGTACTGCACACTTCTAGAAGAGATTGTTTCTTTGCATATTTTTTTCTAGCCACTCGGAAACCTCTTACCCAGCAAAGACCTGTGGATTTACTTACCTCATATGAGAAATTCAAGGTTTCTTCATCCACTTTATCTCTTTGAACGATTGCTTTAGATGTGAACCCTCCTCCTTCTTCATCTATTTCCATCAAATTGTCGGTAAAGTCTTCTAGCTCATCCAGAACTGCAAATTCCACTCTCTTTTCCTGATCAATATCATTTTCATCATCCTTCTTGTCATCACTTTCACCCCCTAGCCCTACAGCTTTACCATTACTACCACCAAAAGGACAAACATGCAAATCCCCATTGACATTATTAATACCAAACTCTGTATCTGCCTTATAATCCTGCTCAACTCCAGTGTACAGAACTTTCCTATCTTTGCTTTTGCAGCTTTCTGTAAAGCTAACGCTAATCTTCACGTCTTTCAGTAACTTAAGATCTGGGGTGAACTTTCGAACTGACGGTGCGTGACGAGCAGTTCTCGGGCTTTGGTCACTACTCTTGGAGTCTATGATAAGACGACTTTTGTAGCAGGCAGATCCCTTTGTGAGCAGCTGTGTTCTGCAGAGACTGTGCGTGTCCCCAGCAGGGGTATCTGACTGTCCATCACCACCAGAGCCAACGTCCATTACCTCTGCGTCACTGGACGTTTGCAGGGGAGGTGGTGGAGGCTGTTCGTTGGGCGGCAGAGGTGGGGGACAAGTGTGATTCTCCACATTCATTTCTCTTGCAGGTTCTTTAGGGAGGGGTGGTACATTTTCATAGTTCTCCATTTTTAAAACTACTGTTTTAAAAAAAACAATGCTTTAATAAATGTTTATCTCTATATTCCTAACATGCATAAGTCCATCAGGATTGGTTTATCATGTTCTATTCAATATGCAACACTGATGATTCAGTTAAGCTGACTACATTGTTCTTTTCATTAATGTAGACAGCTTTCAGAATCACTGTCTCAATTATTGGAAATCACAATGCATTCAGCTTAAATAGCTGAAGACTAAGAGTGCATCTTCACTGGACAAGCTGGTCTCCTTTTCTTCTTTCAACCTACAAGAGGAAACAAACAAACAAAAAAAAATTGTCACAGGAAGAAAGTGGAAATAGTATCCCAGGCAGAAAGAAAACATGTCATTCCTTCCAGCATAAATTTTGAGTAGGAGAGTGACACAGTGAGAAAAGCAGGGTACCATCTTGAATGAGGCTGAAACTAGAGTGGTTTTACTGCTTGAGCTGTGCACTAGCACAAGAATTTGCTAACACAGTTGCCTTTATTAGTTGACTATCTCAGCTTGGTTAACAGGCAGGGCATTAAGCATGACAGACTAAAAACTGTGCATTTTGGGGAATTTTTCCCATAATTTGAAACAACCTGGTATTCAAGCCATACTTACCCACACAGCAGAAAGGATAATTAGCTTACAGTTTTAGACAATCTGCAAAACCAACAAGATTTTAAAGACTATGGTCATGGCTTTTCAAAGTTTAAGTTATCAGCTACTTTGGAAATCTCACAATTTACTAAAATCTCACAGAAAATTACTCTCTAGATAACCAGATATTAGACATTTGATGTTGTATTTTGCACAATTATGGAGCTATTTATTCTTTATGTCCGAGGAATTCAGATCCAGATACATAGCGTTAAAGCTCAAATTAATTTTGGAAGGTATTTAGAAGCCAATGTTTTAGGGAATTTAACTTGGAAAAAGTATTAAATTCCTCTAGGAAATTTTACAGGGGATGGGGGGCGTTCATCTAGGGTTTATTTTTCGCATGAGGTGGATCTTTCTACCATGTCTATGGCTTCTTCAATTATACTCCTGTCATCTGTGCCGGACCATAAGCAGCTAGGGAAAGGAAGGATTATCTTACCTGCTTATTTTGGTTTCTCCAAGTCCCTCCACGCCAGACCAAACTAGGCTTAAATCTTCCTACAAGCTAGAAATGAAGCACTGTCACTCTGCCCCAGCCAGCCAGCTGGCTCAATCTGCTCTGTTCAAAGTACTCCCTGCTGGCAGAGAAAGTCTGCCCAAGTATTCTGCAAAGACAAGCTCCAAGATCGTTCCTGTTGCTGTGTAATGTTGCAGGCAACAGGGCAGAAGGTCTGGGATGTCATGAGGGACTTAGAGAAACCAAGTGTAATTCTCTCATGTATCTCTACACCAGCCCAGGCAGAACAAACCAACAGCAATAGCCAAACACCAACTGGGACAAGGCACGAAGTGGGGAATCAGAAGTTATAACAGGAACAATTAAAATTCAGCAACTTACAGAAGTTACCTACCTGAAAGCTGGAAGAAAGAGTAACATATCACAAAGCAAACTCTAATTTGGCAAAAAAACAAGTTTTGCTGGGGCAGCAGAGGAGTTTTCATATTTTGTGGTGGTTTTTTGATGTGTGTGGGGCTTTTTAAACATACTCAAAATTGTGACACATCCAACATTCTGAGTTTGACATGCATTATAAAATTATTAAGGAAAAGACTGATAAGAACTCTTAAAATAATCCCATCTTCTCTGATACTAACACATTTTCAGATTGAAAAATGGCTCATTCACCAGTAAGACAAGCAATTCTATATATTTAAATCCATTCCATTCTACAGGATGACCCTACAATGAGCTCAACAATGAACAATTCTTTCATCTTTCAACAGGTTCTGAAACACATAATGTTGTAGAGAATACCCCCAGAAATATATTTGTCTAATAAACTTCCTCATCTTCAGATTAAAAAAGCAAAAAAAAAGTGAACAACAGGTTATTAAATTCTCCACAGTAAATCATCAGCATGTTAATTCTGAACAAAAGAATCAGAAGTCACAGCATGAGTTCAGTAACTCCTGGAAACTAAATGCCTAAGTCATCTAATTCTTCCACCTTAAAGAGTCTTCTGAAGACTCTTTAAAAGAGCAAGCAGAAGCTGTTCACACAGAAATGAAATAGTGAAAACAGCATTCTAGAATTTGAACGAGCAAAACCTTCCCCTGTGTTCAAGGAGCTACCTGGTCCAACTAGAAAGACTTATTTTTGCCAAGGCATAACACACGATCCTGAATGCTACTTCCAGACCTCTGATGCATGTCCTGCTCATATGCTCAAAACTACTTTAACCAATGCCAAAACATAAGAACCTAACCTTTACCTACCCAGCTTTGGTGGCTCACTGATACAACACCTCTGCTCTTTGCAGGAAAGATGTCTCGTTATTCAGTTCAAGCACTGGTAACAATTAAATTCTTGTTGTCTTCTCTTTCTTGCTGGCCGTGAAACGATGAATAGCAGAACCATGAATAGCAAATCACTGCCAGGGATTGTCTGCTCCTCAGTACACACACTGTGCTCAGGAAAAGTACTAGACCAAGATGGGTTCAAATGAGCTTTTCCCATTTCTAGCCATGAACCTGTCACATCTCTAGGGTAAGATAACAGTCTGGTAGTGAAGTCAAAAAGATTTTTGCTTTTTTATATGTTTTTCATATATCTGGAGCTCTGTAGACTACTATTATATAGTTACATAGCTCCTTAACTAACT
This sequence comes from Oreocharis arfaki, assembly GCA_013398015.1. Taxonomy (NCBI): domain Eukaryota; kingdom Metazoa; phylum Chordata; class Aves; order Passeriformes; family Paramythiidae; genus Oreocharis; species Oreocharis arfaki. Next base: position 318,782 of record VZRR01002495.1, read on the forward strand.
CTAAGAGAAAGGGTAAGAAAAGTACTAGAACAATAAGCTGACCTTCTAAACACATTCCTGAAATATTGTTTAGTCTTATTCTAAGTAGGAGACCTACAATAAGACATAATAAGAAGTGGGGCAGAGAACCCTTGGACCAACTCCAAGGGGCTGACCCAGGATTCGGTTACTGGGGCAACTGAGTCTCCTGCTGAATGTACCTGTTAGATATCCCAAGTAATTAACCTTTAAATTGTAGAAATCCGGTGCCAGGTGTGCCCATCACCACCGGGACACCTGGAACCTTCCAAAGAAAGGTCTGCTTGTTACTACTCCAACACTGTTGCAAGGGTTTTTTTCTCTTTTGATCATAGGTAACAGTAGCTCTACAGTTACAGTGGGCTACAACACCTGCCTATAAGCTACAAAAAGCAAGGCAGAAGCAGAGGAACACAGGTCCAATTCCCATCTACTTCCCTGCCAGCTGACATTACAATATGCCCTTTATATCAGGGGTTGGGGAAAAAAAGAAAACAAAACAACAAAACCACTGAGCTATCAGGTATTTGGAAAGACAGAAAGGAGGAAAGGCAAAAGGATGAGTTAGATGAGCTTCTAGGTTAAAAACAGCCAAATGGGCCTTAGATAAGGGAACGTAACTGCCACACACAAACAGGCTCAGCATAGCAAAAGTCAGTTTGCCTATCCTCATCCTCAATTAAATTATCCTGAAAGAACAGATTTTATTCTCTAAGGCTCCACCAAGTTCCATTAACAGTTTCCATACAGATTCCTTCCAAAGAGACAACACTTTTGGCAGCTGCACCAGGCAGTACAAAACACTGAAAACATGAGTGCACAGTTCATTTTCTGCACATCACCAACACATGGAATTTCCATGTTTTTAACTGCTTGCTCTTATTTTAAAAAGATCTGATCATTTTAAAAAGTTTCAAGTCACAAAGTAAACTCAACAATACAGATTGGGGGGGACATATAAATGTAATGCAGCAAACTGCATAGGTCCCAACAAAAGCAGAGTAATCTTACCCTGGTTGTCTTACAGATGTCTTTTATAGACAGAAAGGAAAAAAACAAAACTACTTTGTTTAATAAGTACTACTGCCCATTCCCACAATCAGACAGGAAAGGGATGGGAGAGAAATACACAGAGAAAAGGGTATCTTTTTTCAAGGCAGGAAAAAACTAGAATCTTAAAATTTGTAGCCAGCATCGCCCAAACTCAAAGAAAAATTCCCTTCAGTTACAGCACGTCAGCAGTCTAGAAATGAGTTTAATAAAGAACATATTCTCTTTACAAATACCTGTAGCTGCAGCAAGGAACAGCATACCACAGATTCTCTCTTCAAAAAGTCACTTTTGAAAAGAAACTGTGTCAGAGACTGCTTACTTCCCATTCGGTGGACCCCAAAAGGAAGAGTGGCTCAGAACAAACTCTCCTTATTTGCTAACAAAATACAAAGTCCTCCTCCATCAAATGGCAACTCTGGTGCTAATCTATTAACCCCTGTCGAAGTAATTCCCCACTCACAGCCATCTACCTTTTTTTTTATTATACCTAGAGTATCTTTTCAATACATACAGCTCTAGAAATACGTTAATCCTATTTATTACCACCACTAAAAATAAAAAACCAAAACAAAATCTGAAGAGACTGAATTTATTTTCTTTAAACCAGAACGGAAAGTACCAAAAGAAAATATTCTTTAAGATAATGACTACATGTAAGAACTCATCTCTTCTCATTATCTCATTAGTAGCTGTACAGTAGAAAGATTCTGAAGGAAACAACCACATCGTGTAAGTCAGTCATCAAGGAAGTTTAAGAAAATGCAGCCAGGGCCCAGCAATAACATTATCAGTGGCAAATACAGACAAGGCTCAAGAACTTGTCTAGTTCATAAAGCTTCATCCCATTTCAGAATGAACAGAATCCATAATTTTGGAAAGGAACCCTCAGAAATGGCAAAACAACAGTTGCTTTTAGAGCTTGACCAGTTTTCTGGCAGGGTTTAGATGGGTTGATTAATTATGTAAGACAAAAAACTGATTTACAAAAAAAGGTGAAAAACAGAGCCTAAGAAGGAGAAAATATATTATTCCTTTCACATCATATGTAAGCTTCTTACTTGTAAAGAAAAACAACACACATAAGCAACCAAACGCCCTTCTCTTTCTCTGAAAGAGCAAAACAACCCTGATAATCAAAAGGAGCTGCCCCAAAAGACCTAGCGACTCAACTCCTCATCTAGAATCAAAAATAGGAGCCCCTAAGTTTAATTACCTAAACAGACAGAAAAACTTCTCAAAACACAAAACTAAGAGATCTGATTCCAAGACCTCTAACCCAAAACCTAACAGAATAAAGAAAGTGAATGTGTTCACCCAATTCCAGTTTATGGTCGAGCAGCGCCTGGATATTCAGGTCCCAGCGGGCAAACAAACTTTGCAGACAAACCCGAAGCATAAGGAAAGGAGGTACAAAAGCACAAACTGTTTCCAACCAAAAAAAAAGCTGAAGAAAGCTGAGAGAATGCCCTCACAAGAGGCTGAACGAGATAATTTGCTATTAATAGAAAGAACACATGAAGCAGAATCCTGAGAGTTACAGAGACATCACATTATCTTCAATGTGCCAGAATTAAAAAAGTCCCTGTACGCCCGCACACACGTCGGTGCCTTTTCTTCCTAACTTTGCTCAGGAGCCGAGACACGCTCCTGTCCCCTGTACAAAGGGCTGCGGCCGGCGGAACCCAGCCCGTGCCTCCCTTTGCCGCAGACACACACGGACCCGAGACGCGGTGTAGGAACCGCCGGAGCCCATACTCCCCATCACCCCCGGACGAGGAGGTGCCCAGGGTACAGACATGGCGTTTCCTTCCCTTCCACCATCCTGAACACAATCCCACAGCGAAGCGAGCAGGGAGGCGGCTGGGGGTGGGCGGGAAACGAATAAATAAACCCAAAACACAAAACCAAAACAACCAAAGAAAAACCCTAAACAACACAAAACACAACACCAGCTCTGAGCAGAGGCCGCTCAGGCCGGGCGCAGGGGAAGCGCTGCACGGCAATACCCGCCGGGCAGGGCAGCACCTTCCAGCTCCAGCGATGGGATGTCGGTGCTCGGAGAGAGACTCCTCTGGGCTCCGCGCCCGGGGGCCGCGCCGGGCAGGCGGCAGGAGCGCGGCGGGCCCGCTGGCGCCGCGGCCTGTCGGGCG
>VZRR01002495.1:322089-357297 GCA_013398015.1 Oreocharis arfaki
CCCGCACCCACCTGGGCCATCCCCGGCGGCCCCGCCGCTCCTGTGCCGGGGCTGCGGGTGAGGGCGAGTCCGGCCGCCTCAAGATCGCCGTCCCACACTCCGCGCCGCCGCCATCTTTAAACGCCTGCGCTGGGCCCCTCCGCTCCCCGCGGGCGGGACCCCGCGCGCGCCGCGCCAATGGCGTCCGCAGCGTCCGCTGTCAGCGATTTGAAATGCCGGCTGCCATTGGCCCATTGCCGTGCCTGTTAGCGCGCTCCGCCAATAGGGACGCGAGAGACACCCGCCCTCACAGGCCCGGGCCATGGCGGGGGGGGCGGATCCTTTGTGTGGCCCGGGCACCGCTCGGGGCTTTTTCCCCCATGCGGGCCAGCTACAAAAAAAGCCACTTTTCCCTGCAAACGCTGTTTTGTATCTTTAAGCAGCAAAACTACAGCATTACTGCTTCAAGACTGATTCACCTAAAAAGGATAAATCAAAGTAGGGCCATGTCTCATGGTATAGGTACTAAGCAGTTCACAGAACAAGTCCCAAATCTGACTGCAGGGTTCAGCACAATTCCTAAATAATTATTGAAAATATCTTACACAATTTATGTAAAATTACTTCTAAAGTGTTAATGAAAATTTTCTGTCCTAATTTGCTCTGTTATTTTATAATTTGTGAGTGATATAGAGCTTTTATTGATACACTTATTTATAGGATTGCTGCTTTCTTACTTCACTGTTATATTGGCTTGAAATCAACATCAGACACAAAATATTGTGATAATACATCCTGGTTTTGTCACCAACACAGTATGTTTGTGTTTTCTTCATGTGTAACTTCAGGACATGAGAATCTTTTTCTAGTATTTCACTGATCTCATGTCTTTGAGGTCCCCAAATACCACTATGAAACATAACAGTAATATTTTAATAAAACTTTTAAAAACTTATTCAGAAGACTGCTGTTAGGCCTTTCCATCTTTGTGTTTGTCTCGCTGGACCAACACATCTAATGATAGGGCGATAATTTGGACATAATGTCACGGTACCATGTCAACACATAAAGATCAGGTTACTGAAACTGCTTTAAATCATTGCAAGCTGCCTTCAAAAACTGAACACAGTTTCAACTAAAAGCAGTTTCTAATTTTTAATTCCTCATAACAGGCTTCTGCACTCAAGCCATTATTTTAATGATTTTTAAATTAGGACTGCTTTTATTACTGTTAAAACCAACCACTTCAGAACATGAATTTAATAACGAACACCCTCAGTTTGCAAAACAGCCACTCACATCACACTTCCACTGTCAAAGCTGAGGAAAAAGACCTCACGATTAAGTAAACAGCTCGAGTTGATGTTGGCATTTGCTGTGTCAGGTCACCTCAAATTGCTAACACCGGGACAGGAGATTGTCCCCCTCAAAGGGCCTATGAAAATACAAGTATTGTGACTCATTGGCATCCCATTTATGTGACTGTATAAATGAACTATTGCAGTAAGATCACATGCTTCAGAAAACAGGTAAAATTTTTGTATGTACATGAACAGCAACACTACAGTTAGGATCAGATGAGCCACACACACAGATTTTTGTATAGAGCTGGAGAATTAAAATGCCTGCAGTGCTTTAAAAATGAAAAAAAATAACCAGTTTTAGTTTTTCCATTGTGCATCTGTTTTCAGAGAATCATAATACTGTGTCTTAAATTAATGGTGCAACAGCAGATTCTTTGAGACACTGACACTACAGGGAAATAGACTTCTAACTTTTTATAAACAAAAGAATTACTCCATTGAGGAAACAACATTTTCATCAAAACAATGCTCAAATTGTGATTAAATTTTTAATCCAGAAGGTTGATGTGACCTCTGGAGAATTAAATCTGATCTGCTGTGTCTAACAAGCGGCAAATTCACCTGAAAATTTTCATCACCTGGACTTCTGATGAAAGACTTGTAAAACATGCACAAAAATCTTCCACTTTTGAATTAGTAGGGTACAGGTCCACCTGCATGGCGCAATCAGGATTAACCATAATACCATGAAGTACCATTATCAACAAAAAACCAGTTCCTAATGACAAGGAGATTTTCACATACAAGATTTCAAAGGCTGGACAGAAACTACTGCTGTTAACCCAAAATACTGCAATTAAGCCTATAAAGACAAAACTATGAGCTTCCCAATAAAGTTAACAGGCTGCATTCATCAGAATGAAAATTAGGTGGAGCCAGTGCCTTTTTCATATTCTTCCTATGTCAGTAGCTACAGCACATACTGCGCTCTTCCAACAGTGAAAGCTACTGCAAGCCAAGTTTTGCTCAGCCTGCATTACTTTTATTTCAGTAAAATAAGTTTCACTGCAGCTTTTTACTTTTTTTTTTGCATTGGTAAACTGGTATTTGCTTGCATTACATGTCTTTGTCTTTCACTTTTTGCTGCAATCTGCTCTCTTCAATCTAATCTCTGTCAGTCATCACTTCACAGCCACGGAAAGATGTCAAAAAGACCCCATGAGCAATCTCAGATCAGTTCTCGAATGTCAAAAGAGGTTGCTACAAAAAATAATCGGAGTAGACACATCCTTTGGCTCAGCGATACCACAGAATTACTGATCTTGCTCTTGCCATTCACAGATTCAACATAAAGTAAATTGTGTTGTCTACAGAATCACTATAACTTCTTATTTTCCTGTTGGAAACACTTCAGCCAAACGGTTCTCCCAAGTTTCAAACTGCTGGCAGAATTTTCCCAATAGTGCAGACATTTTTCTAAAGACAATATTGCTTAAAGTGGGGCATGATGTCTAACAGGTCAAATAAAAAGTAACAGCTTCACATTCAAATCTGGAAATTAAAACAAGAAAAAATAAAGCCAAAACCAAGTGACTTTCACATTAGAAACTGGACTGCACAAGCCATTCAGAAGGAACATTGTGTTCAATTCCCAGTTGAACCTGGGCTGGTGCTATCCCACCATGACTGAGGCTTCCCTTACCTGTTCTTCATACATAGAACAAACCTATTCCTATGGCTGAAAATCCTGCATTCCTAAATACACTTAATTGATCTAGGGGGAATATTAGAGAAAAAAAAAAAATCTATCTGGGACAAAATAGTAGTCTTCATACTTTGCTTTCTATAGGTCCTGTCATCCAAATAGTTCAGAACACTTTTGTGAAACAGGCAATATTTATCTGCTCCTTACAAACTTAAAAGAAAAAAAATCCTCTGGGTCAGCCTCGTGGCTGTTCGCACATTGGGCATCTCCACCAGTTAAACCACCCCTGCAAGTCAATCTCAGTCACTTCACAGAGTTGTAGTAGTATTGCACTGACAACTACTTCAGACATTCTGGCTTCTCCCCAGCTGCTGTTGCATGGTAATTTTTCTTGTGAGCCATTATACACTGTGATGTTTCTAACTCAAAGCTGAGGTAACAAAGCACAGTGTTGAACACTACTGTGTGTGAACTACAGCTAAGAAGCTGTTGCTGCAATCCCTTAGCCTGGACTCCCCCATATTCTGCTGGCAGCACACAGACATGAATCAGGAGCGTAATCTTTGGCTGTCAAAAATCCAGGTGTAGTTGCACTTACATGAGCAAAACCATAAATGTCAGTACCTTTGCTCTCCCTGACAGAGGCCAAATAAATTACGGTTCTGAAAGCTCAGTTGTGCTGCTAGGGTTGTTTTTATGCAACTGCCATCCTGGGATTGCTTTGCCAGTCTAAACTCATGCACATTACAACAAGAGAGAGCTCAGTCTTGACTGGCACAATATATTGCTAAAGAAAACAGAAAAATTTGCAACTGCCATATTGCAAAGACAGTGATACAACACAGATATGCTACATCTAGAAGTACAGCAGGCCGACATATGAAGATTTATGCAGCAAAACTATTGGTGCAGAGTGTTTAATCTTCATGCAAGGTGCATTTCAAACAGTTTTGCTCAGGTTAAATCCTTTACCTGTTGGAGAACACTTGGTACATTCCTCACACACACCAACCTGTTCTGTTCCATCTGAAACCAGCCTAGACCCTGTGACCTGAGGCTGCCCTGAAATGTGAGCCAAGGCACAGTACACAGGGCTATCAGGAAAACCATGGAAGGGCACTACTTATCAAACCAGGGTGATAATGCACACCCATCTGTAACTGAGAGAACAGTTAATTCCTCTCTAAATGCCAGTCATTCCAGTGAGACACGAGAAACAGGAGATAGATAATGCATCTGACTAAGACCTGGCTTTATGTAGTTATTTTGAGTAGCTATTCACAACAGAGATAGTACAAGGAAAGAAAAAAAACCCTAGCTTCCCCATTCACCCTTTTCTTGGAAGAGTACATTCCTTTAACAGAGGCAAAAGCCTCAATCATTGAATACTACTTACATTGTACCACAAGAAGTGACACTACTGGCTCCACATATTTTCCAGTTTATTATTTAAAGTATCTTAATTAATATCTGAAAAGTGATGTGGTTTCCTCCACCGAACAGAAGCAAGCAATGTGTTTGCCCAGTCTGGCAAGTTACTGACCAAGGCTGGCTCTGTGCCTGTCAGGGCTCGTGTGCCAGGTGAGACGCCCATGGAAAACACTCCTGCATCACCAGAGGCACCCAAGTGCCTTAGCAGGCACTGTTCTTCTCAGAGGCCTCAAAAAGAAAAGGATCACAAACCAGAACATAATTGTGTGTTCTCTGTTCTCCCCTTCCTTTTTCCATCGTCTGATCTGTTTTAGCTTTCACTTGTTTTTATCTTTCCAGTAAAAAGACACAAAAATTCCATGTGCATCAGCAGAGAAGTTGCTTTTCTTCTCATTCACGTTATGTACGGCTTATGAATTGTAATTTTTGGTTATTCTGCCTAATATAATAATACTTATTTCTCCTTCACTTGTTTCTCCTTCACTGTGATCCTAAGTTCAGTGCTTATGTCTTCTGTTTTAAAAGATATGGTAAATTTGAGCATGTCAATGATACTTTTTTTTCATTCAGCTTCTAAGTTCTTGATACACAATGTTACAGAGATAATTTATATATACATGAAATATATTCAACATTTCTTCACTCTGTTCACCTTAACCTACATTTCACAGCATGAGTCATACTGATGGGTTTGGTAATTCTCACAGTTCATGCCTCTCCAGCTGATTGCAATACTGATTCCATTTTCACCGAGTCAAGACTATTTCCTAGATCCTCAGAAGCTATCAACAAGACTTCTCTGCAGAAAATGAATCAGATGAAGAACATCAGCTATGTTCTACTACATCAATCTGAATGAAATAAAACTAACTCCTAGTAGCTAATATTCCGTATCAATAGGGATGCTTGCTAAGCCATAAATGTCCATTAAGTTCTACAGGCTAAAATTGAAATGTAAGATGCTTTAATTATTGCCTTATTACTGCTTAGTATTTCATAGATTCATTCCAAAATTACTTATTTCCTTATGATATTATGAAAATAGTGTTCCAAGTCTTATCAATATTTTATCTTAATATTTAGTTTGGTGTAGTTCATTTGTCACAACAAGTATCAGTAAAGCTTTGAACATAGTGAGGACCTCCAAAGGCCCAACTCCTCCTCTGCTCTGTCCAGGTGTGTTTTATTAAGCTACTATGAGGAAGATGAGACAATACCACCCCCACTGCAGGGTCCAGTATGGCAGAACATTAATGCAGGCTCTACTCAGGGTACCAAGTGAGTCTCAGGTCTGCCAAGGATCCAGACTTTTTCCACAGTGAATCTGGATTCCCATCCTTCAGCAGCATTTTGTCGGGCTCCACTTTTCCCTAAGGATGCATTGCTTTTGCTCTTTCCTACCTTTCAAATATTTTCCAATTTCTTACCTGGGTAAGACAAGCATGCAATAGCATAGAATTAAAAAACACCCACAACACAACATAAAAAAACCCAGAAAAAATAACAGCACTCTTAAAATTGAATTAAGTACCAGAAATTAACTTACAGCTCCTTCATTGCTAATATGCCATGAAAGATTTTACTTCATTGTATCACACCAAGTTACAGGCAAATGAACAAAAACATACGTGCAAAAATGCACAATCTACTAATGTCAACAAAGACTGGTCACCAGGTTGACTTTATTCTGATTCTAGTTTTGAACACACATGTAAACAACAATTATGACACAATTTCAAGCAAAAAAACATAACTGAGTTTTTACACGTTTTAAAATTTCTTCCACTACCATTCCAATAGAAAAAAAACAGGAAACAAAAATCTCTTGCACATGTATGACTTTGAAGAGATGATATGTAGAAGCAAACTTAGTAAAATGCAATGCAATAGTTTCCTATATACACTTTTTTTCCTTTATATCCTTTAAAACTGGTATTTAAAATTCCCTTTTATTATTAAAAATACTTTTATAAAAATAAAACACTTTCTTTGTTAACTGTAGGTACAGTCTACTTTTTCCAGTAGATTCATTGCAACTCTAAATTGAAACTAGAGTTAACTGTAGGTACAGTCTACTTTTTCCAGTAGATTCATTGCAACTCTAAATTGCACAGAGTAGATTATGGACTTCACAAATACCTTACCACTTTTATGGACAAGCAGCACTTCCTGATATCTGCACAGCAGTCCTGATCCTGTTTCCACTGAAGCCAATGATGAAACTCTCACAAGCTTCCAAAGAAGTTTAAAGAGCTCACTTTATTAGCTATTCTAACAAAAAACAGCATCTGAGGTTTGGGCTCTTTCCCATTTATTTTAATTATCAGAAAAAGCAAATCCCAGATTTAGAATCTTGATTCAAGCACAGCAAAATAATTATAATCTATATTTACATCTAAGATCTGACTCACCTTTCTTTGCTTACATTTAAAAACTAAGAACAAATTTTCATTACTACAGGACTGCTATAAAAACTAAAGTTTATAGATGCTTTTAGCATGATACTGCATGCAAGTATTTTGCTTGCCTTTAGGATAATGCCTTCAAAGAGAATGCTATGTTTAAATATCCACTATTTGTAAGTGGATATAAAAAAGTTTGCTATGCAAACTCTCGGAGCAAGCTATTGAGGCAGGGCTTTGTTTCTAGGTATGCATGTGTCAAACTCAAATTTAAGACAGCTATAGCTACTTCTTTGAATCTAAAAATATCAGAAACATTTTTATCCACACAAAAATAGGGTTTGAGAAGTCATCAAAAATTAAAAAGGGCTGACTATTTCCTGCAGCTCAGAAGGACAGTCGGGAAGGCTTCGAGTTCTAAACCATGGACAACACAACACAACTGTTGATTGTCTTGCAATCAATGTGGTCAAAAAGTCATTTATATAGAACTGAATCAACAACCTGTGACTAGTGATGCAAGCAGTCCTGGTATCTAGAAGCTATTTAAATATGCAAATATAAAGAAGAGATTTGACCAAATGCTTCTTTAGCATCTTCTGATAATTACAAATCTGGGAATGGCCTTTCACAGTTCTTCAAATGAATGGAAAGTCTCATTTACTGCTGCCTCCATTTTACACACACACACACACACACACACACACACACACAAGAATGCCCAAACACACCATCTTGAGTACAGAAACACAGCTGCACATGTTCCAAAGAGTATCAAAAATCTGGCCACTTTGCAATAATTAATTGAAATCAGAGGCTTGTGAAAAAAATACAGTAGCATACCTAAAGGAAAAAAAATAGTGGTGATCTACTACTAACCTAATGTTCAGTATTCAAAATAAGTCAAAACAGAACACCAATAGAAACAAAAATAGCTTAGGCTTTTCAAATACCCTGATATTAGCTAGAATCTTCTATTATCTACACTGGCACTGAATAATTGAAAAAAGCATGCATTTAAATAGCTTTTTAATTCACAGGTGTTAGAACATAGCAAGTACCTCAATACCCAGCTTTTTCAGCAATGTAAGACTGCAACAGTGTCACCTTACAACACATAGCTATTCTTACTAAAAATCTATGAGCAGCCACTCCAGGCTGTAATATATTATACCAATAAAGAATTGAATCCAAAATTTTGTATGTACAAAACAGCCGATACACAAAAAGCTCATCTTCAGCTTCTGTTTGCAAACATGTACCTGTTCCTTACCTGCTTGCTGGGGAAGAAAATAACAAAACCAATATTGCTAATTAGACTATCAGGAAACAGGATGTCACAGCACAAATAGTTTTATTCAGGTCAAAGATAAGCAAGTCTGCTCCCACAGTTCTTTCAGTAAAAGTGAACAGAGACTGAACTAAATTCCCTACTTCGATTCTCAGATCAAGTTTTAGAAATAAGATATATTGCTGTACTATCTGTAGAAAAACAAATGTAAAGAATCCCCCCTCTCTGCCCTCCCCAGGCAGAACCATTGCACCACGGCACTGAAAAGCTTAAATGAGACTAAAGCACTTAATACTACCAGGATAACATACATTCATTTAATGCACATTGGCATCAGCTGTACAATCTTAACAGCATATGTTGAAGGTAAAGCAAAGTTTGGTAAAACCTTCATACAGAACAATAAAAGCAGCAAATGTTTCCTGCCATTTGAACTAAAAACGAGTTTAAGTCTACTTAAAACATCTTTAAAAAAATCCACACCCACAAAAAAGCACTGACTTTGTCTTGGACAAAGATGGCCTTGCCCTGAAGGCAGGGTGACATTAAATAAAATATTTCTTATTGTAAGTTGCTACTTCATGTAAAAACAGCATCTTCATCTGGTTTTCTCCAAAGCATCTGTGAGCTTGATAGGGTATGCTACCAGTTTATTTAAACTTTTGCTTTCCTTGCTATTTTTAGCTCGTGGAGGCTGGCACAAAACATTTACTAGAGCTTAATGGCTTGTTCTCTCATTGCTGTTATTACAAACCACTCATGTGGAAAGTTGTTAACAGTGCAGTTTGAATTCATAGGTGCTTGTTTGCCACTGGTTGACATCAGCATTGATCATGTTGCGCTCGGTGAAGGTAACGTGTCCCTCAGAATCGACGAGAACGACCGTGTTCGTCCTGCAACAGCACAACGGCACAAGGTTAAGCCTGGGGTCCATTGTAAGAACTTCCAGGGTGCCATCCCTCATTCCCAAATGTTTTAGCTATTTTTTTTTTCCCTTGAGCACATCATCATCATCACACGAGCAGGGCAGAAATCATCCTTGCAAGTTCAAATGGGCATTTTCAGTCCCTTCTTCTGTCACTCCATTGTCTTGATTCCCTGCTGCACTTGCAGCTGCTGGCACACAGATCTGCTCATTGCAGAGAGTATGATAAGAGCTTAAACTTAGTGCAAGTGCTCCATTCAGAAAGAAGTAGCAAAAAACGAAGTGTTTCTTCACAGCCTATATGTACCCAAAAGGATTATTCGTATGAACAGTACTCTCTTCATTCCTCTCTTTCAAATCATCTGTCCATTAAGATTTAAACATTGCTAATTATTATCACAGGACACTGATATATGATCACAGAAGAAGGTTTCTCTCTCTAGGAACCTTCCAAAGGGGAAATCTGTTTTCATGAAAAGCAGATTCCAGTTGTGCATCTATACCACTATGCCTTTGGTAAGCTGTCATTTCTCTATGGACACTACAGTACCCTTCCACAGAGGGATGTCTGACAGTAGCAATTTTCCACCATCCTGATGTGGTGGAAGTCAAATCACTTCACAGTTGTTCAGTCATTTAAAAAAGCACTTAATTTCCTCAGAAGAATATGGTGAGTCCCAGTTAACAACCTCTACTCACTAAGCCCTGTTGCTAAGGGAAAGGTAAGTGTGAGCATACAAATATAGCAGTAGGGAGACTTGAAATGTGTGCTAATTCACCAGCAGAAGGTCAGTATTTCTACTAAGCCATCCCTGTTTCCTTTGAAATGGCTGGACTCCAATCTGTGAATTAAGGGGAGGAAGGTGCTTTGTTACCATGTTAAGTCTTCATTAACCTATATTTAAAATGTTCTTTTAATACATTTTAAAGAAACCACTTTAAATACTGAGTATCTCTTTCTCAGAATACCAACTTAAAATGACTACAGTAGTGAGCTCTCTCTGCTTATCAATTCCCATCCCTACAGAGGAAATACTATGGCTGACCATGCCACAGACCAATCTGACAAAATTATTGGCAGACTTTTAGAGTAGCAATTCTCTATCAGCAGCAACAGGGTTCACTGGCAATTTTGTCCCACTGAAGATGGGACAAATGAAGATTTGCATTGTATTATTCTATTCTTCTTGCAGCTTTGGTGGAACAGTCAGAGCAGAGAGTGAGAATATCTCAGTAAAAACAGAAGCACCAGTTAGGGGAGAAGTGGAAATACAGGTTCTTCTGAACAAGAGCAATAGGTTTTCAATGTATGAAAATGGCAGATCCATTTAATGATGCCACGTCTAAGGCAAACTCTGATTTAGCAATGCAGATGACACGACTCCTGCTCGTGGAGGAGAAATGTGTTCTGTCGTATCTCTGATAAGATCAAAGTTAGAGGTGCTCAGATCTGCTACTACACTGGGGAAGCAGGAGAACTGTATTATCTTGTCTGGGACAAGTTAAAGCTGTGCTGTGCTCTCCATCAAAGATGAACCACAATGTGAGCTTCAAATGCTCTTCAGCAGCAAATCCCAGACACTCAAATACTGACCAAGGGAATACATTACTGAATTATACCAGATTAGTATCTGAAAAAAAAAATTAAAGCAGTCACTATAGAATTTAAACTTAAAATAGCACAATTTCGATTTGAGATATGCTTTGATCCAGTACACATATATTTCTAGCAATGAATCTTTTTACCTTGTTCCATAACCTGGGCAACGAACACATAAAGCTGCATACTTGTTCAATATAGGACGGATATAGTCCTTCCCTTGGTCTTCAATTGCAGGGTCTGGTAATTGACTGAAAAAAGTAGTAAACTAGTTTAAGAAAAAATTAAAATTCTCCAATATTAACACATTCATCCCTCTGGAACTGGAAGGAGTTCCAGGACATCCCTGAGATCACAGTCAAAGGCAAGGCTGAAGCAGAAGAGAGGGGGTAAAGGACAAAAACCCATCAGGAAAGAATGGAATTCTATGATTAAACCAACCCCTGTATGCACTAAATTCCTGTAATACGCACACACAAAGAGATCACAAAGTAATATGAAACAGGATATTTTAAGAAAGTTCAAAGCTAGTGCATATCCACATGTTCATATTTATTATGAAAAGATCATTTCATCTTGAAGTGTGATTTGGAAAGATTACAGGCTTAGTTTTAAATATTGCTTTTTGTAAGTAAATATTTCCCTTTTATAGTCAGATGGTTTCAGATAAGATCAAATGGAATTACTGAACATTAAGGGAAGATCATTTGACTATATTGTATCTTATACCTTTGTCTTTTTCCTAGTAAAAAGTATAAAGTATAACAATTTTTAAAAAAATCACTTGATCTGATAGCAGATGAAAAAAGCAATTAAGACAGCTCATTGCTCAGATGTCTGAGTTTTTACATAAACCTTTATTTGAACCACTGAAAAATGCCACATTCATGAATGCTGGCATTAGAATTCACTGTTAAGTTTGGGAAATTTGATCTATATACCAGAAACAGCTTTACTTCAACTCTAATCACTTCCCAGACAGATGAAAGTCAAGGTAAACATGAAAGTTATCAGATGGTGAGCAATGATATAAATTTAGACCACAGTATCTCCTGTACCCTACTCCATATCTGCACACTGAAGTGGTATCAACTTCCTTTCCTTCTGAACATCCAGCTGATGGGCTCAGGTTCACTGTGCAATCAGTTGTGAGTGCAGGAACCTTCCTCATCAAACTCATCTCTTGGGGACTTCCTTGACTGGAACTTCCTTGACTAAATTCCTACAGCTGAAGTGTACAAACACTTCCTTATCTCCTTCCCCCATTTAGCCCAAAACAACTGCACTTTTGAGGAAGGCAGCTGCTTGTACTTAGAAAATGCCTTGCTTCTTCATCCTCTGTCTATACTCTGAGCAGCAAGACAGAACAGTAAAAGCTACTTACACAAACCTGCTCACCACCTGTGAGGGTGCTGAGGCCCTGGCACAGGCTGCCCAGAGAAGCTGTGGCTGCCCCATCCCTGGAAGTGTTCAAGGCCAGGTTGGATGGGTCTCTGAGCAACCTGGGCTAGTGGACAGTGTCCCTGTCCATGACAGAGGTTGGCACTGAAGATCTTTAAGGTTCTTTCCCACCCAAATCATCTTAGGATCTATGTAAACAAGTGCTTTCTTTAGGTGCAGTAACCAAACGTACCTGAGCCTCCAAAAAGCTGACAGCAAACAGCTTACACATCCCTAGTCAGGCACTCATTGCCCTTACTAAGACAAGTGCAATCTTTAAAAGAAAAGGGCACAGAGAAGCCAGTGCACAGCTGATGAGTTCTAAGACTGCTGTAGTCTTAGTTGTGCCTCCTGCTTAAAAATCAATACTGTTGAAAGTCAGACTCTGTGAGAACACTACTTTCAATTAATATCAAGGTAAAGTGCTTCTTTCTTTCAAAACAATTTCTAGATGCATTTTTTTCAATGGGTCATATTGTATTTTGAATAAATTCCAGCTATTCTTACGGCTCTTGATTATTCATCACTGTAAGAAGCTCCTTCACCAGCTCTTCTTTGGTAAGGTCTTGACTTCTCATGACCACTTCTGTGAAAAGCTGCTTCCCGTATTGAAGTTTCTTCCATGGTGTATCCAACAAAGAATTACTCAATCCATATATTCCTACACACACACACACACAAAAAAACCCCCAATTTAATTGGAAAGTGCATTCTACTGATTTCAGTTGTCATTACAGATTTTAAGAATTTTATAAAGTCTGATTCCCCAGCTAACTTTTACCTGCAGGTGTTCCATAAACACACAAACCCCATTACTGAACAGGAGAATACAGCAGGCTTCCATCTTATGCTGGGCTGTGCTTAAGCGCTCCCTTGTGCTAATGCTCAGAACTTGGTTTCAGTTGTACTCTAATCCATATCTACAGCAGTTAGTTTTAGTTTCTGGTTTGCTAAACTATGAAGAAGGCACAACGGAATTATGTAATTTCTGCAATCTAGTCTTGTCCAGTTTAGCTATATGAATTATAAGCTATCTTTGCCTCTGATTTTACTCTTGAAAAACGCTGCAAAGCAACATTGGATGACAAGGACCTTTCTCTTTAGAGGCACCCTTTCACCACAATCCAGACAAGAGAGATTACCAAACATCCTCTCTTCCTGAAGGCAGCCATCTACACAGGAGTCTTGTCTAAGCACGGAGACCAGAACTATCTTTGGTACCGCCCGCAGGTACCCAGAATTTGTAACTCAGTTTCTCATTACAACATGGCCAGATCTTAAATTTTTTAAAAAAGTCTGTATTAAAACGTGTTTTATGTTTGTACAAAATCTAACAGTTATTTCCAAGAATTTATGCTGTAATTGCTACAGTAACAATTTGCCTACTGGGAGCCACATTTTGACCATTAACCTAAGCCCACAAAACAACGCTCTGCCATCAGCTGTTCCCAACCAGCTCCACTGCTCAGAGCCTTCCATGTGTCCTGGTTCCATTTAAACTGCCTTTTTGATGATGAATTCTGGAGCTTTGTTCTCTGTAGCTAGCTAGTAAAGAACTAGATTTGAACTATTTTAAAATCAATCCACCTGATAGACAGGTTTTATTTTTTTTAAAGCCAACTCTGTCCATGGGGGAACACAGTCATACTGTGACCTTCAAACTGCTGGATAAGGGGAGTTAGGGCCATATCCTTTGAAAACTCCATTTCTCAAGACAGACTTCTGTCCTTCAGCCATAGTTACCAAGCAGTATTCCACTAATTGCACTGCAGGTGGGTACACTGACACGGATAGAAACTTCTAATGAACTCCTGATTCTTTACTGAAATTTATTGAAAAAAACTTAAATGAATTCAAGGACATTTAATATTTTTTTTCCAAAAGAATGTAAAGAAAAAATCAGTGAAGACAATGCTTAAGTAGCTAAATTACTAGAACAATACAGAACTACATAAGAAAAAGTAATATTCAGACCTTTCTGAAGAAAACCTACCAGCATTTAGGAAAACAGGTTCTGGTTCTCCTTTGTTTCCATAGTAGCAAATGACATCTCCTTTGGTGGTACTGAAAAATATAAATACAAGCTTCTCCTTGAAAAGCCATCAACTTCTATATTTGATTATGCTTTAATTTCATGCAATCTTTGAGCACAGTAAGATGCTTCTCCCACTGTTACTCCTATGATACCAGACATCGATGCGTTTTATTACTTTCCTTCTCTCAAAACACTCTATGAGCTGCACCACTATCAAGAAGTGCCATTATAATTTTTAAGCATAACTGCAATAAAATTCAGTAAAACCCTGTAACTTCTACATGGAAGTAGCCAGGCTTAATGATAAAAACCTGTATGGTTTTGATTAACTGGAGATTTAGTTGCTTGGGAGGAGGGTGCATGTGAAAACAAAGGAACTGTCCATCACAGCAAGTGCCCTTTTCACCATCACCTCTTTTGAGTCCTTCCTGTATTCTAAGCCACTGACTGCTGTGGGCAATTTTAGATGGCAGAACTGCATTTTAGGCCCACTTCCAGCAATGCTGCAGGGCATAGTTGGGTCCTTTGTGCATTTCTTGGCTGTTTTCAGGTGACTGTAGTCACTGAATCTCTCTCTAATTGTAGGCACTGGCCACAGCACTTGCTCTCCCTCGTGCAGAGAGTACAGGGAGGGTCTTGCACAAGGTTCAGAGACAGCTTCCAACTTTGCCAACAACTCTTATTTGACAGAGATGGTATCAGCATATCCAAACAGCAGAGACTTAAGTAGTCACACTGATATTGACAATACAAACACCAAACCAACTGATAAGGGGAAAAAATAGAAAGAAAGTCATCAATAACCCTTGTGTGTCCTGTGGGAAATGGATTGCCATTAGATGGCTCACTCTCAACATCCCTCGGTCAGCTGACATGGAATAGTGATTCCTCAGATCACTTCTGGTTGGTGGGGTCTGGCTTTTTTTTTTTTTTTAATTTGCCAGAATACAGCAATGAGATCTAATTCTGTATTTCCCCCTAGTGATTTACTTGCTCACAGTTACCAACAAACACATTCTGACCGTAGTTCAGTTTTTAATTTGTCTCCCAAGCTCCAGCTCCTTAGACAGCAGATAGACTTTTTTCAATTAAAAAAAACATAAAAAAGAAACACAAAACTTGCAGTTAAGATTGAATTTGGATTAAGTAGCATAAAACATAATACAGGAGAGAAGCCACTTCCAACTCCTCATTTTTTTCCTAAGATACAAAGGAGTATCTCTGCGCTGATGCAAATCAGACTATATAGAATGCAATCTCATTAATGATGTACTGGAACTTAAATTGCTCTGCATAACTTAGCATCTGCAACTCAAACCTTAATAACAAGCAAAACAGTCTTGATTTAGCTGTTTATATTCTTCATGAAAAGCCATTATAAAAGACATTCTACACTGTCCTTTGCAAGACAGCCAAATGAAGAAGGAAATATTAACTTATTAATTATAGAAGTCAGAGGAGTCAAGAAGAGGAATACAAAAAAAGCCCCCATAAAGCAAAAATAGAACTGCTTTTCTCTGTGCACTACTCTTCCTACTCCCAAACCCATGAGAGCTTTCTGATACCACACAGAAAGATGATCAAGTTTTTCAGCACAGGCAGAAGACAGCAATTATAGCAGGCATATTGTGTACTCTATTTTTATTGTTAAATATTGTATAAGGAGACCTCAGTTACTCAAGTCACAATTTATCTACTGTTACAAAAAATGCGTAATTTTTCTGAACTTTCCTCTAGTGGCTTAAAAGACATTTACTTTCCTCATCTTTTTCTTCTCATCCTTAAGACCCTTGTTCAATTTTGTTTATGCTGATGTCAAGACTTACCACCTGAACTCTCCACAGACAACAGCCCACCTTAGGTGTTTTCAGTTAAGATATCAGCAATTACACAAACTATTGTATTGGTGCATTAACCACTCTCTTTTCAAACACCTGCTGTAGAAGGTCTGTGAAGAGAAACAGCAGAGCAATTGTTATCACCTGAGGTCTCACAAGACCTGTTAGAGGAAAAGGTGGACAAATGGCCCAAGCAAGCCCTGGAACACAGCTGTAAGACAAGGCCTGTCACAGATGAGACTGCATGCTCAGTAAGTAAGCACTGCTGACTTCCTTCAGAATGGCTTTTTATGTGAAAGAATATAATCCTCTGGCATCTCTTCCGAGATTTCTGTCACTGACAAATTCAGTAACAAGATCCCCTAGAGTTTATCAAGAAGATGGGGAATACATGTGAACTGCAGGGTCACTAATTCAGGACATCTGTATCTCATTGTATCCACACTCCCCCAGATGTGTGTTTCCACCTACCTCCACTGCTACACTGCTGCTGTCTTCTGTCAAAAGAAGACTAAAGCCTCCCAAGAGGCTTCTGAAATGGGGATAGTTTCAAAATTTAGTTCACTGTGCCAGTCAGCTACTCTGTCTTTTATCATTGGGCTCTGCCTATTCCCTTCCTACTGTTTACCGGTACTTGGTACTGAACATCAAAGCAGAAGCCAAGATGAAAAAAAATCACTGTAAGCTTGATCACAGCAATAGCCTCAAAACCCTGGCCCATACTCAAGATTCTCTTCCCTCCCAGCATTACAAGTATAGACACCAATTTCACTGGAGAAGTAATAAAGGCATAATTAAAGTGATGACAATAGGACCCAACAGACATATTTTTAAATCCCAGCCATAGCTGCCAGCAGAAAGAAACTAAAATTATGCTCTTAGATACATCATTCTGTCAAAAAATGTATGCGGTAAGAAATGTTCTAGGAAATATTCTAGGCAGCACAAAGCTCAGTAGTAATAGAAGCTTCACAGCAACATGAAAGCCATACAGAGTTTGCCACAATCACTTCTTAATGCTGGTGAAACATAAGCAGTGTCCTTCTGCACCTCTGCCCTGCTTCAAGCTCAAGGTGGCTCCAAGTCATGTCCAACAAAAACGCAGAATGAAAGAAAAAGAAAAAAGTAGTGAGGCAACAAAGCTCCACAGAGTGTGGTTATCACCAAGTGATCGCTCCCCTGGGCACTGAGCTTTACTCTACTACAGACAAGGACTTTGGATTGTTTTATGAATAATGTGTGCATGTATTTTTTGTGCAAGGACAAAAGATGAAACTGGCAGCTTGAAATGCTGTACAGTAGTTTCAAGTAAGTAGTACAGTTTACAGATTCATTTTCTTTTCTTCAAACTTCATGAGCTAATCAGAAAGCTCTTTCTGTTCTGAAGCTAAAAACAAACAAGCACCAAACCACCAAGTATAAAGCCCAAACATATACCACAAAACGTCAAATAAAGTGGTGAAAAGAATTCTACCAAATACTCACAGCATCCAAAGTCTGCCTTAAAACACTACTCTGATTTTGTTGTCGGTGTCTAAACATTTCTTTGGTGCTGTCCTAATATTTTGGGCCAGGCAGAAGCTGACATCAGAGGAAAGGGATAAAATAAAAAAGATTTTCAGAAGCATTTTTCTTTGACGTTGGACTGTCCATCCGTCCACTGGAAATGACTAATGATCTATGCAGAAGTACCTCATTTTCATGAGGGAACCACAAGAAGCAAGACAAGGGTACTCTGCAGAAAGCGATATTGTATCACTTTTTGCGCACCAGAAGTGCATGAGAAGAAATGTAAATGAGCTTACAGAACAATCCCGCTGCCTTGACCATCCATGTTCTTTCCACACCAGCACTCTGACCCTATCTCACTTTTTACTGAAAAGGCACCTAAATCCAATCTCTGGAGAGCCATCAAATCCTTCCCACCCAGCCAAGTCATGGTAACCATGCTGAAGGAGAGCCTGCAGGTGATGGTATAGTTTACTACATTTTCCCTGCAGGGATTGTAAACTGGCTGTGACAAGGAAGAGCAGAAAAGCTCACCCAAAAGGCATTTTTCTGCCATCCCCTCCAGTTGACTTGTTTGTAAGGGACAATTTGTCTATTCATCATGGAGAAAGTGATTCACTCCTGTTGCACAGGGATCTTACTGCACATAAACTACATGGGTTCTAACTGACAGCCTCTCAGAGACTCTGCACTTGCTGGGTGGGTGACAAGAAGCTGCCAGTTTGTCCTTCAGGGCAGTCTGTAGGAACAACAGCCACAACAGCCCTGACACAAGTTTGAGATACCCATCAAAGCCTAAGCAGGAGTAGCAGTGGATCTGTTGGACACAAACACGGGTTTCCCCCAGGACAGAAATGATGTCCTGATCATCAACAAAAGCAGCTCACTGCCTTCAGGTATTATCACAAATGGAGAAAGAAGGAAAACCCCTCTGAATATTGAGCAGATATTTACCTAGAAACCAGTCCAGCCTCTGGTAACCTTGTTCCTCTCTAATGAGACCTATGGATAGTCAAAATGAGAGGAGTGGCAACACTGCCTTCCTGGAAGCCAATTTTGCAGCTGCACAAGACTCCAAATAGACACTGTTTGCCACATGCTATAAGTCAACAAAAAAGCATGTTTAGCATAACTGGATAAATATTCATGACTCTCATACTCAGTAGGTACACCCAAGATGATAAACTGAAAAATCAGAAAAATAAAAGTACTAAGTAATTTTCCCCAAACAAGAAATCAATAGTATTCAAACTGACATCAAGAGATGCCACAGAGTAAACAGATTATTACACTAGAAGTGTCAAAATCCATGCATGTTAAAAATAAGAGTCACACCAAGCTGTGGAAATAAACAATGAGATTTTACAACCTGTGTAATTGTTTCCAGCTCTCCTTCTCATATTACTGCACCTGTCATCTAGCATACTGTCATCTTAACCATATAGAGAGAAAATAAAAATTTCTTTTTCTGAAATGTGTACCTGAAGATTCAAACCTTGTAAATCTCTCTAAATATGCTGCTTACAGTCAGCAGGATCATGTGCTCAGGCACACCCCTTTCCACCAGTGCTTCATTTACACTTTCAGTCTGAGTTTCCTCTCCATTTCACACACTCTAACAGAGCCAATCACAAATGTTGTTGTTGTTACAAATGGAAGAACATGTTAAGAACAGTCCTCTATCTTTGTTTTGGACAGTTACATGGCCAAACAAAACAGCATCAACTACAATAACATTTTGTTTATACAGAGAAGTAGCTCCCATTCACATACCACATTTCTCTTACGAGTAATTCTAATTTCCTAAAATGACAAGTTTACAAATCTTATTGAAATTGCTCTGCATCATTAGCTTGCTGAGAATTTCATTTCATCAGAGTATCCAAGGCTAAGGACATGTCAAAACGGAGAAGTTAATCAACACACACAGCTTTCAGAGTGATACTCAACAAAGAATTATGACCTGTATCACCACAGAAAGATTATTCAATTGAGCATACAACTCTCTATCAGCCCAGCAAGGAGAAATAAACAAACAAAACCAACACAGGAATGATTGCCTTAAATAACGTAAATCAAACTTTAATATCATCATACTAGCAACCATTATGACTATTCTATTTACCTAAATTTAAACAAAGAGACTCAAACTTACTGCTTGCTAGGTCACACCTTGAGTATCATGTTTGCTTGAAAACATCTATTTCTTCTGTTGCCTTTTCAGTTAGAGATAGCCTTCCAATTTATGCTATCTAGCCAGGCAGCAACATACAGCAGAAAGCACAAAAATTCAAATCCTCTGACCATGGTAAAAATTAATTCAAGCAACTGAAAAATTTTGGAAAGTCTCTAGTGGGACAATGAACTTTATAAAATAGAGAGTAAAAAGACCAAAAAGCATCAAACCCTCCAACTGCCCAGCCTGCTTCTGGATTGAATTTCTGGAAACATAACCTGTATGTTTATTTCTAAGCAGGCACATCAAGCAGAAATACACTCATGGTATCTTCACAGAACGGATTGATAAATCTGAGCCACCAGCTGAAGGTGGTCTAACACAGAAAGTAAACACAGAAGGTAAAATGCAAACACAAGGCCAGTTAGTGAGAGGGTGCTAGAAATGATTTCCACTCAAAACAGTAAACACTATGGCCTTGTGCTTTAAGTGCATTCCCAGAAGCACGCAGAAAAGCTGAGTGGGAGAAGGCCCTGCACCATCAGGTTGTCCAATAAGATTAATGCTCTGCACCGAGTGTGCCAAAGCAGCAGTGTGCTCCTGGCAGTTTAGATGTGCTCCCGGCCATGCAGTGTGCATCCAGCTGGGAACTGACACATGGCCTGGAGATGGCTTAGCCCTGGATTTCCATTCTTCTCCATCAGGCAGAATGCAAAGGAAAATCAGCAGATGTACTTGTGCATAGACACATGCACACACAGCGGAAAGGATTGTGCCAACCACACTGATTATAATCAAATATCAACGATCCTTTCTCAGCTACAGAAACTTTAAGTTAACGTTTATTTGTCTTGTGCTGATTTTTAATGTTTCATGAAAGATTAATGACACACACACACTGACAGGAATAATAGCTTGGAAGCTTTCAGCTGTTCTAATCTTGCTGCAGCATGTCAACTCTCTGAGAAAAAAGGTGTCTGAGAGATTATGAACCAAGGTTTTGTTTCCTCAAAATAAAAGCCCCAGAGCCCCCAGAGTAAAGACTGGCTGTGGCCTATCAGGGAGTCACAAGAAGTTCTGTGGGAAGCAATGGTTAGAATACAAGACAGCCCTCCAATGTTTAAAAGACAAAAAAATAACACAGGAAAGAGAGACTACAAAAAATTTAGGACCTTGCATGCCAATTAGCAAAAACTCTGAGCTCTAACTTTAGTTTGTGACAGGCTTTTGTATTGTAACCTTTTGGTGCTATGATGTGTATGTACAGCACTGTTATTATCCTTCTCCCTCTGACATTTGAACTGTGATGTTTTGTAGACTTACTTCAAGTCAGCTGCTAATAAATTAAATCCATTGTAAAGATGTCCCTCTACTGAAACTTTCTTCAAGTAAGAATAGCTGTCCAGATCTGCAGTCAAGAAGTTTGTTACAAGAGCACCTATGAAAGAGAAGTACATAGAGCAACTTCTTTGTGTGCGCTCACTATTCTGACAGGCATGGTAAAATAAACAGCGATAAAGATTCCTGTTGCCAACAGGCTGTAACAGTGGAAAAAATACCAAACCACAAAATAAACAAATAACAAAACAACCTTTAAAAGTCTTACATCACTGTGCCGTGTTCACGTTAAGAGTTTGACTTTTAGTCTGAAGAACTCAGTCAAAAGCTCTAGGTCAAAAATTCTACAGAATTCACATTTATTAACTACTCTGGACTGGATGCACCTTCCCTCTCTACCCACCTTACAAATTCTTTCTTGTTTTGCTTCATTTCCCTTATACATGACCCTAAAATGAATTACAAATGACATGGTCCATTTGTTTCTCTGTATAACATGCTTTGTCGTTGCAATATATTCCCAAGCCAGTACCACATGACAGTTACAAACAGACCTATTGTTACTTAAAAAAACCCCACAGATGTGCTGTTTTGAGCATCCTCTTTGAAAGAGTGTTTTCCTTATTATTTCTGCTCCTCTGATTTATCAGTGGGGAAGAAGAATCTTTTAGGCTACCCCCATAATAATCCAAGTTGCATTCCCTGACATAGGTGTTCGAATATGAATATACACCTTTAAAAAGTCTACTGTGATCTAAAACTAGCTCAATGCTTGGCTAGTTGTTCTGCCTGTTAATTAGAATTACTTTCCAGAGGAGATGGTGCTGCTGAATTTCTTGTCTGAATGTGACTTCAGGCTCTAGGCAGTACATCTTCTTTTACTTTTGCCTCGAAAAATCATTATCCAAGTCAAGTTCCTCACATACGTACTCAAACTCACCAGTTCAAAAATTCTGTTTACAGCACATAAACATTCTATTTATCCATAAAGCTGTGTTAAGAAAATTAATATTGTAATCATCACTATTTTATTGCAACACCAGGGCTTGTTTGTCCACTTTCTTTTTTTTTTTTTATTTCGACTCCATCATACCTCTTCCTTTTGCATTTTTATCAATATTTGGCTGCATATAGTTTGTCAGGGCTGCCATCTTGCCTTTCTTACTGATTCCCAGCCATGTTCCACCTTCTTTTCCCTCCTCCATATCCAGACCTAATGGAATAAGTAAGAGTTAGGTTATTAAATACATTAAAATTAAAAAATGTTTCAAACTTACAACATGTTTTCCTTAGATGTATAAGGAAGAAGAAAATTTCTTAATAGAAAGGCAACACCATCACCCTAATAACAAAAAATCCATGCCATGATTCCCCTATAAATTATATAAAAACCACTCAAAACAGCAAGACACACATACCACTAAGGATCTCATTGCTGCTGTCCCAAAACTCGGCCGATTTGGATGGTCTGTGATAAAATTCGTCCCTATTAGCTGCTAGAATAAGCCTGCAGAACACAAGAGGAAAAAAGACACTGTTACTTACAAATTGGAGCTTCACAGTACAGGCAGGAGAAGAATCCAATTTTTTCCGGAGCATTAACTCATTTGAAGCATGAGACCATCCTTTATCTCCCATCTCACCTTTATCACTCAGTGTAAAGGCCGACTGACAGCTGACAGCAGCCCTGGCTCTCACTGTCGTGAGACACTCAGCAAGGCCATCTTGGGAGTGAATGAGGGAACCGGTATTTGCAGAAAATAATACTTACAACATAAGACACTGAATTAAGATGGCATTAACAACCTTAAGATTCCTCAGCACGAAGTTAGAGCTTAATGAAAGAACACTTATTATTATTTTGAAATTATTTTTTAAAAAGTCCTTTTCATTGGCAGACATCCTCACCTGAGGAGCAGGTAACGGATTTGGCTGATCCAAGTAAAGGTAAAAGACAACTGTGACCCCAGGCAAGCCCTGTGTGGAGGCTCAGGGAAGCAGGTGACTGCAGAAAGCCCTGCACAGCTCCAGCACAGCTCCCAAAGTCCTGCTCATCAGTACCCACAACATGACTTGCCTTTATTTCAACTGTGAGACAGTGAACGCTCCCCCTTCTCTCCAGCTATGTTGCTTAATTTAATTTTAATGAAATGCCATCTTTCAAAAGCCTTCAGATTTTCTTAACCAGTTTTCCATAACCTCAGTATCTTCTTCACTGTCAGTTTCTCCTACCAGCTGCATCTCAATTACATCTGCACAGCAGAAGACAAGTTTGCTACTGGAAATTGAAGACCGACCACACAATTTTAATTCTAATTTTTAGCCACAACACACAAGAATCAATTCCAATGACACCTCATTACTTTGTTCAGCATTCAGATGGACTGACATTTTCTGCAGGTTCCTGAACTTTCCTGCAAATTCATCCCTTCCCTAATACACTGTTTTAAAAGAGGATTGTGAGGTGCAAGTTGCACATTAGAAATGCTACAAAAAAAGACTCATAATCAGCCATAGAGAAACTACAAAAACCTGACACTTCAATGGCATCCTTTCTGTAAGGTAAGTGCTTAGTATTTTGCCCAACAAAGATAACATCTGTTGGAAAGCAAACTGTATGTACCTTTTTATCCTTCCAATGCAAATATAATATTGATCCTTTCAAACTTACATAATTTCTCTTCTTCTAGCTGATTCTAGTCTTCGAGCTATAGGCTTTCTGCTGGTTTACCAAATTTCTGTCATCTTACTTCAACACGCTCCATTAACAGGATGCAGCCTCCCTTCACAGATTTTTATTTAAATTAATATCTCCACTGTTAAAAAGTTTGCCTGAAGTGCATTTCTCATCCCCTGAAGCTTCAATTATACTTTGCCTTCAATAATTCTTGACATGAAACTATGCCTTGTTTATAGGATCTAAATACTAAAAATAAGCGAAATCTTTCTTGTGTGATTGAATATTCCCCATCTCAAGTTTAATGCAGACTCCTAAATTTAGCACAAGGCTAGTATACAAGAGCATAATAATAAAAACATCTTTATTTCGTCTTTTATGAAACATAATTTTACTGAAAAGGAGCAATATTAAGTGACCCTCATCTGCTAATAAATTGCAAAAAGCCTATTCAGCTATTTTTATAGCTGAAATAATTCAACTGTATTAGGATTTACATATTAAGATTTATTTTAATATCAAGAGAAATGAAAACATGAGAAATCATTCCATTAAAGCAATTTCCTACAATGCAATTCAGCTCCAGAAAAAAGCCTGTGATTATAGCTCTGAAGCTTGAAACATTTATTTATTTGTAAGATGCACACAGTACTACTCAGAAAGATGTAAAGGCATCATATTACCTCTGACAATAATAATGGACTACAGTAAAGTGCTTGTTACACTGCACTAAACTTTACCACATATAGGCCCCAGGAGAGAAAAGAAAACAAGTGGCAAAGGTACAGGCAGATGGATTTGTTAGTGTGTCACAAGGGTGAGCTCTTTGCTTAATTAGGTGCTCAAGAAAATTGGCCAATATATTGGTCTAGAAACCAGAGTCTACCTGGATGGAAAATTCTCCTAAGCGTTACAGAGAACATGTTTTAGAATGGCCATTTTCTTCCAGCCAGTAAACTCAGTCAATGAAGAGCTGTTTGTCTTTTCAACTTCTAATGCCTATTATAGACACTTTCTTTTAGTCAGAGATGCAAAGCAGAGAACAGTAAGGAAAGTTTGTTTGCCTGCTTCCTGATGGACAGAGAAATTAGTATGTCTGCAGATACAGGAATCCCCTTTTGGTTGGGAAAACTGTTCCAAGACCTCATCATGAAATAAACAGAGCTACAGCACAGGGATGCTTGAACAGTCTAGAAAAATCACCCTTAGCAAGGACTAGTAGAGAGATGTCTACCTTGGTCTAATGGCTATAATGCTGCTTGGAATCAGGAGGGCTGGGGACCACTCCCAAATGATACTCAGACCTATGTCCTTCAGAAAGCTGAGGCAAAAGTGAAAAAAACATAGGAACAATTTAAAAAGAAAGAACTTCAACATTCTCCCGAATAAAGAAATGCAAAAAGATTTAGTTATGGTGTGTTAAGAAAAAAAAAAACAAACCTAAAGTTATGTATCTGATGTTAAAATCTGACACTAAGAGCACTGTGGCCTGGCATTTATCACCCAAACAGGTAGCTCAGAGTGATTTATCTCAGAGGTATAGAGCAAGGCACTGCTTAACAAAAGACAGAAAGTTAAAGACAATTAAGTACTCCTGAATTTGGCCCAAACATCTCTCAAGTGCTGTCCTATTCTGACACTGACAGCAAGTTGTTTTCTGATACAAATTAATAATTTCAATCTTGATGCAATTTTTTATAGAAAGCAAACTACTCTAAGTCTTACTTTTAAATATTGATCATGGCAGAAAGTTCACTTGGCAAGCAACTGCAGTTTACATCCAAAGGTTTTTCCCAAGAGGCATCAAATTGATGAAACTGTCTTTTGCTAACTACCAACACAAAGAAAGTCAGACCAAATAAATGGATATATTAATTCAGCACCAGTCACATCATAAACAAAACCCCTTTTTAGGCTCCAGATGCAGAAAGGAATGCACTCTGTGGACAACTGAGGTTTCGGTTCTCATTTCCTTTCTTTCTATAGAATGGCATCTGCTTCTTAATGTAAGAGGACAGGAAAACAAGTCAGTGAAAGGCACAATGATTTACTGAGCAGACTGACTCTGATGGTTTCTGGATGAATACCAATACTTGCACCCTACAAAGTAATACAGAACCTATATAGTATATATAAATACAGAAAGCAATGAACCTTCATAGTATGCTTATGGCCCGAAGTGCTCATTTTTTATTACATACTCAGTGTACTCACAGATACTGATGTTGAATATGAAATTTAAAAATTACAGGCTACAATGAAAGAGAAAATGATTACAGGATGTTTAATACCTTGGAAACTCACTGTGTGACATTGATACATTCTTATAGACTTACCTAGAAGCTTGCAAGCTTATTTTTTCTTCAGTTTTTGGCTAAACATTTCATACACATGACTTAGTTTATTGCCTACAATTTTAATTGGAAGCAGATTTTGGGGAGGAGAAAGGCTAGGATACGTATTAGAAGTTCCTTGGTTGCAAACTGGAAGCCCTAAACGTATCTACCATACTGAAAGCAAGAGACAGCTACAGCTGCGATGCCCAACAAACAGGGCATCCCCTTAGTTTAAATAATAAATTAGAAGGCAGGACCTTCAAACATTGGAGCACAATATTTAAAGGACTTACACAGCCCATGACAGATCACCAGCAAAAGGCCCATGATTACAAAGCCCAA
Source organism: Oreocharis arfaki (assembly GCA_013398015.1). Taxonomy (NCBI): domain Eukaryota; kingdom Metazoa; phylum Chordata; class Aves; order Passeriformes; family Paramythiidae; genus Oreocharis; species Oreocharis arfaki. Next base: position 348,418 of record VZRR01002495.1, read on the forward strand.
GACTTCTGACATAGTCTAGAACCAAAAGATTCTCAAAAGGTTACAGTAACTCCTCCAATGGGGAAAGCCATGAAGTTAAACACTACAAAAGCACAACTGAACACATAATACTGACTTGAGTCTGTAATTCACACACTGGCTGCAAAAAGAAATTGTGTAAAATATTACAGAAGCAAGTCTGTTTTAACTACAACCGTCTTACCTGTATGCATTTTTTGAAACTGGTCGGGGGTCAAATTTGAATAGAAGGATGCACATTGAAGAAGGGATCTTTAAGTCTTGCTTCTTCCACAAAGGCTCAATGCAAGGTCATTCTGTAATAGCCTAAAATGTAAACAAAGACTATCTATTACACTGCAAATTAAAAAAAAGATAAACTTGCTGCTGTGCTGAAGCTTAAGGATTGCAATGTACTGAGTAATAGCTCACATTAAAAATACATAAATAAAATACAACTTCCAAAGACATGAGTTTTAAAGACTGGTTTACTAACCAAATTGTTATGGTAGTTCTTTCAAAGTTATGCCTGGCTAGTTCAGATTTTTAGGAAAAAAACCTGCATCAGGAAAATATTGACAAAGTCTAGAGTGCTAGCAATACATGAGAAGAACATTGTTATTAAATTTTCTGCTCACTACCAATAAAGTACCTTTCCTTTTTTTTCGCTCTCTTAAGTAAAGCAAAATGATTCTGACAGAATAAAGGAGAAAACAAGACTCAAACTGTTGCAGAAGCCAGAAAAAGCCTCATTAAAGACACTCACAGACCTGCAAACAAAGTATAATTTAGGCCAAGCTATAATCAAAGTCCAGAAGAAATTATTATTGTTTAGCATTGGGTAAAAGGTCAGGTACAAACAGAAATACGCTGGACATTTTGTGTCCAGAATTTACATTTTGATGAGGAGTTTCCAGCACTTGTGCTTTATTTAAAATTCTGGCCATGCAGATGGCATGGACACATGTGCTTTCCATTTCAAACCAACAAAAGAGCTTTCAAATATTTTGTGTTGTCCAATTAACATTTTTCCGGTAATAAAACTGCAGTCTGATCTTTACTTTTTGTGGCTGCTCAAACAATTATCAGAATGCTACCACCCAATGACACACAATCATTTTTTACTGCTACTGAGAGGTTTTGCCATGCAAGGGCTTTCAAGGTAGCTCAAGGGGAAGAGGAAGGCAGAATTCAACACCACAACTCTAAGGCTATCTGAGCAACCAAATGACTGAAAAAACTTCTGTACAAAAAGTAGGATTTTTAACCATACTTTTAAGATATGTAGAAAGTGTCTCTCTTGCTCTTTAATTTCTACATAATTTATCATAAGAGGTATCAGGAAATGGATCATCTTCTGGTTACATTTCATGCTACCAGAAACAGAGCTGCAAGTGAAGCATTCATACAGATTGGTGTTTTTTTTTAATTAACAGCTTGCCCATCGCTGCTGGCTCCTGTTAAATCACAGTTCAGCACTACAACCAGCCTGCTGTTGTTGTCAACGGTACAAGTTCAGTCTTGCAATCCAGTATCCGGCAAAGAGACTCTTCTGCTGCAGGACATGAACTCAAAAAGAGGTGCAACACTCCTGACATGCTTGACAAGAAAATTAGTGCACAGGAGCATGTGTGTATATACATATAAATATACCTCAAAGTATTTTAAATTCTGTTCGCTGACAAAAGGAATTTCCCTCCTGAGTTGATGCATGAGCTAAGAGCAACAGCAGAGCTATCCCAGCTATATGGTGTTTAACAGGTTGCACAACAAGGCACTGAGAAAACGGAATTAAATCACACTGTTGGCTTTCTTATCAAGTCAATCCCAAAACAACTACCTCAGAAACTCATCATAAGATGAAGATGCAGTCCTGAATTTTGGATAACTGATTTACGAACCAGGTGTTTAAAAAGACTCCAAGCCAGCTTCATGGAGAAAATCTACCAAGTTTCGAGAAGGTGGTATGTCCCTTCTCAGACTCCTATTGCTGAATTTTCAGTAGACTGCAATCATACTGGACTTGAACTACCAGTACTGGAAGACCTGGATCTTCTACATGCAGACTATTTCAGAAGCAATACTCATAGCTCAAAAGAGATCACCTTCAAATCCATGGTTTTAGAGGTTCCCATCTACAGCACTACCATGAGTACAGTAGGGAATCCTTAATGGGCAAAGTGCAAAGAAGCTCACTTGGTGAAAGCAGGGATATAAAATACAATTTTAATGACAACTATCACTGAGTAGTCTTGCTGACTACGGAGATATGGCTCCTAGTATTCATTAGGTGCCCTGCCAGATAATTAAATGGATTACTTGATAAAAAACTGTTTGCAATTAATCACTTACAAGACCACTATTTTAATAAACAGGTTTCAAGCTCCATTAGCTGATTTATTGAGTTCCCTTCAAATAATCAAGTCGGTCCAACAGTTCATGCAAAGTTACTGGCCAGCATAAAGATTACACAACAACTGCCAGTCAGAAAACAGCTGCAAAATAAGTTTGCAACACTCATCACAATCATCTAGAAGGACAAATATTTTGAACACTTCAGCACCTTTCTAGAATCCACATTCATTATTATTAGATACTACTGCTTTGACAGAACTATCTTTTTATCATCCTGCTTGATGTTATTACAGATCTTTAAGTTATATTTATGCTTTTAGTAACCCCAGATATCAAATCAGCATTTTTTATCTTGGGCTCCACCTGCTGGCCCTGAGACAAGCATAAGTGCTTAGAGGTCCTATATAAGCACAGTCTGACCTTTTTTTTTTATTTAGACAGAAGTGTTTAAGCCAGATAAAACAGAGCCACCCCTTAAAGCAGCAGCAACACTTAACTGACAAAGGAGGCAAGCAATGTACTTTGGTGCCTTCTTTGATCAAAGCTGACATTACACTTGCAACACCTGTTGTGGATATCACCCTTAAATTCTTAAATAGAAGCATACTGCAAGTCAGACTCAAATTTGGATATTCTGAAATTTACGATAATTAACAAAACACTAAGAGGAAAAAAAACCTGAAGAGAGGCTGTCATAGACATGGTAAGTACATAAACTTTCAATCCAAAAGCCTTTATGCAGGTGCCATCTTCCTGAGCTCATACTCACATAAAAGCTGGTGCTGCAACTGTGGGGATGAGATGAGCACATTGCACAGAGCTGGAGCTGCAAAGCAGATGTGGTCAACTCAGCCTCCTCCTCACTCAGCTGAGTCCCCACGGACCAAGGAGAGGAGAAGGTGAAAAAGATCAGGCCAGCACTGACTTCCACTTGCAACTTGATCCTACAGCAAGTCCAAAGCTAGATCAAAAGCTGATTTTCGAGCTCCATTTCTGCAGAAAATGTGTCTTCAGAACCATCCTTAGAGATGCAGGAGGTGCCATAGTTTAAAGAGTTCAAATAGAAAAGGCTAAGTTCTGGTACAACACTTGCTTCCTGATTTTCCTCTTGAAGACAATACAAGCCAGAATATATACACTAAGCAACATGGCAAGGTCTGTAGGAAGGGGGAAGAAATCCTCTGCTCTAGGTTGGAGACAGTGAAGACTTACTGCTGTCTGGATAACAAGCTTTTATAAATTTTAGTTTGCTTATTCCTAGTCAATAAGACAACAGTTACCAAGGATGACATGATAGCAACAATCTCCTATTTCTGTAGTGTTTCTAGTTTGCTGTCCAACTTATGCCTAATACACACAAACCAGCTTGACAAGAACCACAAACATCCTGTAATTAAGCGTTCCGCTCCAAATGGCACTGCTAATTTGGAAATGACATTAAAGTAACTAACATTCTTGTTCTGTGCTACAGTACTCTGTTAGACAGCACAGTGTGTTGTTTTGCTCATTTGAAGGATTTGTTAAAAGCCTGAGCGGATACATGCCAGCATAAGGTAGCATTTAGAGGTACTTTCAAGAGACCCAAACATGATAGATTGGTGTATGTTCTTTTCATAGGGTTCTACCATCATTTGGTTGATTAGAAGCAATCAGTTCACAATTTGGCATAAAACTATTTTACCCTTAAGAATTCCCAGTAGCAGGCTTTGAAAAATGAAGCCATTTGTTATGTATTTTGTATTCACAAATGAAGCATCATAAATAACATCTGTCAGTTACCACAGTGATCTCAATTGCTTCTCAACCGATCCAAAACTATTGTTTAGGTGCAGTCTAAAAACAGCTAAAAATCATTATTCACTGGAACCTGCTAGTTTTATGTACTACAACAATAACTCGTGGTCAGCAGACTACAAAACTATTTTATTGTCTCTTTTGAGTATGTCCAAATGAAACTAAGCCCTACAGTCCTCAAATGCCCATAGAAGAGCCGAAAAATTGGATGCATTTTCTTGCACTACTGAAATGAGTTTTTAATAGCAAACTTTAAAATCATCAAAAATAAGAGATGCTTGATTAGTTCTTAAAAGTAATCTTTTTCTCCCTCAGAGAAAAGTGTCTCATGGCAGCAGTTTCAAAGCATTTTACTGTTTTGTTTTTGCACTTCCCTTGTGTAGCACATGCTTCACTGTAGCAATACTAATAACTAAACATGAAGTGGAATAGATGGATCTATAATTTGATGACTTCCAGGTTGCTCCCTATAAAGAGCATTTGTAACTCTACTAAGGTGAAGAGTAAGTCTTCACAGCAAGAGACAGCAATGCAAAGTACAACACTTACGAAACAGAAAATAACATGTACGGTGAACGGCACTCCCAAGTTTAATGGGATAATTTTATTTTCAGCTGCTTAATTTCTCTCTGGCATTTTACTAGATTAGGTCCACTGTACGGCTCCCATGAGGAACAAATGCCAGCAGAACATAAACTTTCACCACACCATGTTTTAGAAACATTTACTAGGATGGAGCAGAAGAGCCTTTGCCCCAGTTTCTCAAGAGAAGGAGTTTCTCCTCAGCCACGGATCTGCAGATGCAGAGCTTTTTGCTGGGCTTGTTCCTTAGATAAAGGCTGTATTTTCAGCTTGTACAATTCTTAGGTTTTCTTCAGTGAGGAACCACCAAAACACATCAGTAGTTTTCATTGCCTGTGACTATTTATTGACCTCAAAGGGTCACCACATATTAAAACTTAATTTAAAAATTACTTTATTACTTTTGTACACTTAAAATTAGTCCTGTACGTGACGCAACTACCAAACAGCCACCACCCACGCAGGAATCACAGAATGAAATGCCATCGCATAACCAAAGAAAACAGGTGTGAACTGACACCTGAAAATAACGCCAGAGGTGCTGCTGGATAAATTTAGGATAAAAACCTCAAGGAAATGGCGCACAGGAGCAGCACTTTCCTTGGCGGGGAGGGCCGGGGCTGTGGCGGTGGCCAGGAGGGGCACACACAGCCCCCCGAACCAGAAGCCCATCAGCTCCCGGCTGCTGGTGACAGCTGCGGCGCCCCTGGGCTGTTTCCGAGCCCGCCCTGCAGGCACGGTGACCCCCGGCCCCTCACTCCCTCCCTGCCTCCCTCACTCACCCACAGCCGCCGCACCGCGCGTCCCCCGCGCCGCTTCCGGAGCGCGGCCGGGCCGCAGCAGCGCCGCCTCTCCGGGGGCCGGGCCCGGCTCCTCCTCCCGCCGGCGCTGCCGGCACCGACACCTTCCCCTGTGCCCTTGGCCCGGGACCGTGTCCCGCGGGCCCTGCCGGGCCCTGCACCGCCGCGGGGTGTGTGTGAGGGGCCGGTGCGACACCGCCCGGCATCCCCCAGCGCATTGGGGGAGTCATCTCCTAGTGCATGAGCTGCTTCTTGGCTGCCTCAGCCTGCTGCCAGCGTATCTGGTTTCAAGCTGAGACGGGAAATTCGGGTATTAGAAATTTTTTCCTCGGTTAGGATGGTCAGGCATTGGAATAGATTGCCCAGGGATGTGGCAGAGTCGCCATGCTTGTACGTGTTTAAGATCCGGTAATGTGGTCTATAAACCATAATAATGGTTTATAGAGGTTTCAGTGCTAGTGCCAGGTTGGACTTCACGATCTTAAAGGTCTCTTCTAACCTTGCTGATTCTATGATTCTATGAAGGTGTGAAATAATAACATTAAGTGCCTGATCTGAGCATCACAGCGCTCATAGCTCTGAGGATGGATACACCCCGGACTGGGCTGTTGACAATCTAAGCGCGTTTGGATGTAACTCCCGACCCCTCAGAACAAGGCCCCTGTTGTTGGGATGCAGAGACTCTGCTTCCAGGAAGGCCCCAAAGTCACTGAGCCCCTGAGCTTGCAATGGGATGAATTCCAGCCAGGACAGCTTTCCTGAGGATTGAGGAACACACAAGAGACAACGTCAAATTTGCTTTCAGTTATTAGCACAGCATGATCAGAACTGACAATCAAACATTTAGTAATTTTACCTTGATCTGCAGATTTAGGTTGGGATTGGATCTGTGTCACCTTTTGGTCCTACTGAAATATTAATATTTCATTTTTCAAACAAAATATCAAACCTTTTTTCTAACTTTTTTTCATGGGTGGCAATAGGGGGTTTCAGTGGAGCCTGTAAATTACAAAATGTTTTATGGTGAAGCCTGTAAGGGAACACCATAAAAGCCTGGAGTGCTCTTCCAGGTTCTAACACTGATAAACACAATACACACAAGATGTGAAACAGTAATTAAAAGGTATATGGATGTGTTAGGTGGCTTGTGAGGCAAAACCTTTCATCCTGGATACAGAAAACCTGAAGTCAATTGTCAGCTTTAGCACTGCTCTGGCATATGACATTGAGCAAGTTCATCTCAATGCTTTCCTTCTCCATCATCAACAATGAGATGATCGCATTGACCTTCGCAAGGTCTCTTGAGATCTACTGATGAAAATTACTGGGTGAGTGTATGATCATCATTCTTTGTACTATTGCTTCTGAAACACAATAATAGATTGCAGTTATTACCTTGAGACATATAAACCTAGAATGTATTTATGCTTTCAGGTAGAGAGTTGTTATTTAAAACAGTTATCTGATGACTAAATAGACAAATTATACAAATCTCCGTTACATTGAAATTGGTAAAATGCATGCACATTAAATGTAATGTATTGTTCTTTTTGGCACTCTGTTTGAGTCTCAAAGTATAGACTCATCACTGTGACCAAAAATTGTTTAGCTTCTAAGCTTGATACCCATTTAAAATCTTCAGATGATAATCTGCATACCTTCAGCAGCAGTCATGTCCATGGGAACAATCAAGTGTCCATAGGCTTAAAATTTAATGGTGTTTTTTATTGATTTTTTTTTTTTTTTCTATTTTAAATTCACATGGGAAGAAAGAATAAGTTCAGAGTCATTTAAAAAGCCTTTTAGGAGGCTTCACAAAACCACTCTACTGCAAGAATTTGTGAATACTGGATTTGGTGGCCATTCTGACTCTTCCTTTTATTCTCCTGTCTACCTTTTGTTCTGCCTAAAACAGCTTGGTTATTGTTGCCCCTTCTAGACCCTATCCTAGGGGAGCAGTGTATAGCTCCCATTGTTTGTCAAACTTGAATAGACTGATCCCAAGCAGGCTCCGATTCTGTATCCACTTTAAGAGAGTGGTACTGTCAGGGCAAAACCTCTCCTAGAGAAAGCTAAAATACAAGGAGAAGCTTAATGACAGGCTTATAGAATTGTCCTGAGTTAGTTTCAAAAACTGAAAGAGAAATACTCCTGATATTTTTTTAAAGTGTTTTTCCTTCAAGTGCTGGAATGCACATTATTTGGAATGTATAAAGCACACCTTAGATGGATTAAATATCTTTTCCCCGAGAGGTCTCAAAAAGCAGCTGTAAAGAGGAGTCATCAGGGACCCTGACAGTTTTCTAGAGAGGAGTTCTTGCCCTGATTCAGTTTGATATCTCTATCAATTGTGTAGATAATGCAAGACACTAGTAAATTTTGTAGCCTAATAAATGACTGGATAATTCACAACTAGTCACAAAATCATCTGATGTGTCCAATTAAATCATCCCAGTCCAGTAAATTGCATTTTTAATGTCATAAAATGTGAGGAACTGAATCTGGAAGTAAAGAATGCAGGGATGGGGCTACCATGGCAAGAAGTACCTAAAAAAAGAATTTAGTTATTGCTATTTCAGTGTGACCTCTCAGGGTAATACTGTGGTAAACAGGATTACTCTAACAATTAAATGTGTAAAATACAGACTATATAGAGGAGACAGGGGAGTGACACTGTCCACAGCACAGGAGGCATTGGAACGCGGCACCATTTCTGGCACCCACGGTTAGGGAGGGAAGAAAAACACAGGAAATGATTCAAAGGAGGAACATTAACGAAGGGAATAGATAACAAGATATAAAATAGGGGCGTAGGAAGCTCAAGCTATTCAGGTTACCAAAGACAAAGCTGAGAGGTGACGATGGCAGCGCACAGACCACTGCAAACGGCAGAAAGTCAAGTTAGACAAATCCATGCGGATCGCGTGCCAGCATTACCTGGCTGCGCTGCACCTGACGGGCCCTCTGCCACAGCATTTCAGCCACCAGCTGGGCCCGGAACCTCCGGGCGAACAGCTGTGCAAGGCAGCGTTCCGTTCCCAACCGGAGAAACCCTTCAACCGCGCAGCGGGGCGGGGGCGCGCACCCATCCAGGGAGGTGACAGAACGATCCCTGCCGCCCTTGCCGAGCGCACATCGCCACAGCTCCGCTCTCCCGCGCGGGCAGCGCGGCCCCGCTCCCGCCCCGGGGCTGCGGCCGCTCCTCCAGCCGCTCCCTCCGCCGCCGGGGGGCGGGGCCGCCGCGCTCTGACGGACAGGTGCACCGACCAATGGCGCGCGGCGCGGCCTCCTGCGAGAGGCGGCGGGGCGGGGCCGCGCCAATGGCGCTCCGGTTGCCGGGCGCGATCGCAGC
>VZRR01002495.1:358006-371419 GCA_013398015.1 Oreocharis arfaki
TTTTTTTTTTAAACATTTTTCTTTTTTTTCTACGCCGCCTCCTTGAAGCCAGTAACAGCAAGGAAAATAAGCTGAGGACGGAGAAATAAGACCGAGATGGTGAGCACATCGCTGGGTTGGAGGGAATGAATGAGGCTGCCGGGCTATTTTCTGTGAGAGGTTCTTGCAGGGTGTAGTACGTTTTGGGGTGATTTTGCATCACGATTCCGGGCTAGACTTCTTTGTTTGGTAAAGGTTGCTGGTTCAGGTTTAACAGCGTTCATCAGTTTATTGTGAGATGCGCAACGAGGAGTTGATGTATGCGAATGCCTGAATTACATACGCATGCCACACACACAAGCAACCCCTAAACAAACCAACATTGTAATAATCCTGCAATATGATGGGCAGCTCTTGTCATGGAGGGAAGTCATTGCTCAGGTTATTTGTGGCATGCATAGGAGATGAGTCTCTTTGTAGCAAAGACCAAACAAAACTAACCTATTTCTTCACACACGCGAAATCCATTACGGGCTTAAAAGCCAGAGTTAGGGGTTATTTTTTAATTTTCGCTTTCCCTGCAGTATTGAGGACCACGGTTAAAATCTGACGTTTGTAGAAGTTGAAAAACTCTTTGAAATGCTCATTTTTAGTGAATACGAAATAGTAAAGACTGTCTTCCTTGCTTTCTCTCTTTTTTTCATGTAGGCACTTGTTTGTGTATGTGAAAGGGGGAATTCTTGTAACATGCACTTTGCTTGTTACGCTGTAGTGTTGTGCCTTAAGGTAGGTCACAATGCAAAACGTGATTCATAGCATGGTAAAATCAACCCTAAGCAGATTGGACGTATCAAATGAAGACCTGTTATCATACCAATAGCTTAAACTCTAAATACAAGTTTTGCGGGGGGGGTGGACGTAAACAACCCTGCTGATTTGTATTAATGGGAATGCTTTATGGTGAAAAATCCTGCTTCTAAATGACAGATTATTGACATTGGCTCATTGTGACTTCCTGTGGATAGAGTGCTGCAATCTGCTGGATACACTAGTCCTTTAAGGCTCCATAAATTTAGACATATTTTGTTTACAAAATTGTGCGGGACTGCATGGTGCAGTAGTAAAATCTGAAATTTTAGTGGTTTTTAGACGTGTTGCAAGGCACTACAAAAGAGAAAAAATGCAGCTTCACATTAAATCTGCTATGGGAAAAAAGGAAAAGATTTCTTATAATAGAGTAATACAGGGTATGTAATAGAGTAATACAGGGTGACTAAAGTAACTGCAAGGGCTGGAGAGTTTGGAGTTTGTATAGAAAAAATAAGTTGTGAACTATGCTGGGGTCTTCAACATGTAAGGTATTTGGATGGATGGCTCTTAAATTTATTTTAAGCAGCATCTCTGTCAATTCTTGTCTGAAATATTTAAATTATATGCTCCATTAGGCAAATGGTTTTATCTTCCCATTGCTTGGCTAAAGGAATGCATTAGGAAGCCAAGGTCTGGAAGAACAATAGTTTAACTGCGTAGTTTCACTGCATGGTTTATCCTTGTGTATTGTTCAGAGATCATAGATTGTATTTTCTTTGACATTGGTGATCTTTATGAAGAGGACTTTTGCTTATTTTATTTTTATGCCATAGTTGCTGTCAACATAAATATCTGAATTTCAATTAATATAACCATAGTTTTGACTTACTATTTGGCTGAAATAGATGAAAAATAGTTCCCTTCTTTGAATTTCATCTATTAATTCAAAATGTCTGCAATTTATTTCAGTCCCAGAAAGTTTTTAATATTGGAAGAACCGGTAAGAGCTACAAGCAGAGGGAGTTTCCCATTTTATTGAGTTAGGACACTGTACTAGAAATGGCAAAATTCCTGCCTTTTGCTTATACTTCAAATTTTGTGCAAACTGTAGTTTAGATTAGATATCTTGTCTTGAAGACCATCTGTATGCATATTACAGTTATATAAAACTAAGCTTCTGTAGTTGATTTTATGTAATGCAACACATTTTATCTGCAGTGCTTTTGGTGGATCTTGGGTAGTGTCAGAATTGATACACTGCAAGGAGAACCTGTTAGAATTCTTGAGCTACCAGGTTTATTGTTTGTTGCTCTTAATATTTTATTGTGTGAGTATGAATCATTGACACAAACATTGTAAACAAATGCTGTAGCAGCTAAGTGTGAGATTACATTTGGGTTGTGTCTTTCCAGTTTAACCAGAGTATGACAGTATTTTGTTAAGTGTGAGGGCATCCTAATAGCCATCATAGCTACCTTCAAAGCAGTTAGGTCAAATTTTTTACTTTCTTGTCTGTCTCTACAGAATAAGGAGGAAAAGACCAACTGTAAGGTTACGCCGGTATGCATAGGGAAAGAATTTCACATGTGTTGCATGCAGTTACCTTATTCAGACTTCATGTGTGTCTCCTGAAAATTAGCTATGAGATTTTTAATATTAAAATCCATGTGTTTCTAGAAAAAGTGTTCTTTCCATAATGCAAGACATTTAGAGTATACATGGAATTTGACAAACATATTTTCGTAGAGAAGGGCATTAGCGATATCATGAGTTTAAGCATTAAAATAAGAACAAGGAGATTTGCAAGTATTCTCTTAAATTTCAGGTAGGATGTGCTCTACCTGTGAGCTGAAGCAAGGTGGGTAACCACCTGAGCATCTGAGAAAAGAAGCAATCAATTTAGATAATGAAATGGGTTTTATTTCCTTCAGCTAACTTGTGTAAAACTAAGCCAACCCCAAAAAACTGCGGTGCAAGCATTTTGTTCCCTGTTTGTCCTTTTCACTCCTACCCTTGCATCTCACAGGCACTCCAAAACAAACTGTAAAGCTTCTTCTGGTGCCGTCTGCTGAAGTTCTAGAGGTCTACGTTTTCTCCATTAGCTTAGGTCACGTTTGTTTTAAATAGTATGTAAGAAAAACAGCTAATTCTAGTGAACCCAGTTCTTTTTGTGACTAGTTTTGTGCAACATTCTAAGAACAGACAGCTTAATTTAGTAATACCCAATCTTTTGAAAGCCTGACAGTCAACCCTCTGGCATTCACAATTTCAAGGAGCATTTGGTGTGTTATCTGTAAATGGCTAATCATTTGCTAGTAAGTGGACAGCATCTATTACTCATCATTAGCTTATACACACTAATCAAACAAAATAATATTTTGGAGTCCTGATGAGACCCATTGATTGCCACTGTTTCAGAGTAGTCTGACATTTTGACCCACCAAAATAAATGCCTTTCTTGGAATATCAGTTACTCTTAGGGATAAAAAATGTGTTAGAGATGCAGGAATGTATATATGGGTGTCATTTTAAATTATTTTAATCTTTTGTAGAGATGCTTTGATTTAGTTAAGGAAGCTCATACCCAGTTAGTTCCTCATTACTACAAAGAACATATATTTTTTACAGTGTTGTCATGACTGGGAGCTTACCATTGTTGGAACCACTGCTTGTTTCTGAAAATAATGGATCTTAACTAAGGCAGCATTATACTCTTGAAGTGACTGGCTTTATTGATTTTTTTTTTTAACTGGTTACTTTGTTAAAATCTGTAAAAATTGACACTGCACTTACATATGTGCACTTATATATATTTTACTTTGTAGTTACATGTTTTTTGTCCCATCTAGATAACCATCTCTGTGGAGGGTATCCTGGTCTGATTCTGCAAGTCTTAATCCTCCATGATCAGCTGATGTTAATCACCATGAGATGAGTGATTTTTGACTATAGTCAAATAGAGATGTAATATATTTTGACTATATATTTAGAAAGAGTAAAATTGTAATATTTAGATCACAGATTCCAGACTGAATGGTCCAAGGAAGTAATTCTCATCCACCACTTGTGTCGTGGTGATGCTGCTGGCAGTATTACAAGGTACTGAGATCCATTGAGAGCATATGGGCAGGGTTGTGCCTCTCTGTCTCACTCTCCAGTTTATATTGCACTGGGAAGACCTTTCTGTTCCTGAGCTACATGCAGTATGCTTCATCTCTTCAGATATGATGGCTTTCTTAGACAATTTGGGATTTTTGTTCCATAAGGTCCTTGACTGGGTTGTCAAAATCTTCTGTGCATGCTTCAGTTGATGTTATTTATAGTTATGCTTTTTCTGCATCTCGGAGCACATGCATTTTGTTTCAGAAGCTGCGACAGGGTTTCCATGAGATACTGTGCAGATATATACCAGTGCACCACTAATCTATTAGCTTCTGATTTGTAGGTCAGGGAGGAATTGAGATTTTGCTATCTAAGCAGTATCACCTCTTTGCTGCTTCAGTGCTTACATGACATCTCAAGTTGGCTGAAGATTAAAAGGACACTGTCAAGGTATCTTTCACAATTTCATGTTTATTATTTATTTTGTTTGTGTTGTTATTGCTGTCATAAGCCATTGGAAACTTGAAGTCTAGTGCCTTAGCAACAGACCTTTGTCCTCCAGAACAGGTACTGTTTAGCTGCTTACGGTTTATTTAAGAGTTGTGAAGCATTTACTGTCTTCTGAAATGCATTACTGAAGAATTACTGCTTAAACATTGCACGCGAGAGGGAAGAAGTGAGTAAATCAGTTTGGGATAAGTCCTGACGTTTTGTCATTATGGTAAACTAAAAATATTTATTATTTTCCTTATTTCATTCAGGACCTAGAAGTTTGGAGTCTAGAATTAGCCATCAGTGCTTGCTTTGCACGGTTATCCTTGAGAATGGACTTTGCAGGGGGTTGATACCAAGACCTGCATTCTAGTTGGATATAGTTGGAATTACCTGATGAAATAATCTCTGTAAGAATTCTTACAGGTGCAGTGGTATTGACTGATTTAGGTGCTGAGCATATCTTTACAGCATCTGGGCTTGGTGTATCACAAATGCCTTTTTTCTGTTCTAAGCTTAGTTACCTTCCCCTCTTATTTCTGCTCTCATAAAAGGAATGATCATGGGGGTTTTTTTGTACAGAAAAATGTTGTCCTAACTTGTTCGTGTATGAAAAAATCTTTTCTTAACTGATCTACATTCATTGCAATGTAAAGTTAATGAAACTAGAGCTACTGTTTCCAGTAATTTAACTGCCTCTTCTTCATCTGCTCTGGTGGTGGAAGTTATACCCGTGAGTTGGAATACCTCCATGGAACCTTCTCTTTACAGTAAATGTTCTCTGTTTAATTTGGGTTATGTAGTGATAAAATTTTAAGTAACTGCTATTCAGAACAGTGACAGAAGTGATGGCACAGACTATTTTACTGGATTATGCTGTTGGTAAGAAACTGTATTTCGATGTTTCACTATCAACAGTGTCCATGGCTACTGGATTCACAGCTTGATGAGAGCTGAACATATATAATGATATTGGATAATCTAATTTTTGCAGGTTTTAAATGGGAAAATTATGATCTTTTTAACAGTATGCAGAGCAGCAAAGCTTGCAGAGATTGCTCAGAGGAAAGAAAATTGCGGTGACTTAATATATGGTTCATAAAGTGCAGGCCATCTTGGGGAAGGAGAATCTGAGATGTGACACTTAAGTTTGGGTAGCTACAATAACTTCAGGCATGTCAATTAGAGGCTTGATTTAGAAAGAGCAGCCACTTCTGGCTGTGGATTAAAACAGTAGACACAGACAGACTTCTCTGGAGGCTGATCCAGTCTATGAGGTTGAATCAAGTCTTCTAACTGGCACTTTGTGAGCATTTCTCTGTGGAGTAGCAAATACGGATATTTTATGGAGACTATTTTCCAAAATTAGGAATTTAAAAAACTGAAATTATCTAACATTCCTTCTACAATTCTTAATCTGATGCAAAGAAGCTTCAGTCATGTTCATCAGTAAAGTGTCAATAGCCACTCATAAAACTTTGATTCAGTTTTGCGTAACAGAACATGTGTTTTAATGGTCCCAGGGTATTGAAAACTGATATTGCATGCAGGATCCACAAATTTAAAAGTCTTCTGGAATGCTGAAGACACGTACTTTTTTGCCTGAATAAGTATCACATTTGACTTTATTTTATCAGTAATGTAGAGTGAAGTCTCAAACACAAACCCTAACTTAAACTGGCAGTGTTTTGCTGCTTTGCACCACAGGCTGGGTCATGCCATGCTGGTATAACTTCTCCTCATATTTTTAGACTGGTTCTTTTTTAATTCAGTGTGACAATACAAGTAGTGAGTTATTGATGGCAGCTAAAGTGAGACCATTATGACTGTAATCAATAACACACCTGCATAGAATAACAACTACTACCGGGGACATATTTTGTATTGATTCAGAAATTTATGCTCTCTCTATTACACCCAGTCTGCTACTTCCATAATTTATGTAATAAAATCTCTGCTTTAGAGAAGCTGTTACTAAGTTAAATACCAAGAAATGATGACATATCAAGATGTAAATTACATATTGAAGATTTTACTACAAGCAGAAATAGCACTTGCTAAATTCCTGTGGGTTCTGATTCAGGACCAAGGCACTTCCTTACTGCAGGCTGAAAGATAATGGAAGTCAAAACCCGTGTTCCCTCTCCTGAGGCAGTATTTTAGAGGTGGAGGGTGAGGCGCTGTTTTTAATGCGGTGTGACGATGGAAGATTATTGAATTGTACAATCCATAAGTTTGAAACCTCTGTAGGGTTTCCACATTTTTTTTCCTATGTTTCATTGTCGTATGTTCCTGTAGGTGATGAACAGTCTTCAGCTTTTACGAACTACTTGCTATGCTGATGGTGGGGTTTCTGAATCCCAGCCCATGCTCATCTATCTAGTCAAGGAAACAACCACCTCATTTCATTTATGATGCCACAAACCACTTTCCACTGTTTGAGAAGCAGTATGATAACTCTGATTTTTAAGAACTTTAGTATTTAAGGTACTGAAGAACTCATGTTAAACAGAACTGAAGCTTGCTATATATATAAAAGGACCATGAGAGAATCTTGGTGATATTTATGAATGAATTGATACCTCAGCTGAGAGGTGTCTGTTAGGAATTTAGGCCCAAATTCTTAAAGGGATTTAGGCACCTAGTGTCTGTTAATTTCCATTTTGTTTTTTTGCAATACTGTCACTGAAACCGAGGGTTTAGCTTTAGGAATCCTTTCAAAAGCTTAGATCACAGGTGTATAAACCTCCTTGACTTGTTTCTTCCAGGTTTGTTTTCTTTGAAGTGCTTTATTTTCAAATAAAGATGGATTAACTTGGTAAGACATATTGACAGGTATATTTAAATTGTTGCAACTATTTTAAAAATGCATTTATAGATCAGTTTAAGATAACATGTCAATCCCCACAGACTGCCAAACCTAAATAAGCTCTGAGCATAAAATTTCATTTTTGATGTCAGCATATATGGGTATTTGTATCGATTTGGATTTGAAAGACACAGTCATACAATAAACACAAGAATTCCATGGCCTTTCTCACCATGCTTGTTTAAAACTACACAGGTTTGAAGGTACTTCGTACAGTCCCAAAACCTCTGAGAAAAGAATTGAGAGGTACATACAGCTCTGGAGAGTTTCAAAATACAAAATTTCCATTTATACTGTAGTAAACTGTGTAATTAGGTCCAATCTCCAGTCAAGATTGTATAATTCAGAAAATATTGAACATCCCCATTTGTTTCAGGCTGTCTAGTGGGCTATATTGCCCACAATTAAACAGATGAATGCACAAATAAGGATAGGCATCCTTCCAACCAGTTCTAGCTATATTTAGCAAATTCTTCTCATTTCCCTCTCTGTAGGAGGGTGATGTTGGTAACCTTAACATTGGCCAAGAGAACTGTCAGTGTCTTAAACTCTACCCTACAAGGTGTTTTACTTTCCTGTATTGTTTTGACCTTATATTCGCTCCCTTTCTTTTGGATTAACCATTTCTATGTCCTAAATGAAAAATTTGCTTTGCATTGTCCATCTGAACGAAGAAAGAAGTAGAAGGTCATTATCTGTGCCACAAAGGATTAGGAAGATACTGAAAGTTTCACAAGTTCAATGTTCTGAAATTTATTAAAGATATAATAAAGGCAGGGGAGCAATGCAAAGAAAACTCCTTTTTATGGAAACCGAAGGTATAGATTCTGTAATTTTTTACATCATTTTATGTGTCACTATTTCGAGAACCACAATGGCTCATGTTAAAATGCAGTAGCCTTTCTATGTTGTATTACATTTAGAAAACACAGAATTGGGCTGAGAGAAGTTGTATAATTGGCAATAGACATTTTAAGAGTAAATAAGACTATGTATTGACTTATTATAGGTGTTATTTTTTTGTACTACAGGCTTATACCTGTGCAATAATGAGTAAATACTGCTCTGTTTTGAAGGTGCAGTGTTTAGCCAAAGAGGTTGGATAGTGATCCTGGTAGTGAAAGAACCTAAGAGGTGCCAAATGCAGATGTGTCTGTCGCAGTAATGCAGTTGGGAAGAGGAGGCTGTAGGGCACATTTGGTGTATATGGGATTGTATTGTGTGGTTACACCAATGATGCAGAAAGCAAGGTCTAGGAGAGAAGCCTTTTAGCTCTTGATTAAAGTAATGCAGGGTATAGTTTGTCATGGTACCACGAAAAGAGGGAAAGACTGATAAGAATTACAGGATAAGCACAACTATTTCATGTGAAAAGAGGCTGAAGTCTAGGGGCAAGCATCTGGTCTCACACAGGAGAGAGTGATATTTTAAAATTTTAATTTTTTTTTTCTTTGAAGTACTAAGCCAACATATTTTAGAACTGTAAGAGCTTCAAAAACAGTAGTACAGGTATTTCTCTTGTTTTAGAAATAGACAAACTGTGGAGCTGTAACCTGTAGGAAGAGTACTGATCTGAGAGTTTCTGATTCTGGTTGAATACATAAGAATAAGGCATGTAGAGATTTCAGAAGCTTTAATGTCTACATAGTAGTTCAGTTAGGAAGACTAGAATTTCCCATAGTGTCTGATTTAAATGCGCTGTCTTCTGTCTGTAATCTGTTAAGTAATATCTGCATGTACCCATGAGACTGCTATACAGAGGATATAATTATTTTGTTTACCATTTTGAGATTGATGTGAATGGAATCAATACCAGTTACTTTGCTTTTCATTACTGAAGGCATCTGAAATGTTGACCGACCTTATCTTCCTCGTGTCAAACGGATCACAAAGCCCTTACATACACACACCGTTTGACCTTCTAGGACATTCTTCAAAGAACTGGCAGGCTTAGCATGTCACTTTTTGTCTCACTTGAAGAAATTAAATCTAATTAGGAGGATCCTACTAATACAATGTAGATACAGATTACAGGTGCACAGAGTGTGTGGAGAGTCCAGAATGAAAATAGCTGTAATGAAGAAGCCGGGGGAGGGGGAAGACCCTGAAATAGGCTGACTTAATTATCAGTCTTGTACTCTGAAATAAGAGACTTTAGTAGCTGCACTGATACAAAAATTTTACAGTAAGTTGGAAAATTCTGTTGGGGAGAAATCTCAGGGTATTTTCTTCTAGAGGATATAAAATGAGAAAGGCATTATGCACAAATGCCACAGTTGCACAATTTTAGTATTAGTGATTAACACCTGATATTTATTTCTCTCTTCTTCACCCAGGTGTGGTTTGACTGGGTACACCTGAATTACTTACGTGTTTTAAGAGTGGAAGCACGAACAGAGTTGACTTCTCCTTGGGAAACCTTTGACATTTCACTGGCTGTTAACGTTGTCCTTCTTACAGCAAATGTCACTTGAGACTTTTGTAATAGAGAACAAAAAATATGCTTGTGCATGCTTGTCATTTCATATGAAATCAAGTGACTGATTTCTGATAGAAATCTCAAGAGTATTGAGTTCATACAAGTTTCTTGCAGATCCCCCTTAGAATAACTGGGTTTTGCACATGTTTTTTGAGGCAAAGAGTGTTAATAGTGGGTTTTCTGAGAAGCTAACTGTTTAAAATACTTTTGATGCTATAAAATTGAGAGAAACTTATGAGTATGTACAAGACAAAATCCAACTGGTTTAAAGTAGATGTAATATCTCGGACTAAAAAAAAAAGTGAGCTTGTTTTGTGTGTCCTTGTGTGACTGGGGAATTTAGAGCAGTCATTGGAAGATGAAGGAATCCAGCTCTCTGCATTATTGGACCCAGAGGCCATACTGTGTGATTACTAATGCATGCAGGCATGGTCAATAAATTTCATGGTTATACATCTCATTGTCATTTTTGGAGCTCATTGATTTAAGCAGCTTGCGCTGATCGAGAATACTGCAACAGGCAGCATGGCCTCATACGCTGACAGGTGCAGAGTGGAGGAGTCTTATTTCAATCAAAAACTGAGTAAAAATTTGCTGTTAAGTGTGAACTGAATGCTGGAGCAAGTTGGCCAGAGACTGTGGAGATCGTATTCCTGGAGATTTTCAAAACATGACTGGAAAAGATCCTGAGCAACTTGCTGAAATTGCCTCTGATTGAGTAGGAGAGTTGCCAGGTGATTGATATCCAGGGGTGTTTCCGTTCTCAGCTGTTCTGTGTCTACTGTGCAAAAACCAGAAAGTAGTTCCAGGGTCGCAAGAGTTCCCTTTATGTTTCTCACCAGTGGGGATAAGCCATCAGTGACTCTCCCCTTGCCTGTGCTGGTTGTGGAGGGGGAGCTGGATGGACAGAGCTGAGGCAGGCTGGGACGTGGCTGCAGATCTGAGGGCACCATTAGCAGCTGCATTTATGAGACCACGGTTTGTGGGTTTTTTTAACCAACTTGGTTGTATCTATTTAAATTAACATTTAATTACATGTAAAACTTCTGCCATTAGTGCAGTAAAGAATTTTAAGAGGTTTATTCAAATTTATGTGTTTCCACTGTCACTTTATACTGCTGGCTTCAAAGCAGTTTGACTTACATTGAACATAATCTTCTAATGAGTTTTGGTTTTGCCAGGAGATACATGTTTCTTTCATTATGTTGTTTGCTTCTATTTGTACTTTGTGAGTAATATTTGCAATTACTTTTCTACAGTACCATGTTGGTAACAGCAGCAGGAAGCCATAGTTAGCTCAGCTGGAACGTTTTGGCCTCTGGAGTTCTTGTTACTGCATTCAGAGTAAGAAATAACTGCCTGCTTATCTTTGCTTATATTTGGATACTCTCATCCCGTTTTTTGTTCAATATTTCTTTATTGGTTAGACTTAAGACAGCTGGTAGGAATAGTAAATCCAAGTTGATTATAACAGATATTGTCTGACATTGGCATGTCTGTAACTAGGAAGATGGAAACAATGTGCAGTAAATATTTTGGACAAGCTGAAAGAAGTTGCTAAAATAATTCATAATTGTCCTGCCTGCTAGACTGGATGAAAAGAGTGAAGATTATTTCCCTTTATTTGTGCACATTTTTGAAGAGCCTCAGAATTGCTGTGATGGTGTGTTGAGCTGTATTTCTGCTCAGTGCTTTTTGTGGACATACTTCATGTTACCTGTAACTTCCATCAGTGCAGTCTTCCTGTGGAGAACATGTCCTGTGGCAGTCGTGGGAGTGGGAGACCTGTGCTCAGTTTGCAGCTCAACAACTGGTCTGCATTAAAGCACCTTGAAGACATATTTGTAATATTAAAATAAAGGTGCTTAGCCTTTGTTTAAAATCCTGTCTCTCTGGAAGCAGGTTACCTAACGAGCATGTTTTACTCATCTCATGGGGACAAAGCCTGAGCTGTTAAATTTGTGGCAGCAAAACGAAACAATTTTTGAACCAAGTCATCGTTTTCAGCGTCAATAAAAGGTCATGCCCTTGTCAGCTGGCATTGGTTCAGCATAAGGTTCCAGTCAGAATTGGCTGGAATGCTTAGAGCTGCTCTTTAAGAGACCTTCACCCTTCACTCTTGTTTGGAGCTGCTGCCATGATGGGTCTGTTGAATATTTATAAGAGACTTATTAGGAGACTCCTTGCTGCAGTCAGAGTGGAGACTCGTTAGTTCTCACGTGGCAGAATGAAGTTTGTTCAAGCTCATGACAGACTCTACTTCCATCATTTCTTCTCTGCTTACTGTTGTGTGTTAAGCCATGATACTGATTTAAGTTCAAAATAGAACTCCACTTGTACTACTACAGTAGTTTCAAGGTTGGCTTGATTCCTGAGAAATTCAGACCTTGCGGGACCTAGAGTTTGGCAGACTAAACTTTTTAAACGAGGTTACGAGCGAAGGCTGGAAAGCTTGTTCTCTTGCTCTGCTGCTTGACTTAACTGATGTTTTACTCAGCTGTAGTGTACAGAGATATCCAAAATCACACTGAATCCTCACCCCTTGCAATTTTAAGAATACGACATTGCAAAAAGTTAGGGATATGTTTTAATGGTAGGTGATTGTTCTCATCAGAAATTTTTCCAGTACACTTGAATTTCTCTTCCCATGAGCATCTTCAGATGCTGGAAAGAGATGAATTTTTAATCAAATGTAAATTACCAGAATGTCAAAGGTACTTTTTGAGCAAAGTTGCTCATAAGAGAAAAAGTTATAACATACATAAATGTAAGTTATAGATAATTGCAATTTCTTCCCGAACTCTTCCTAGGTCTTACAGGCATTTGTAGATAGCAGGATATCCAGATATGTAGCTCAAGCATTGACTTATTAAAAACTTACATTAAATCAGCTTACTGTCAACTTCTGTTTTTCTTACATCATCATTAAGAAATTCACTGATTATTTACTTTTTTTTAAACAGGCCGTAGTTTTCCACTTGTTTTGAGAGTAGAAGCTTTTGAAATGGCTCATACAGGATTGACATATTCAATTAAAAATAATTTTAGAAGCGCAGTTTAGGATTTATTGTAATGTTTTAAAATTCTATCAAGTTACTAGTGGCATTTTTTAATATGTAGTATTATTCTGCTGATGTCTGTTCAATATTATTTCTTATTATTATGACTACATTTCTTTTGGATTAGAGGAAATTGTGTGTTCATTTTATTCTTTGGAAAAATGTTTTTAAAAGGGCAAGCATTGGCAAGATTTTGCTTCTGACCTCTGGATTGAATTGCTCATCAGGCAAAGTCTGAATTGCTAATAAAAATGAAACTTTTGAGGAAAAATCTTGCCTGAGGTTGGATTTGTACTGATTCAACACATTTTTTATGATTATACCATCTCCTTCAGTGCTGTTTCTGGAACAACATGACCCTTTAAATGAATTTTATTTTGTGGTAAACTGAATTTCCATGTACGTGCTCTACTTGCTTCTGTGTTTTTTGTTTTTGATGCAGTTTCTTCTTTGTTCTGCAGCACTTGAAAGCATTTACTTATCAGAGTTGAAGACAAAGAAAGCATCCTGTTAGTAATTAGCTAAATTTTCACTGTGTCATCCTAAAGTCACTGGAATTACTGTATCGAGACATAGTGTTGTCCTACAACTGGTAAATTATGAAATGAAACATAAAATTTACC
>VZRR01002495.1:371432-405974 GCA_013398015.1 Oreocharis arfaki
CCCCCGCCCTGCCCCAACAAAACAACCCCTAATTATTTGTGATATTCATTACTTAAATCAGTGCTGTAATTTACTCTGCCAGCGTGACTGTCCTAGAAATCCAGTGCAGCCAGCAGTAGAAAGACCAATGGCCAGTGGTGCTTTGGCATTGTAGTGCTATAGCTACACTTGGCTGTTTTTTGATTGACTGATTGATTTTTATGTTTATTTATTTATTTATTTNGTAGAAGCTTTTGAAATGGCTCATACAGGATTGACATATTCAATTAAAAATAATTTTAGAAGCGCAGTTTAGGATTTATTGTAATGTTTTAAAATTCTATCAAGTTACTAGTGGCATTTTTTAATATGTAGTATTATTCTGCTGATGTCTGTTCAATATTATTTCTTATTATTATGACTACATTTCTTTTGGATTAGAGGAAATTGTGTGTTCATTTTATTCTTTGGAAAAATGTTTTTAAAAGGGCAAGCATTGGCAAGATTTTGCTTCTGACCTCTGGATTGAATTGCTCATCAGGCAAAGTCTGAATTGCTAATAAAAATGAAACTTTTGAGGAAAATTCTTGCCTGAGGTTGGATTTGTACTGATTCAACACATTTTTTATGATTATACCATCTCCTTCAGTGCTGTTTCTGGAACAACATGACCCTTTAAATGAATTTTATTTTGTGGTAAACTGAATTTCCATGTACGTGCTCTACTTGCTTCTGTGTTTTTTGTTTTTGATGCAGTTTCTTCTTTGTTCTGCAGCACTTGAAAGCATTTACTTATCAGAGTTGAAGACAAAGAAAGCATCCTGTTAGTAATTAGCTAAATTTTCACTGTGTCATCCTAAAGTCACTGGAATTACTGTATCGAGACATAGTGTTGTCCTACAACTGGTAAATTATGAAATGAAACATAAAATTTACCGCGGAAGGTGAGGACACATGGGGAGAAGATACGGATTTTGGGAGGCGGCCAAATGCTGACTTGCTTACAAGAATTGGGGGACAAACTCCAAAGTCTTCCTTCACAAAAGCAGTCTGCAGGTAGTTGTGTTCGTATTTTTTAGATCACTTAAAAAATTAGTTTCTTAGACACAAGAAGCCGTTTCTCCCACTGAGTGCACGTACATCCTTTTTGTGGGTTTGAGTGTTAGTCAGTTTTTCTCTGGTATTAGTGGGTTCAGGTGAGGCCTTGTGGGTGAGCACTCTTCATCCAGAACAGCANNNNTAGCTACACTTGGCTGTTTTTTGATTGACTGATTGATTTTTATGTTTATTTATTTATTTATTTATTTATTCCTCTGTGTCTGCCCAATATGTAGCGATAATCAAGAATTATGTGGTACTGCCATTCCAGCCTCTTGGTTCCACTCTTGCTTTTGACTTAAACATTCTGTAGAGAAATCTGAGATCTGAAGTTTTTTAGATTTTAAGTTTAGAGTAAAATTTATCGTCTTCTGTCCCGTAAGCCCCAGTGCTACTCGCTCGTAGTGTTCTACATTGAAGGTGTGACTTCCAACTTGCAGTGTACCTATGGAACTGGGTCTATTTCTAGCTTGGAAAGAAAGGCAGGTAAAAGAGTTGGAGATCTATGATTTTTGGAGTTAAAATAAACATAAAGAAAAAATTGATCAAAATTTGGTAAAATATAGCCCAAGAAAGTGTTTGTGTTCCTTGGCAATTAACACTTTGTATTTCTGTTAACTTGATGTGAAAAATGCTCGTTTCCTTATAAATTCATATATGTTCGTTTTCTGTGGAAAATATTCTTTTATGTATGAAACAAGTGTTAGGTCAGTAAAACCACGTGTATGATCCAGGAAAAATACATTTAAGCAAAGAGAAAATAAGGAGAAGCATCTTGGCTATTTTTGCGTCTCGTTATGGCACACTTTAAACAAGTGATTTTTTGGATTTTGTGACACAGATTTCAGTAGCAACTTTTCCACATGGTAGAGCATTCAAACCAGATAGAAATTTCAGCCCTGAGCTTTGATTTTGGGAAGAAGGAACCCTAGAGACTGACGAAAGCCTTGACTTAAGGTGTTTTGAACTAGGGATATCAGTGCAGCTTTGGCAGGTGTTTGTGCTGTATGTGGAGTTGTCTCATTCCTCAGGTCAGCAAGCCTTTGGTTACACTAGTTACACAGTTTGTTCAGAGTTTGATCTGCCTCTTATGTCTTCCAGGGATATCCGTAACTGAGTTGTGCTTTATGAACAAGGGGAGGGGCCTAACAACTCGCCTGAAAGGGTGGTAAGAGCTGGCAAAATTTCTTACATATATTCATATTTCTTTCATTATTACATGTGTTTGTGTGTATGAAATCGAGAAAGCAAAATTGTCTGGTACAGTAAATAGAAAGATTTAGAAAGTAACAGTCTCAGAGTTGACATTCTTTAGCCAACAATGAAGTGATAAAAGGCTAAATTCTTTTTATAGCAATAGTCTGCAGTGACCTTTCTCTCAAACAGAAGGACTTTTCAACTGAGTATGGCTAAAATATGCAAGAGTTTGAATTAGCCTGCTTGGAATAACAAATCACCAAATAAAAACAAATGTTTGTTATAATCAAAATGTAGAATGATCAACTGCATATAATGTAGCTAATAATAAAGCTTCCAAAACTTTATACATGGGCTTTTTCAAGATGTTTTGTTCTCTCTGGATTTTAGACAAGAGGTGAACTGACTGCCCACCTCCTGACTGCCCTTTCTCAGCCCCTCAGTTTTGTGTTCAGCTGTACAGACAGACTTCATTTGGGGTTGTTCTCAGAGCTCTCTGTGCAGAAATCTGTGGCACAGGGATGTTGCCCAGTTCTAAACTCAGTGGTTACCTGGGGGCGTTGTGGGCCTTGCTGCAGCAGAACCTCCCTGCTGTGAGTGAAGGGCCCTTGGCAGAATAGCACAGTCGACGTAGGCAAAGATCAAGTAATTTATTAATTTGTATGACTTTCACTGATCTGAGAAGTCATTCCTGAGACCTAGCCAGGCAGAAGTTTCCTTACACAAGGAAAAGTAATTTACATTGGGATAAAGGAACATAATTAAAAAAGCCTAGTCTCTTAAATGACTAAAACCAGAAGACTGCTGTACTTGCTAAATGAATAAAATTGATTGAATAATGCAAACTTTTAAAAGCTTTCATTTCTTTTTATTAGTCTCCTTTTAAATTTGTTTTAGGGAAAGTACTCAAATTTTTGGGGGGTAAAAGATGGGAATACAGTTTACACAGTACAAGCAAAACTGAAATCTACTGCTTCTGAATATCCTAAGCCATATAGAAGAGGTGAGAGATTTCTTAGGGGATTTTTCACTGTAATTGTCAGCCTGAGGTGAATCTTGCAGTGTTTAGAGCAAAGGAAAATGATCGTAGGGGTGAAAGGGAATACAGTGACAGGAACAGAAAGTGTTACCTCTTACCAAACAGCCTCACTACTTGTTCAAAATTAGGTAAAAAGGTAGCAGGTAATCAAATGAAATGCTGTTTGTAGAGACATGACATGTATCTGTTGTTATTTTACAGTATATTTGTGAAGGAGAGGAATGTACAGCTTTGAAAATCTTCCTGCTTTTTCTACTCTAAAGAAACAGTACTAATTGTCCTATCATTACCAAAGGGCTTTTTTACAGAGTTCATGTCTAAGACTGATTTCTTGTTCCAGAAGTGAGGTATTCTCTGTATTCCTTTTAGAGAGTATGTCACCCTTAATCAGGAGAGCCATACATTTTCTGAATGATGGTGCTTTCAATTTATTGCTTGTCAGCCCTAAAGAATGCTAGTCATTTTCTTTACAAGTGCAACTCATTGACTGAGACTGCTAACTTATAAAGCAATTCTAGGTTTATTTTGATTGGTTATTGGTTTGTGGCTTTTAATGATGAGATTGAATTGCATTTCTGTGCAATAGACATTGTGGTGGAAAATCTGAAAAGTTGGAGCCATTTGGAATTGCTCTTACTCCCACTGAGGTCAGCTGTAGCATTTCTGTGGCTTTCAGTGGGAGTAACATTATACTGTCTGAATGTGAAGACTTTTCTTCCAAAAAACACTTATAATAGTCTGCTTTAGTTAAGGTTATATGAAAACTAAGTAACTATTGTACTACTTGTTTGTGGAAAAAAAAAGGTATTTCCTAAGCAGGAGAAAGAAGTTGTAACCATTTCTGTTGTGCCAGCATGCTGGGTTTTTTAACACCTACAGCTCTGGAAGTCATTGCACCACAAAAATTGGTTATCTAGAACTGTTTTGATTATATCCTCCAGTGTGTTATATTACATTGTCTGTAGGAGTAGCTCTGAGCAGACAGAAGGCCTTCTCACGAGGCAGGGGGTGTTGCAGGAAGAATACTTACTGGAGTAGTGGTAGACATGGCTAAATTCTACCATTGCAGGTATTACTGGTCATGTGAACAGGGAATCTGGATTGGAGAGGAAGCATGTAATTTCCTGAATACATGTAGTTTTCGAAACTGTGTATTAGTTCTCAACTGTTACTAAAAGGTTAATTATTATTAGTAGCATTTTCACAGATGTCATTTAAGAAAAAGGTTATTTTTTACAAAGGTGAACATTTCATAAAGTGAGATGCTATATTTGCTAAGCAAGAACTGTCATAAGACTTTTTTTTTAAGCCCCTATATGAAGATGCTGTTACAGGTGAATTTGGTGTATAAGCTTCTGGCCCATGGTTGCTTAGAAATGACTTGTGAAACATGAAAAATAAGTGCCTTTTCAGAAATTAGTACTAAATAGTCATTTCTAGAACTGTAGTTGTGTGATTTAAATGGTCAGTTTTGCTTGCAGTATACAAAATAGAGTTGACTGGATTTGAAATATGTTCCAGGCTGCCAGATTTCAGACGTCAGCCATCCAGAATGGGTGTTTTCAAGCGGTTAGGAACTTTTTTTTTCCCCTTGTAATTAATTTTCTTTCCCTAGTTCATTGCTCATAGATTTATGGCTGCTTATTTTGAGTTTCTACCATATTTTCTGGAATGATCAACAGTGATGAATTAATCTTAATTGATGGATTACTATACATTAATCAAACTCTTACTTAATGTGCTTGATATTTCTTGCGAGTAAGCTGTTTTTTTAAAACATCATCTGCAGTTAAGTTTATTAAATTAAGACTCGGGCATGTAAGAGTCTTTGTCACATACGGGAAGCACAAGATATGACCCAAATACTCAAATTACTCCAAGTTAGCATTTTGTTTTATAAGCATTTGCTGCACAAACAAATCTGAACTAAGTAATTTTAGAAAGGAGTTTCCCCTCCATGTAGTGTATGTTATATGTAGACATTAATTAGGGATTTTTCATCTGTAGCTCTTGGAAATTACTTTTATCTGGTTTATCTCATGCCGAGTCTATTTATCTCGAATGGGAAGTTTTGCTGTTGTCTCTGCATGACATGGTTTACAAACTAAGTCTGGTGACTTTGTGTTGTGTGCCTGAGAATTTACCTCTACATGATTATCTTTAGTTAATGATCATACAAGCCTTCCAGAATGGCTGCTGAGTCCTAATTTTGCCTTCATTGTTATACACACCATTGTAGTGCCTCTGCTGGTGTTGAATAGATACAAAAAAATATGTTGGATTCTTACGTACAATATGCATTGATTTCATTTCTTATATTTCTTGATGGAAATTTGGAATCACTTAATTCCTAATTTAAAATGGTGACTTGTTTGAAAGCATGGGGATTTTGCCCTGGTACTGCTTTGATTTGTCGTGGTTTATTGATTGCAGCTGGAGAGTTGAGCTCCTTCACTTAACCCAGGTGAGGTCTGGATGATCAGCCCTTGGGGTGTTGGAGTTCCTCCCATCCATGCTCAGGTCTTCTCCTAATAAAGATGACAGCAACAGGAGCAAGGCTCGTACTCTGCAGCAGTGGTGTGACAGGCTGTGGCTATTTGCTTTCCTCCAGTTCACTGTGCAGCTACATAGCACTAACAGAAGACAGGTTGTATTGCTATAAATAGTATTTTATGGTTTGATCAGGTATGGTGTAATAAATTATAATTTACTTTAGGGAGCATCAGAACTACTGGAATACTGATTACTGAAACAGGCAGATTTTTTTAGTATGGTGTCTACTAAATGTTTACAAAATTACTTACCTGTCTGAAGTAGAATTTCATTGAATTGCCTGGCTAAGGTTGGCCTTAGGAGTCTGTATGATACATCATTGTGTGCTGCCTTGCTTTCTGCTTCATGGCTTGGAGAAAACCTGCTTCATCTGAAATGCATTGCTATTCAAAGCCTGGATGCTTTTCTGGACTCAAAGGACTGATAATCTATATTTGGGATATGCATGTGGAAACATGCTAATGTACACCTATCAATGGAGCTGTACATCTTTGCACACATTAGTATTGAAAACAAATATGTAACTTCTGATCCTTGAGATCTAACTGTCAGTGTTTCCATTCTGGTCAAACATGCGACGCAATTCCTCTGTCATATCTTTGCTGGCATATTCCCAGATGCCATACCAGATTTGTCCATATGGATCCAATGAGGAGATTAAAAGTTTACAATTTAATATATGCTTTCCTAGCAAGAGTCATGGTGGACCTTCTTAATATTCATTCAGTGGTCTTGGAGACGTCTCTGGCAATAGTGGAGTAAGATGGGCACGGTCTATTAAAACTACAGTGAATGAAACTTTAAGACCCAATCTCTTGATTTACATTTCTTATGGCAACATCTCTATAGAATCGACAAGACATAAATATTAGACAATTTTTCTCTTTTTATTTAGATCCATTAAAGGCCTTCCCAAGTGGATAAAGGAAACTTAGATGATGAAAATAATTAAACTAACAATATAAAGCATTAGCTTAGAAAAACATTACAATACCTGCTCCTTAGTAAGCCTCCCCTCAGAAATATATCCTCACAGAAAAGGTACAGATGGAATTGAAATGCAACCAATTAAGCTGCTGCACCATCCCATGGTGACTGTTTTTAACTTTTTCTTCTTTACACTTTTTCTTAAGAAGTATACTTTATAAAAGATGACAGGCAATTTTATTTGGCTGTAGCTACTTTCTTGATTTCTTGTAGTTTCAGTATTACTCTTCCATTGTAAACTTTCCTGCCTTATGATAAGCACTGATTTTTAAATTTTTTTTTTCATTAAAGCTATATATGATGTGTAAATTGGTGCTGGGTTTCAACAGGGATGTACATGGAACAAGTCTTCCAAAACTGATTTGCAACTTTGCTGTAGAAACTTGTTGGAAATTGTCAGTAAGAATTTTGTGAGACTTTTTTATCTTGCAGAACTTAAATAAAGGGTCTTCCTGTTAAAAACCTGATGAGTTCATTGAGTTTTGGCATAGGTTCTTAAAATACCTACACAGTGAAAGTCGAGAGCATTTAGGCTTTAGTAAAACAGTCCCCATTGCATTTTAGATTTAAAGCTGAATTTTTCCTCCATCTGGAGGGTTATGCATGAACAACTGCAGAGATGCGTTGTCTCGTGAGAGTTCTGGCAGGGATTGTTTCCCTGGAACAGTGTATTCAGGAACAGAAGGGAAACGTGCCCTCATCTGTCTCAGAAGCTAAAAGCATCACTTGTTCCTCCTCTCCTTCCTGACTGGAATTCCAGTAATTGTTGGAGCTTTAGCATCGCCCACATCAGTAGAAAGGGAGACTTTGTTTCTTGCCACTGCTCCCTCTCATTGCCAAGATGGATCTTGGGCATTTTTGACTGGGGATATGAGGGCATATTTATCTCATTAAAATGATCATTACCATATCCTGTTGTTGACATTATCTTCGACATGTTCATTCTTTTAATTAAAGTGTAGCCTATTGTATGGTAATTCTTTTGCTTTCCTGATGTGTTTCTTCTCCTTAAGATATCTGTACAGAATCCAAACTGACAGCTCACAGAAGACTGACTTCATAATGCTGTAATGGATCGCAGTACTTCTTGTTTTTAGCATTTTTTCTCTTGGCACTAAGCATTTGTGGAAATATTTGCTGGGGATTTTTTTCACTTTTTTATATACATGTATAGGATGATATTTTGGCACAAAGATCTAACACTTCATTTAGTGACAAAGATAAAATTTTCAGCATTCTTGGAGGAAGTTTGTATTTGTTTGATAGCTGCACGTCACTCTCAGAGTATTTCTAGATAACGGGAGGCAGCACAAAGATTAGATGCTTTCCAGCATGTGTTAATGCGGTATCATATCTTTCAAGAAGTTTTTTTAAATGGAGCTGTGTTTAGAAGTATGTTTGAAAACAGCCTTGTCACACGTGTCATCAAGGTCAGAAGGGAGAGAAGGCAGGCATTTCAACATACCAGCTAAGTTCTGTGAAAGGACTGTAGAATGTAAGTGCTTGCTAACCAGTGAACTAGTCTCTTCATGCCTCCTGAACAGTCCTGCAGTAGAGATGATGCAGTTTATCCTGTTCCATGAAAGTTTTAGCTCACACTGCTTGGGACTTGAAGGTTAAACTTTCAGATACTGTAGTTGATAAAAGCCATTGCTTGATTATGAACCCGAAGTGGCGTCATGAAAGCCTGGAGTGCACGGTGTGGAAAAAGCTCAAAGTGAGGTTGGGAGTGTGGTGTCTGTACTTGGAAATCCTCTGATTGTTGATGTAGTGAAGAACAGAGGTTCATTCTGGCTATTTATAGACAATGGAGGCTCTTCTGGTATTTTTATCGTGGTTCTCTACCATCAGTTCTGAAGAAATGTGAACAGTTGGTTCCATGTTGTAGCAGCTCAGTGGTGGTGAATACAGCTTATTCCTTGGAGTGCTGCTTTAGAACACCTTTTAATTTCAAATATACATCCAACTGAAAAACACTTTGTTGAGCACTGGACCTGATTAACACTATCATGACATGTTTCTGCATTTAGTAATTTAAGCTTATTACTTATAGTTTTGGGAAGCTGACATGCATGTTGGTAGCATTCAGTTGCTAACTAAAAAACACATAAATAAGTAAACATCAGTTAGACTAATATTATGCCCCCAGACCTGGAGGTGTGCAGCCTCATCAAAAGCAGACTTTCTGTAATACCCTTTGTGTGCCAGTGACATTGAAGGATAATGCTGCTTTATGTTATTCTTTTAACTTGAAAAAAAATTCTGCTGATTTATTGGATTTATTCCAGACTTAAACAGCTGTAGAAGCATACTACTGCTGTGTAAACCCTTTCTGCCAGCAGGTGGAAATATATATATACAACTCATTCTTATACTTATGTCTGTCTTTCAGTGGCTGATGTTTCTCTCCCAATCACTGAAACTGAAGGTTTGTAAAAATTCTTTTAAAAAATTCAACATAATGGATCTTGCTGTGCCAAAACTTTCAAGTTCTTCTCTTTAACAGAAAATGGAGAGTCCAGAGTTTCTGAAGGATAGGAATACTGGAATAATGTTCTGTTATACCCACTACAGATAATTAAAAGCTGTAAACCGTGGTCAAGATGTCTGTGGTATGTTTCTGGAATGATTTTCTGTGGAATGGATTTCCTCTGTTGGCCTTGGGACTGCCCTATTGCAGTAAATATACCTGTGGTATAGTACTAAGCATATATAAGCATGGTGTTTGCTATGAGTTTGTAGTTGCCACAAAGCTTCTTTGTCTTTTCATGGCACTCTTTGCTGTTTGGAATTCAGAAGCAGTCATACTATTCTGCCACAGTAGGACATTTAATTGAAAATAACACCACGGAAGTAATTTTTCCTGTTTGAGTTTACATAAGATCTGAATTAGATCCTAGCTTTGTATTTGAGATTGAAGTTTTGTACTATTTCCATTACTATATAAATATTATATGGTAAAGAGTTGCTATTATTTATGCCATTTCGATGGAAAGTCAGATTTTCAGGGCAAGCAGCGTTGTGGGATAATAAGCTTGACAAGGCACTAGATGAGATATTGTAGATCCAGTTTTTAAGTACTAAAAGACTGAGGAAGACTGTATTTAAGTCAAGAGAAGGAGAAGACGTCTTAGAGGCATTGATACTTGATGTTCAGAAGGCAAACTGTAGAAAGGAATTTGGAAGGCTTTGAAGTCTGTAGCTGAATGATGGTGGAAGCAAGGAATGGAGTACATGTCTGGAGTTATAAAATGGCAAAAAAAGCTGTTTATAAGAAGTGGTGACATTTGTAGTACAACATTCAGTTGGTATTAAAGCTACATCGAAGGAAGGTAAATAAGAAAACCCATGGGATTTTGAAGATACCATTCTGCATTTCTTTATGGTCTCGAATCCCACCCGAAGGTGAATTCTCAAATGTGGGAGAGCTTGCAAGCTTATACTGTGTTAGGTGACTTATGAGCTGAGCAAATTACTGCCTGTACTCAGTGGTGTACATGATTTTTCTGGGTTGGAAGAAAAGAGTTACAGACAAACTTAGAGCCTATGGAAAAAAGGTCTTCACTCACAATGGAATTTGTCAAACAAACACAGATATGCCATGGAATTTTTCATGCTTGCTAATGGCTAATGGACCATCTGGCAGCTCAGTTTAAGTAGGAAAACTCTTGCCTTCCTTTTTTCTGTATAGCACCACACGAGGAGAGAGCATTGCTGCATCATCCAGTGCTTTTGGGGTGTTACACTGAGAACTGATCATACCCTGATTAACTTGTGAGAACAGGCAGCTCACAACATAACACTATTCTCTTTTTAAAATTTATTTTCCACTCTTGTTTCCTGCTTGATTAATATTAGAGCTATTTTTGCCTGAAACACAGGATTATTTCTCTGTACGGTTTTCATTGAGAGATCCAAAGGGCTTCTTTCCTAGTATAACACAATTAAATAGGAAAAGGTTATCTACGCTTTCTGAGAACTCATTTAAAATGAAGGGAATAAGAATATTTTCTCAATTTTTTTTCTGAATAATAACGTGCAGAGATTACATTTTGCATCTTGGTCCAAAATCCAATCAGTTCTTTTTATTTCTGTATGTAATGTTATTCCTTGGCATTTGGAGAAGATGGCACTGGAAAACAGTGCATATGGGTTGAGTTTTTTTCTTTCTATAAGCAAGTTATTTTGACGTAATGAGTAGAAGCCCATCCTCTGTCAGAAAGAGTTGATCAAATGTGAATTAAATAACCAGACTGTATTAAAGTCTGTGACTGAAATGGTAAATGTTAATGTGATTCATTCGAAACTGTAGGTATAAAATGCAGTAGATAAAAATTTATCTTGGTCCACTAAAGTCAAGTTAATTGGAAGAAGGGCAGTGCAGGAGCAGGTGGCATTTTGTTTTGTCATGTTGTGACCACAGGGTGTTTCAGAATAGTTTGAGTTTGTTAAAAGGCAAATTTTGCTGGAAGGGATAAATGCAAGATTGTGTTTTGTCAATTTCTAATAGGAGTGGAATTTCATTAGCACTACTATTCATTTGTGTTGTGGGAGGAAGAGTAAAATAGATTCTCATTGACTTAAAATGTCACTGTCAATTCTAGCTGCTGGAATTCCCTGCAGTTTGTTGGCTGAATACATGAAAGAAAATAGGACTATGGGTCAGCCCTGTTCACTCTAATTAGGATCCGTGAGGTTTTGTGTGGGCTTATACATTTGTGGGGTTTTGTTGTTGTATAACATTGTGCTTTTGTCTTTTCTTCTAACACCCACACGCTCTTTGCTTTCTGATAGTGCTTCCTATTTATTTCTGTAATGCAAACTGTCCTCTTGATTGCAGAAGTATAATTTGTTGTGCCTATACTTCATACCTTTCTGTCCCCAATCTCTTGGAAAGTCCTTGATGTTTCTCTGCTTTGTCTATCGAACATAATGTTTACATGATTTTCTTGTCCCGCTGCTGACAGTCCTTTCTTCAGTGTTTTTCTCAAACTTGTGTTTATCTTCTGCTTCAAAGAGCTGTACGACAAATCTATGTACCCCTATTTCTCTCTTCACATTCATTATTCTTCTGTTCTGTCTTTCTAAGCTGTGTTCTTGTCATAAATTTCAGTATATTCCTTGTAGGGCAGCCTTTGCAATCAAAGTCTGCATATTGGCAGAAAGATATATGTGATTAGTTTTTGCTTTGGCTTAAACAGAAGAATTACCATCTCTGCCAGTTTCAAACACATAGACTTGCAAGCTGGCTACTAAATCATAAACTTTTTGAAATAAGTTTTCTTAGCTTCTTTTGTTTTGGTAGAAATACTTAGTAAAGGTTACTGGAAAATTCTGTCCTCCCTGCTCAAAGTGACAGATGATATTGATACGGAATTTCCTGCCAGTTGTTATGAACAGCCTTCGATGGCTGTCATGATATTCGGTATTAGCGCACAGTGAAGTGACTTGAAAATGGAGCAAATGAACTTGGAAATATCTGTTGTTCATCTCGCATTGAGGAGTACCACATTAGCTGAAAATCACTTCAGCCTCTAGTGACTTTCTGGCCCTGTAACTTGTGAAGATAAAGTGTCATTCTCCTGCAATCATTTTCTATATCGTAAGAAAGAAAATTGTGTGAGGAAATGCTTTCATTTATAGATGATCAGTTTCCTCATCAAAATTTGTAATAACTGCATTATTTTTTCCTGATTGTTTTTAAACTTGCAGAATAACTGCCTAAATTCCCTCCTCCAATAATCTCAAAGGAAATTATATTACCTAGAAAGGTTTCATTGCTTGTTCTCTGATATTTTTAAAGTTACTATCATTGGTATTCACTACAAGTATTGAAGACCTCATCTTTACAGGCCTTTGAGGAAAGATGAGGTGTCTCTGCAAACACTTGGGTACTTCCTCTTGCTTCAGAGAAAGGTTGGATGTCTTTGTAGGAGCAGTTGTTAATGGCAGTGTGTTAGGGAGGGTTATTTCTCTAATTCCGAAAGAGCACATGTTAGACATAAACAATTACAAATACAAGTATTGTTAATCCCCCAACTGTTCTACAGTAGGTAAAGTCTAGCACTCCCTGTTTTAAATTTGGCTTTAGTTAAACTACTGCTTCTCAAAATATTTCCACTTATCTCTGAAGTTGTAATTATGGTATTCATCATATTTGAAGATAATTGCTGCACTTTGCATTCTATTCAAGTCATAGGACTTCAGTAAAGAATTAATTTCAGCTATTGCTTTCTTGCCTACTAGAATCTGAACTTTGGACTCCATCTCCTTTGGTTTTTATCAGTTACAGCGTAGTGTTTCTAATGAGGTTGTCTCATGTGTAGAGTATTACTCTAAAATGGAACTAGACATTTACAAAATAATAAGTAAATACCATGTAGGTGGTTATAGGTGGTTATCAGGTGCACAGAGATTTCTGGGTACAGGAACTACAACAGCTCCATGTTAATCCTATTGTAGACAAATTCTCCTAAATTATTTCATCTCTTGAGAAAAATATTATCTCTGTATAATAAGACTTAATTAATACTTGTCAAGTGTTTGAGGTGCTCTGCTTAACAGAAGGTAGTGCTGGGTAATTACAAATATTTATTCTACTGGGTGCAATATCAGTGAGTAGAACAGATCAGTAATAAACACATGCCTCTCACATGTCCTGAAAGAATTAAAACACTCAGAAAAGAAATTGGGATATTTAGAGACTTGTGCTCCTGGTAGATGAAGACTTTATGAAGCACTTTCAAAAGCTTGATAAGTGCAGTAAACTACAGATGCATCAGCTTGTTCACTGTGTGCTGCCAATCACCCAGAAATTGGGACGGAGCTTTGAAGTAATGTAGGACTACATAATAATGTTATTCTGTGCCTTTTTGGAATGTGTGACCTCTTCATGGAAAGAATTGCACATCTGCACTCTAAAGTAGATATTCTGAGTTTGGAACTGATTAGAAAAGAGTTGCTAAGCCCATTCATTTTCTATCACAACCATGGTGATTTATGTATTTAAATGTAACAGATTTCCTCCTAAAAATAATTAATGTTTGTGTTTTGTCCTTCTTTATTTGATTTGAAAAGGCTTTCAGGATGTTGCTCTTCTGATGGGTAGAATTGTCCTGATTTCCACCGAAATGAACGTCACAAATAGCTCCTTGTTTTTATTGCTCCTCAGAGCAATAGACTGAGCTCACAACATTGGTGAGAACTTTAATGGAATGTGACGATGCTTGACCTTGTTGTCCCTGCCACCTTTCTGTTTTCCCTATCTCTGTTGAAGAAGGGAGATTGAGTTTTGGGAGAACTTTCTCACAGCAGCTTTCTCTCTTGCTGCTTTCCCAGTGCTGGGTACCCTCCTTTGCTGCTGCTGAGCATTGTCTGGTGCTCTCTGCTTTGCTGTGCAGTGACATTCTTGCTGCACACACTCAACAGAGGAATGTGCAAGTCAAAGGCAATGCAATACAGAGCGGGGCTGGGGGGTTTGTGGAGCATCCCCAGCTCTCCCCACCAGCCCAGGGTGGAGGCAGGCTCAGCACATGCTGAGCACAAATCGCTCTGAGGCTCTCTGCACATTTTTTGTCTTCTTGATCAGTCTTTACTGGGATGCTGTGAAGTTTCTTAGTCCTTGGGTATTATTTCCATGTGCAGCCTTGCTGCTGAGCAATTGTAGCAATACCAGAGTTCAATTTAGCAGTATTTCTTCAAGAGCTTGGGTCCTTGACTGATTTGTAGAGGACAAATGAAAAGAGTAATTGCAAATGGGTTTCTGTGCTATTAGAGCTCTAAACAGCCTTCCCTCTTGGCTGGGTGTCAGATCATACCTCAAGGAGGGATAGGTGGGCTATGAACCTTAAAAAGATTTAAATTCTTAAGTGCAAGGTCAACTTTTCATATCAGTGGGTGTCTTAAACTGGTCTTGGAGTGCTCAGCAGTAATAATTTTCTTTAGTATTTTCAGGTGCCATTGAAGGTGGTAATCGAGTAGGCAAGTGTTTTGAGTTCTTACATTTCTTAATAATATTTCCCTATAATTTACTTAAAATTTCACTATAGAACCTCAGTTTTGGATTAATTTTAAAAAAGCATAGTTGTAGCTTGTGCTGTGGGGAAGATTTGTATCTAGTATGTCAATAACTGCGCAGAAGCTGGTAAGCCAGAGAGTGAACCAAGACAGGAGAGGAAGAGGTTGTTAGGAAGATCTTTTAAAGGAGAGACATTAGCATACAACTTCCTTTATTACTCAGCTATTTTAGGCTATTCCATCAATGCATAATATTAATCAAGGGAAAGGGAATTAGCTTGTGGCCTCTACCCTGTAGATCCTTGAGGCTGTGTAACCTCTCTTCCCATACGAATGTGTAGACTTTGGGTTTCAGGAGCCATCAGTTCCAGCATACTGCAGCCCTGGCCATTCTCCTCAGTGACAGCCCCCTTTCTTTTTTCTTTATTCTTCTCAGGTCTGCAGAAAGTGGCAGGCTTCAATTGATTTTGGCAAGAAGCCGTAATAGTTGATGCAAGAAGGCTGTCATCTTCTGGTACACAGAAGTGGTTTCTAGATGTGAAATCCATACCCTGATCCTTTGCTTCACCTGCTGTTTCAGTGGCACTGCTTGGGTTCAGCCTGTCACTGAAGCATTCCTGCTTTGTTGTTTACAGATGGTTCTCTGTGGCTGATTTGTGACTCAGTGGGGAGATAACTGCCTGGTATCTTCATTTTTCTATTATTTCACGTATGAAAAGGATGTATTGGCCATTATTAAAGAAATAGCCTTATCAAGGAGAAAAGATAATTCCAAATCACCATTAACGTTCTTTGAGGAGGGCTAATTGTGAGAAATTGGGAGGAACAGCAGAATGGAAAAGTTTAAGTGCCCGTATCTCTGGCCTCCTGTTTAAGCATCAAGCCTGCCTTGTATAATAAAAGCTATTTATAAATTGCTGCTCTGTTAAACGTGTGCAGAATTTTACGATGCATAAATTGGGAAGCAGAGCCAGCTAAGGGACTTAGAGTGATGAATGGATGACAGGGTGCAAGACTGAAACTGTGTTTTATTCATGGATTGTGAGGTCAAGAAGAAGAACTGCTGGGAAGGGCTGGCAGTTGAAGGAGAAAGATACAGAATCCAAGAGATAAAGGATCCAGTAATCTGAGAATTATCAAGCCACATTGTCACACTTCTTTCTGACAGTTATAACTCCAGGTAGTAGCTTTTTATTTTTACTTTGCTGCATTCTCATGAGTTATTTTTATTCTTTCTCCCAGTTCCAATTGCATCACTGTCATCAGCTGCTTCCAGTGTCACAGCCCTAATTCTCCTAAATCTCAGTAATTTATTCTCTTACATTTTAAGCAACAGGTAAGAAAAGGGTTTTTTTCCTCCCCCACTTCTGTTTTGATACAGCCATCCACCCCCACCCATTTACAATGTAGAAAGTATGTGATCATGCAATCCAAAATCATAGTCTTGATCTGGGGCCCAGCTGGAAGTTCATTAATCTGTTCAGTTTGGGCTGAACTTGTCAGGGCTCAAAATACTGTTAGAGACTGTTAACTCATTAAATTGCCATTTAATTCTGTTGGTCATGCAGGTATTCCTGAGCAGAATGCAGTTAATGCAACTTCATTCCAAACACATGAGTCAAATTCATTTGTTTGCAATCACTATTTGTAGTTTTGTCACAGGATATGTTCAACCCACAGGTGCATTTTGTATTCACAAATACCACAGAGTAAAAAGCAAATTGAGACAAAGTTAGAATAGAGCTGCTTTGGACCAATTAATGAAATCTGATTTCCTTTCATAAATTTATTGTAGGGTCTTCCTGTATTTCATTTAAAATTGGCGGATAGATTGTTTAAGGATTACGTGGTTGCACTTCAAAATGCCTATTTTTTTCTCTTATGTGTTCTCTGTGTCTTGCATCTGTAAGGATTTCTGCCAAAAAACATTGGGAAGGAAATTAAAGAGGCACTCAAGATAATCATCACGAAGAGAAGAGTTCCCTTACCTGGCAGCAAATGAGAAAATACACCCTGATGAATTTTACAGTAGCAATGGCCTTTAGTTTGCTTCTGGTAGCTTGTAGGGTGTTTAAGAAAACAGATGGTGTAAAGGGACTCTGATGTTTGGGGAAACTGCAGCACCTCTTTTTCATGCAGAAATGACAAGAGATTCACTTTTACAAGCCCCGGTGTCTTGACAGACTCTTGATATTCTAACGTTGTAATGCTGTAATTTGACTTTAGAAAAACAAACCATAGGCAAGCAGTATTAAAAAAAAGAAAATATTTGATTGTGATTCTTTATAAATGAAATCCGTCTGACAGTGCCTGCAGTATTGGTTGTGGTCTAATTTGTGTGTTGCAGACTAACAGTATTTGCTGGACAGATCTCATCCTGCTTTTGCCACCAGTGTTGCTGAAAACCCTTCTAGAGCATGGAGGGTGTGGGCTGAGAGTGGGTTCATTCTTTTCATAACACCTTTTACAGTAGAATGATATTTTTCTGGGAATGGCCTGTTGCTCCCTAGGCTTGCAGTATCAGTCTGATGAGCCCTTAGTCTAGGAATGGATGAGTGGGATCCACAGCAGTTGTTCCAGTGGGCTGCATGTCCACCTGGGCACTCCTATTCTCTGGAATTGCTCTGGGTGCTGACTGGTGTACTGGGAAAACTGGCTGTGCTCTGTGAAGGGTTTTTCTCAGCCCTACCTTAGTTCAGCAGTATAGCCTAAATCTTTGCTAATTTTTCATACATGCTGATTCAGAATGTGACAAACTTGTTTGGTGCATCTGTCCTCACTGGTTGGATTGAGGTCATTCACCCTACAGTGAGTACTTGGATTTTTATTTTTTTTCTATAGCAAATGCAATTTGAGGGGGATATTAAAGTTTGTTTGCACTGATCATACCTTGTGGTTGGACTAACATGAATGTCTGTTCTGCAAATAATGGCAAGGACAGCCTGCATGCTGAGCAGAATGCAAGGGGAATGTGGTGGTTGTTTTGCAAAAGATTCTAGATCTTAACTTTGAAGTTAAGGAACTATTAGCTTTATTGTAAAATTAATATTTTTGAAAAAAGAAGTTAGGCCAGGTTTTTTCCGCAGTAGTAATAACTTGGTACTTGTCTTCTAAACTGTCAGTGATGTTTCTTTTAGGGGAGCATATTTTTGCTAGCTGTTTATTTTATGGATAAAGGTAATAATATATGTATGAATACTATTAGTGGTATTAGTATTGTGCAATAATAAAAAATGGCTTTCCCACAATTCTAAATAAAATTTTAAAATCAGCTGTAAGACCCAGCCTTTCAGTTTGCGAATTGAGCACTGTGAAGCAGGACATGTGAAATCCCATGCAATTTTTCACTTTTTACACTGTTCAGAGTAGGAAACCATTTTGCCATGGAATAGGACTGGGTTCAGAATAGTTAATAACAGCACTTTTTGGAAACACTGCAAAGATGGCATTGCGTGTTTCCACATCTCACAGTTGGCTCACTAAGTGCCATATTTTCTCTTAAGTGCTTTCCCTGCTGTTATTTCCTCCCTGAAAAGTGATGGTTGAATCAGTCCCTAAAAGCAGAGTGCTCCTGGGAGAAGCTAAGGACACACAGGAAACAAGCTTAGTTTGAGTACTGGTGTTGGCTCATACATGAGTTGGATTTACATACTGTAGTATGAGCAGATAAAATGGTGCAGTGAAGGGACTTCATTCTTTTAGAGTCTGTTACTTTGTGCTTTCTGTATATGGGATTTTTATGGAAATTAGTGAACATGCAGCATTATGCATTTGGCTTGAAACAGAGTGGGAAGGAGAGTACGTGATGTTTTTTACACAGGGCTCTGGGAAGGAAGCAAATTGCATGCCTACCTGAAAATAAAAGGCTCACTAACGTGGTGTTGAATGTGTTTTCCCAAGAAAGCAATTACGTATTTTAATCCTGAAGTCTATGAAATATATGCATTACATATGTCACTTTTGTATACATTGTTTTGCTTCTATCTGGATTTGACAAATTAGACTTGCTTTGGACCAAAGCCAAATAATATGAGCCAATTTCATGCCTTGTGAGTTATTGAATAGAATGTTTGGTACCTAAAGCTTCAGTTTGCTGGCTCTCCTCCCATTTCTCTTAATCCCTTTGGGAATCTTGGTTATAACTCTCTTTCAGAGGCTCAACAATTCCTGAAGGCTGGGTTACTACTCCAGTGGAATGGAAGGAATTTTAAATATGATCTCCTTTTCCTCTGACATTTGTCACTTTCTGGTTTGCATTCTCCTTTTTGCTAATTTTAGAGAGCAACTATGTTAGATCACAAAATATGCTTTGATCTTAATGGATCCCTGTCAGAAAAATCACTACCTGAACCTGTGGTCAGAGGATGTTCAGGGTAATCATTTGATTTTGTTTTCTGTATCTCTGCAATATATTTATTAAAGCTCCCATGGCCTGTTCTCTTACTAAAGCATGTGTTTCTCTTTTGTTTGGTGAGGTTCATTATGAGGCACGGCTGCTGGTTTGCTGTAACAGCAGCATGAGGAAGACAGACAAGTAAATGTGACATACAGTCATGTTGTTAGAGTAGAATATACTTTGGACAAATCTTGGTCACGTGTGAGCTTTTATAGTAATTTGGGGCTGGATTTTGTTGCATACAATCCAATGAGTTGTGTGAGTTTATTGTGAGATGACCTATATACAGGGGTGATTTTAAGAGCACTGGAGATGCCTATT
The DNA here is from genome assembly GCA_013398015.1 of Oreocharis arfaki. NCBI lineage: Eukaryota > Metazoa > Chordata > Aves > Passeriformes > Paramythiidae > Oreocharis > Oreocharis arfaki. The sequence goes on from VZRR01002495.1 coordinate 391,019, forward strand.
AAACTTACCTTGAAGGCTTTTTTTTAATGGTCTGTTGCCTCTTCTTGTACTTTTATTATTTCAGTTTGCTAAGGTCTGAAATAGCAAATATTTTAAATGGGAGAAGATATGTAAAGATGTACTGAAAATGTGATTTTTGGACCTCTTTGGAATTCTCTGGGATGTAAGTATAAATCCAGAAAGTCTATTAGAGCATTTTAAAGACTACAACAGAGTAGTTTTCATAGAAAGAAATTATTCATTACGTAACGAAGTGAATGTATTGATCGTTCTTTAAGAATCAAAGGTTAAGATTTTACTCAATTTACACGGAATGCTGCATGGAAACACATCATTTAAAAGAAGTTAAAATTATATTAATGCTCACCGTCTAGAAATGTTTGTATAGCAGCTTTTGCTTTTCCCCCATAGGAGATGATTTCTGTAATCCGTGTTACTGATACACTGTAGAAAGTTTAATAATATTACAGTTTTATTAGTGCATGAATCTCTGTTATGGCAACATAAATCTCCTATGACAAACTCGAGACAAAATCATATTAATTGTGTCCTTCTGTTGACTTCAGCTTAGTCATGTACAGATTCTTTGACGAAATTAAATAAGAAGAAATGCAAAGAGGCTGCTTGTCAGCTTCATCTATATAGGCAAAGTAAAATAGCTTAAAATAGGGAGTAACTGTGTTAACACTTCCTGGAGAGAAGGTGGTATATAGGCATTGATAAATTTGCCTCTTGCATGATCACAAAGTCATCAACCACATTCCTTCTGTAACTAGCTTTAATGTAGGAACAAAAGAATCTAGTATAATATAACCGTGGTAATTAAGATTAATATGTTTAGCAGGGATTCCTGGCAAGATGGGCTGGAAGATGAGGAAAATCAACATTTTTTTCTGGTAGCATAGGCTCCTCAAGACAAATCTGTATCTCTTCTCAGTGCAGGTTACTGTCTATGGGGAATGTCATCACACTTTCCTCATGCTGCAAATGGCAGCCACTAATATGGAGCTTTGGATCAATTGATTCATTTCTGACTGCAGTTGCTTACCCATGGTGCACTATAATGAGCTTATTTTCCATAGTGATTGTATTTAGGTGGGGGCAGTGTAGAGAGGAAAAAAAACAACTGGAGGGATTATAAAGAAAGCAAGGAACGTGATTTAAAATCCTTCATGTGGAAAGAGGGGCTTAGAGATGCCTCTTTTTTCTCACTTTTTGCATGGATACTCTTCCTAATTTTACTAGCATCTCTAATTAACTAGCTCTGTTCCAATGGCCTTCAATAAACAGGCAGGGATTTGCAGGACAGTGAGAAAACTTACAAAGGTTAAAATTTGGCTTTAGATTCCACTCAGTCTGGTTATTTTTTTTTTTATTATAATGATTTTGATTCTAAGGATAATTACCCCAGTATCTGATGTGGGCTAAGATCTGACAGGAAAGCTATTTTTAACCATGCTGCTAAAAGTTCCAGTAAATTATTAATAATTTCAATATCTAATTTGGCAAAACCTGATAATACTTATCTTCAGTGCTCATAAGCTATGTAGTAGGCTGTTGAAGGAGTTTCTTTAGAAATTAAGGAGAAGTAGCAATTTATAAAGGAAAACTACATTCTTTGTCTGAGCACTGTTAGAGCATAGGTAATCAACTTCAGCATCGTGAATAAAAACCCAAAACCAATGTGGAACAGTTTTTGGTTTTATAGTTGTTACTCTTAGTTAGAAATAGCTTATTTATCTCCATATATACTGGGAAAAAGGATCTGTATTAATTGCAAGTTCTTAAAAACTTAATTGTGTTTAACAGCCTTGTACTGTGCTACAGAGGTTAGATGTCATAACAAGCAGCATATTTTGAATGAACGGTGGCAGGGTTGGGATGTGGGACTTGTGGCACTTTAGGAGCAGGATGTACAAAATGCTTCTGATTCCTGGAGCCAGAGACCATCAGTCAATGACAATCTCTGTCTTGTCTCTTGGTAACGCTGCAGCTCCTTGTTCTAAAGAGTTCACCTTTGAGTTTAGACACGTGAACTGTCACCAAGCGTAATCTGGTTGGCAAGAGACATCAACTGTTTGTGACCTTGGATGAATCACTTGGTCTTATGAGGAACAGAGATGTTATTTAAGTAATAAAGTTATTAGCTCAAAACGTCTGGAGCACATCTCTGTCAGTTCGGGATTATGAGTATGTAAGCATTCAGGTATTTTCAGGGACTCCAGTGGGTATTTCCACTCATTCAGCAATCCTTTAACAAAATGTGCTTTCTCTTTCTTCCCTTTAGTATGATTAGTCATTTAATAACAAAAATAGATTCAAGAAGTTGTGGGAGAATTCAACAGTCCTATGAACAAGTTTAAAATGCGTCGTAACTCCGATGTTTTCATCTAGCCTGGTGTTTGTCAGCTGCCCTGGCAGCTGTCACCTGCCTTAGCATCTGGGCAAAGCAGAAAGTTTTGAATTGCTGTTCTCATGTTCCTGTTTTATCCTGGTTCCCCCTTCCTCCTCCATATGAGAACTGACTATCCCTGCTTTTTCGTTTCTTGCTGGAAAGTGCAGCATGTCTGAAAACACAAGATCTTGCCTTGTAGCTCTCATTCCTGTGGATATGAATGCTTCATCCTCAAGGGAAATGCTGGGCAGGAATGATGCTTAGTATGCATATAGTTACTACTATACAGGAATGCAGGGAATGTTTTGGCAAAAAAAAGTTGAATAGTTTCAGCTATAAAAATACTGAGATTTACAAACCAGAGAAAACGAGGCATCCTTTGCCCATCATCCCAGCATGTGCTGATCAGGGCCCAGGGAGTGGGAAACCCAATTCAGCACAGAGACTAAATTGTCCCTCTTCCATCTCAGGCAGGTGTTACTGCAGGGTTTGCTGGCCCAGGCACTCTCAGTTTCTTCTCTTGCTTCCTTCCAAGATATTTAAAATGTCCCAGCTTGCTTGCAATCTTTTGAGTTAGCGCCAGAATAGATTTGTGTGTCAGGAGACTTGAGTTCAGAAAGTTGTCTTGCTGCTTGCTTTGAAGATAGGTCTACTTTGGTCCCATCCCTGGAGAAGGTTCACTTTGAATGCTCAGTTTTGTGGTAGGTGTAGTCTAAGCCATTGGGCAGTGCACCCAAAAAGCGCTCTCTCTTCCTGCAGTGCTGCTCATGTTTGACAGCAGGAGCATAGGAGGGGAGGTCGGGACGGCTCCTGTCACCATGAGGGAGCTGCTGCCTTGGCTTGGCTGTTACTCCAAGTCACGGGCACAGAAGGAGGAGCCACCCAGAGCTTTTCTATCAAGGGGAGCTCCTCTTTCTTCTCTTTTTTGTGAATATGGCCTTCATTTCACAGCTTTTGTTACAAGTCTGAAATGGAATATGTCATGTCAAAATGAAATTTTGAGAGGGTTTGAGCAAGAGAAGGAGCTATTTCAAATTCAGTTCGATCTGGCGAACCGAGAAATCAATTATTCACACCGCCTGAGTGAGGACATAAAATGAAATAGTGTAATATCTTCACTTAACATTTCTTTCAGTAGTTTTAAGCAGGATATTTGAGCTCAGGCACGGGGGTAGGGGGGAGTTGTGGTGGTGTTGGGTTTTTTTGTTCATTCTGTGTTGTTTTAGGGGGCGGTGTGTGTTTGTTGTTTGTGCAGTGGGATCTCTGGGGACTAGAATGTATAGAGCGTTGACTGACTGGGATGGTTCAGTGCTATGGACTAGAGGGGGGAAGGACACCTGAATTCTCAAGGCAGCATAGTGAATGTGTGTCTAAGTGTGGTGTGAAGCTGAAGTCCCTCAGGCTGAGATCTGATGAGAGCATGGTCCAGGACATCACGGCTGCAGAGCCGACACAAATGAGCAGAACATAAGTACAAATGTGCTTTCAGTAATGGATAATCTGTTTCACTGTAAGAAAATAGGTCATTGAATAGCAAGAAGCGTAAAAATTATAAACTATATATATTTTAACAAATGTGAGGTTTTTCAGATCTAATATAAGGCTCTCAGCGAAAGAAGTTTTTTAATTTTTTTTTTAGCTCTTTTCATGCTGTCTCTGAAAATATGCATCATCAATGGGTGGCTAATATTAAGACAGCGTGTTCTGCGTGCTTAGTCTTGCATCAAGCAGTTCATACCCTAAAGGAATATTTGACTTAAGGGAATAGCGCAGCAATTAATTGGAGATAATACACAACTCCAGTGGTTCCTTTTAGTATGTTAGTGGATGCAGAGAGGCTTTAGCAAATCTTTGCAGTCCAAGAGGGTAAAAAGTGACTGTCTGCCCTCCTGAAGACCCATCTACATAGAGATGGAATCATCTTTGTTTTCTTCATTCAGTACCCCAGGCCAGCATGCATCTCAAGCTCTTGCTGGGATTTAGTACTGCGGCTTCGAGCTATTTATATTAGGATAGGAGGGAGTAGGCTATTCATAGCTAGGCACAAGTGGAAGGAGATCCAGGGAGGGAGAAGTGGTGTTGGGATTAGGATCCTTTTAGTAGGCAGTGACTTTATAGCTTTTCAGCTCAGTGCTCTCCTGTTTGTGATGAACCTTCATTTCCCTGGTGTCATGTCTGTATCTTGTCTAAGACTTGTCATTCCATCCTCAATCCTTTTCCTTGAAATTTTGTCTTCCATTTTCAGTTTTCTGTAAGACTCTTCTCCCTACCCGTTTCACTCCAGCTTCCTCATAAGTTTTCCCTCACATGGAAATAATGTTTCTCACATGTCCCCGTGTTCAATCCCATAACATTATTCTGTGTTTCCTCGTATAGGGCGTAACTTTTTGCCAACACCTTGCGTGACTTGTGCTCTTACAGTGTTTTGTTTTAGTTTTCAGAGATGGGAGGCTTTAGGTGATAGGAAGCCATTTCTTTTTGTATTTTCTAGAATACAAATATCCTCTGGATGATGATGTATTTGTTGTACTATCTATCAGCCATTTCTAAGTTGGAGGGAAGGAGCAGTCTTCTGCTTTTTCATGAAGTTCCCATACTATGCTGAATGGAGGAGAGAACTTAATTTTATGTTGAAGTAGTGATTCACAGTTGTAAATGTGGTTGTATAAAGCTCTGACTTAATGTTCCCGTGTATGAAAATACCATACGTTACAGATGCACTGGGACATGCAGCCAAATAGGAAAATTCGGTTCTCCTTATTTTAGTTTTAAAACTGACTTAATTCCACTAGAAAGATCTCATTTATTAAATGAGTAGGTGTTCTGAAACAATTTCAAACCTATTTAGAGAACTTAATAGAGATTAGGTCTGTTTATAGAGTTTCACAGCTTTAATGGCAAAAATCCACAAATGTGGACTTATTCTTTCTTAAATTCTAAGTAGTTCTTCCATGAGAGATGTGTTGGTTTCTTTTCTTTTGGTTTTCTCTTAATTTTGTTAGTCATTGGAATTTGCTAACATTCCTAGCTTTGAAGAGATCTAAAAATTGAATCTCAACTGTTGGAAATGGTCTTCTGTCTTCCTTGTGCTTTATCTTTTACATGAAAAAACCTGGATTATTGACATTGTATCGTATTTATTGTAGGTTCCTGGATCTTGTTGCCACAGTTACATCTGGTGGTCAGGAAGAGTTTTGCTGGGCTCAAAGTTATGCTAATTGACAGTTTCTTAGGGAGAATAATCCTCAAATTTCAGGGAATAACCATTCTTTCTTGCTCTAAGACTTGAGGAAGCTCTTTAGTGTTTAACCACAACAATATCCCCCTGCAACCCAATTCAATACCAAGGCTGTGTGTAGTTAATTTTTCTCAGAGGATGTTTTTTTTTTTTTTCTTGGATGCATTTTGCTGTTTGATCACTCCTCCTCTTGCTTTTCTCCTCTTCCCCCATCTCAGAAAACAATGGTCCTTTTCTGATGCTAGTATAGATTTTTCTCAAGAAGTGGCAGTAATACAATGTCTGCCTTGAGTTTCAAGGTTCTGCATTTTGTGGGCAATGCAACCTGTTGTCCAAAGAAAGATAATCAGGGTTAATCACATGGAAAAGCAAAATATTATTACTGATGCACCATCAGTGTCTCCTACATGTTCTTAGAGTAAAGTTGCTTACTCTTACAAAAGGAAGAAAAAAAACCCAAATGCAAAAAACCTCACCAGAACTTTGTTGTTTGGTCCTGGACTTTCTCTCTTTTTATTCTCAAAGAAAAAAGAGAGAGAGAAGCCAGACTGATGTAAGTGAACAGAGATGTTGTACTGCAGATTCATTCCAAACAACCCTTGGTTTGTGTCAGTGGTACCTAACAGGAAAGCTAGAGCTTCAAGCTTATCAAAAATGCCCAAGATGGGGTAAGGTACCAAATCTGTTAATATAAATTGTTTGAAGATATAATCAAGCTGGATCTACCTTGAGATTCCAGTTTACTCGCTTCTGTGTAAACTGATTTTTAGCATGGTAGAGTTTTATCTAGTTTCAAGAGCTTTGCCTAGTTTCAATGTCTTCTGCAGTTTTTGCCGCTTTCATATGGTCAGCTGAAATCTTCTTACAGGAAAGGCTTTATTGGAGCAGACACTTAAATTTTATGATGTACTTAGATTTTATATATTTAGTGTGTAACAGTACTCCTGTAGTAGAGTGGGAGAAAAGGAACAGCTGCCTGTCCAGCTTTTCCTTGTAATGTCCACACGCTGCTATATATTCAAGGTACTTTAAACTTAGTCTTCTGGATGATGTCCAATGGTTACCCAATTAACATGTCATATCTTGGGCACTTGTAAGTCACCAAAGTAATCAGCAGAACTTCTAGAACTAGATAAAGTCTAATTGTCTCAGTGAAGAGGCAATTCAGAAAGGAATTATTGCAACTATGTCATTAAGCACATCTGATTAAAGTTCTGATTTAAGAGCCTTTAAATGCTTTTTTTGGACTTGTGCTAACTAAAGACTTTGCAAAGGTTGAATTTTTATTGAGGAGTAAGACTGGGTCTTTTGCATCTGCTTTCTGAACCTGCCTCTTCCCATGGCTTCACTCTTGAAGGGCTGGCAGCTTCTGGCTACCATGACTTAGAAGTGACTGGGAACAGTCACAGGCTCTGTCTGAGCCCCCTGTGCCCCTGAAACTGCTGAGGCTGATGGTGTGGGGACCTTCCAGACACGGAGAGGTGAGTGAGAAAGTTTGAGATTGTGTGTTTAGGAAATGAGGGCTGGGCAGACAAATCTTGATATCTCTGTAAATATTAGTGTGGATCTCGGGGCGGAGCAGGGCAGTGTCTGGCATTACCCTGATGTGCATCACCTTGCCATGACTGAGCTGCTGTCCAGGCGTTGGGAGCCTTGGAATTTTCCTGTGGCGAGCCCACCCTTTAATTCCTGCAGTTTGTGTGCATCCTGTTACACTTCTGTTCCTAGAATGTGCTTGTCAGACTTCTCCCAGAGCCTTGGAATGTGCAGTGCAGGAGCTGGGCTGCCCAAGGGTTCTACAAACGTTCGGGATTTTCATATAAAACTTAGTGACTTGCTGGGAGTACACAGTGTAACTTGGCTGAAATCAGAGGCATGGTCTAGTGAGTTCAGAGCCAAGAGGTCTGTATTCTACCCCTCGCTCCTCTATTGATTTCCTGCAGCATTGCACATTTCATTTTTACTGTATGAGTCTTTAATGACACTTTTTTTAAAACAGGAGAAAAATATGAAGGGGGATAGCAGTGATGGCTTTAATAATATTTTAAAGATTTTATGGATTTAAGTTTATAGATACTGGCAATCCTTGTCTGTGGAAGTGGTATATGATAAAAATATTTTTACTATCATTTTCTGTCGGAATTTGATACAGCAATAGTGGTGTTGAGATTGGCAGGATTCAAAGGGTAGCTTACATGTTCTGAGTTTGAATTCAAAATATAGTCTGTATTCTGTCCTAAAGCTGTAGTTCCTTTTTACTATTGTTTGGCAGCAATTGTATGCCTGTCTCCCCTTATCACGAGCTCTGAAAGGCTGCTGTTCAAAAGCGGATTAATATTCTTAAATTTAGTACCTTCTATTACCAATTTAAATTTGTAAGTTGTTTTTTTCTTGATAATAACATGATATATAAATGTATAGCATGTTTTTGCCTTAGGTAGTTTAAATTGCTTTCTGCTGGTATTTTTTTGTAAGGCCACTTTTTTCTGCTCTTTCAATGCACTGTTCTGTCCATTTGTGTCAGCTGGTGATGTAGACTCATGTATAAGAAACAAATTTAGCTACAGGATGGTGTTTAAATTATCTTGCAATGTACCAATCCTATTCTAACTTAACTTGGCTTTATAATATTACCTTTAGAGAGAAGAGGACAATTAACAGAATCCTCACATCCTAAAATGCTGCCATTTATTTGAAGAAGTACAATTTATATTTAGCCACTGAAGTATTTAGAAAAATACATCTCCTATAGTCAGTGCAAATGTAAGATTAACATCCAGTTGCTTCATTATTTTGCTTGTTGTATTTGCTACCAACTGAAACTTGTAATCAGTTCTCTACTACATGCATTCTAAATTTTACAGATTTAGTTGAATCTTTGCCTTTTTCCCCATATGTACTTTAGGGATTAGTTTTCTTTGCAAATTTACATAAAAATAAACTCTGAAGGCCTGGAGAAAGGGCTCTGCTAAGAATGTCATGTTTCTGAATGCTTGCTTCTTAGGTCTTTTACTAGTGTCATATTAAAATGGCAGAGAAATTAGCTTATGGTATTGTTTTAATTATGTAACAGAAGTGTGGTTTCTCTCCCTTTTTTGAGCACTGGATTACGCAATGACTTTAGAGGCAAATTTGTCTCTTTTTTTAAAGTAGTATTAAATTACTGATTTTCCACTGCTTTGAAGCTGTCTGCAGATAAGCAGATCTTAGAATTAAATCATGTTTAAATCATAAGGTCTCTGACTACGTTGAAGTTGTGGGGATAGGACTGAAACTTTCCTGAAGTTTAACAGTGTTTGAATTGGGTATTTTAATTCAAGCACATCTTTTGTTCCTGAGTTGGACAGCAGCCAAATTGTGCTGTATCTTTCTATTCCTTCAGGGAACTTTAGGCATTTTCAGCTTTATTTTATGCCTTAGTTGAACATGGTACATTCTTTGGGTGTGTGTAAGGGAGGAGAAGGGGGGAACCAATCTCTGAATACTCAGGCACGATACAATAAGCTGTAGGCCATTGATAACGAAGGATTTTTACTGTCTTAAAATAGCTGCTCAGTAGCTTCCTGATAGAAGCCCTCAGGTATGGTAGCTGCTTTTAAAAACTGGATATATTTAAAAAATCTATATCTCTATCTCAATCACTGTGTCCCCAGCAGAGAGATGTAAGGTTCTGCTATCCAGACCCTGGCTATGAGTGTAACAGTATATGGAACATAACTTAGCAAACAGGTTTGACCCTTCCATATGGCAGTGCAAGGTTTAATTTCTGGAATTTTGTAGTTGTGTATAAATACTTGAGTCTCTCAACCTGTAATTAGCACCTTGTCTTTACCTGCTTTATGATTTTCTTCAAGAATGTATGTGTGTGTTTGAGAAAAGAAAATAAGATATTAATTTCTCCCATTGAAGAAAGAAGTCAACTTAATTATGTTTTAAATATAAAGTGTTCTTACATAACTTAGTGTTTAGATTTGCAGTGTTCTCTTCATCTGTTTATAGTCACCTGCTTCAGAAATTGGTTTGTGTGTCTGTCTCATGATTTTCTAACCCTGTTCTGAAGGTCACACTGGCTGCTGGTCGAGGGGACCTGCTGCAGTTCTTAAGTTATGGCCTAAGTTTATATTACATGATTTTGATCTGATTATGCAGTAAGCTACAGTGTGATTCATGAGATCCAATTTTGTGGTGTCTGGGATGTTATTGAAGCTGGTGCTCTGATTATGACTTTGTGACATAATTTATGACATTATTTCCAAACCCAGTTTTTCTTCCTTTTAAAATATCACCGGTCTATATGCCTATCCCAGCTGACATTGAGGATCCAGTCATGCCCTTAAAATGACATTAAAATTTGAGTATTAGAGAATATTAGATCCTGAAAAAAGAAATAGTAAAGTGTTAAGTGATTCTGGGTGATCAGCAGGAAAGGATGGGCCTCTTGGTACTCATCATTTATAAAGATATCTTTGTCATGGGGGAAGTGTGTGTCTATACTTATTTTTACATATGGTATGTTTGTAATTGGCTCACTGTTTCGGGAGATTCATAAGTAATCTTATGCTAAGGTTTTTGTCTCTAGAATGCATTAATCACATATATGTGTGAGCATGTGTGTATATATATATATTGCCATGGTTTAGCTGAGGTGATGTTAGGGCATGGGTTGGACTCGGTGATCTTGAAGGTGTCTTCCAATCTGATGATTCTGTGATTCTGTGATTCTGTGATTCTGTGAATGTCATAAATGACCTAATCTGCACAGCAGATTTGGAAGCAAATTTAACTTAGGCATAGCAAAAAATAAGGAGTGAGGAAACAAGTGCGTTTTTTAAAACGCATGTAAAGTGCAGTATGTATTTTTTAATAAAGAGGGCTATAAGATGAAAATATTCAGCCAGCTTTTTCTAATGTCAGGTGTGCAGTTATGTGGAAAAAATATGTGTAGTACGTAACTAATGTGATTGGGATTCAGGGATTTGTTATGTAACAGAACTCAGGGATTTGTTATGTAATAAATGCTTTGGATGTGCTCACAGCTGCAGTGGAGTTAACATTTTTCAATAAGACACATAATTGTACACGTTGCTGGCACTTTTTTTGTGTGTTGATCTTTCCTGAACAAAATTGCTAACTAGCAAAGAAGCCAAGTAGTGTAAAAGCTATTATAGAAAATATCTTCATGTTTCATTTTTACTGTCATCACAATTTACTTTGGTTAGAAATATCCATGTATGATTTTATGTAAATTAAATGTATTTGCCATCGTCTGTAATTATATAGCTATTCATGCTTAAACTGAAGCAGCAGGTTATATGGAGAAGTTACTCAGACCACTGCATGCGGTTTCCCTTCAGTTACAAGTGTGTTATGTGTTCATGATTTGATCTTTCATCTGCTGTCACTGGACCAGACCTAACCTAGGAGTCCTTGTGTCAGCCCGTGAGTGCATAAACTGTCATGTAACACTGTTGTGTTTGTTGTCTCATTGAGCAGTTGAGATCTAGTGCTAATCTTATTATATTGAAGATATTGAAAACTCTTTGGTTGCTTTCATTTTAATGCAGGTCAGAATTCTCAGAAAACTTCTTGAACCAGGAAAGGTCAGGCTTTGGCCTTTTTTTTTTTTGAAACTCCCATTTTGCACAGTGTCCATATTATTTGTTAGTGATTTGATAAAATTGCACATCTCAAATCATTCCTCGGTTTTTGAAGCAGCTGTAATCCAATGCAAATTTGAGTGTTTGAATTGTTTTCTGTGAAACTTAGTTAAAATAAAATAATTGCCATTTGGCTTTTGTAAAACTCTTTCAGGCAGACACTTCCATAATGCTGGAATCCAAAAGCATCTTATCTTGGCTGGATGACCTGGGTCTTAGTTTATGTGGGCAATTCTTTATGTCTAGCCAGGCATAATTGAGAATTTTCTGTTGGTTCTTTGTCTCTTACAAACACGGGAATATTGGAACTACTTATCTGCTCCCTGAAAGTCAGTGGAAGTTGGTGTTAATGAGGGAAATGCAGAGCAGAGCTGTGATGGAGTCCACTGCAGTTTTCCTTAGGGTATTAATTACTTGCTACATAGGGCTTGCTCTTGCTCGGGGCAAGGTGCTGGGAACAAAGCCTCAGGGTGTGTTTGCACCAGCAATTAGGCCTTCCCTCTCCTCTCAGCATGAACCAAGCCACACAAGGAGCTTCACCTCGACAGCACTTCCCAACATCCATTCTGTAAAGTGTGGGAGCAGGATGTGGAGGGAAATTCTTGTGTCTTCTGGGGTGTGCCTGTGTCTGTCCTAAGCAGGTGGCAGAGGTTGGCTGCTGTGCTTGGGCTGCTCTGAGGCTGGGCCAGGTGGGCAGTGCAGAGATACCTGTGTTTGCACTTTGTGTTTGCATAGCTGTGCTGCCTTCTGCTGCTCTGGCCCCAGCCCTGGGATTAGGATTCCTGGATATGGCTGGTAGGGTAAGGACCTGTCAGCTGCACGAAGGAATTGCTGTACTGAATGAGCAGGAAGGATGTGGCTTGCTTGTGTATCCCACTTAGGGGAATGAAATCTCTGCTGGAAGTTACAGTGGCAGCAAGATGATGTTTTGCCAGAGGAGGCATCCAGCCATGTACTGCAGGAAGTCTTCTGGGAATATTTTCATATCTTGATAAGGTCTAAGGAACAAGTTCTGCTTTCAGATTTGCGCTTGTGTAAACATGAGAAGTTACATGAAGACATTTCAGGTGTTACTTTGATTCTATGGCAGTTTACTCAATACAGATTTTGGAAGCAGCCCTGTCTCAGGAGGGTGCATGGAGGGTATAGGTAAACATTTTGGGTTTGGTATTCTTGTTCTTGTGTAAGAATACTCTTTTGTTAAAGTATGTGTCTGACTCCAGGCATGTACTCTAATTCCAGTAACAATAGATGAGATTTAGGTACACAATTAATTATCCCACTGAAATGGCACCAGTTCACCAAATTTCTTAGTCTAAAACTTCATGTGGCTGTTACTTAAGTATGTATTATTGCATCATAAAATATTTCTGTGTTACATGGAGCAAGCTTTTTTTTTTTCATTCCAAGTAAGAATATTGGCATTACTTCTATTCCTTTTAGCTCACAAAAAGGCAGGCTATGAATTACTAAATTATTTTAAATTATATTTGTATAGGACAGGTGTTCTGATTTTGCCAGTGCATTTGACATTTCTAGTGTGTAGGGGGAAATTGCTATAAGGTACATACTTTTTTTGTAATAGATGTTCAAAAGTTACTTCAACCTTAATAAATAGCATAATCTTTCTGTATGCATTTTATGTATACAATTCTACTTTCTAAAAAGAGGCCTTCGGCCCCTGAAGAGTGAATTAATTTAAAGTAAATTGAACATGTGTTTATTTAATGTACAGAACACACATGATGCAATGTACTATTTTTGGAAAATGTAGCTGACAATATCAATTCCAACTTCCTTTCCAAATAAACTGAGAAATTTAAGGATAAATAAAACAACTCTGTAAATTGTCTTTCATTGTTGTTGTGTGCTATAGCCATAATTAGTTGGATGGATGTCTGTGCACCAGGAAGAGTACACAATGGTATTACTGAATAGAAAGGTTTGGCATGTTTTCCATTCTGGCCTGGTGGCTGACAGCCAGCACTGGAGTGAAATCGTTACACGGTGCTGATGTGTCTCAGGCTTGTACTGACAGGGCTTCACTTTGATTTGTGTGGAGGGAGCAATCGTGATAAGGAGCTCCGGCCCTCTGGGTTAGACGCTGTTCCCTTATCTGGGCCTTCTCATCCTGGGAAAGTGAAGTGGCCACTTCCAACCTGAAAACACACAGAACAGTCTGGTAGCGAAATTCAGTACGGTGTTACTGCAAGTTGCACGGATTTATGGGTGGTCAGCCACAACAGCAGTGCTGCTTTTCTTTCCAGCAGTGCTTTAGCATGTTGAATAAACCAAATTAACATTTCAAATCTTCTGAATTGATGGTCATTTTTGGCCAAAAATACAGATGTTAAATAAAATTAACTTCCTTTACTAGAAATTAGGTATTTAGCCTTTTTTTTTTTTTTTTAATTTAAAGTTCATTGTGCTTGAGTTCTTTTATACCAGTGGGACACTGGTTCTCCAGTCTCAAATTATTATTCTGAATATAAATAACATTGCTAAGATGTGTGGTTTGAATAGCACTAGCAAAGATCTTTTGTCACTTTTCTCTCTCTCTTTGGTGCTGTAACAATAAAACCGCATCCGTAGCAGGTATTACAGTCAGGTTACTCAGCTGCCTGAGCAGATGGACAGTTATCTTTGTGGAACAGAGAGCTGACTTAAATACCTGGCTGCATTTGACTAGGAGGAAATAGTTGTTAAGGAGCAGGTAGACAGAAGAGGCAGATTGTCAGGAGCACCCAGGGTATCAGTAAGGCATGACCCATCCATCTGGCAGTCAAAGTTAAGGTTTTTTCTCCTTAACATTCACAACTCAGATCCTGGAGAGAGCTGTACAAGCATGAAATCATTGGAATTCTTCAGTAATGTGTGTGGGTTGTAGATACAAGAAGTTTACTCTCTGTATATTCATAAGCCAGTCTAAATTTGATTGTACCCTGGAACAATCCCTTAGGTGTCTTGCTGCAGCTCCATCTTTTCTGGAACACTCATTGATCTGAAGGTGAATTAGATCCGAGACAGAACCCAGAATCTGGTTTCTTCAGAGGGGCATTTCCCTCTCCTTATCAGGCATACTTTACAGCTTATTGGTCTTTCTTTGGTGCAACTCTGTTTCAAGTTTTCCCCCATCTGAAGTACAGCTTTATAATGGTTAAAAATGTTTAAGTTAAATTTACTTTATTGCATTTGTTGGTTTTCTGCTCTAAGTACTAAAAAGAGAAGCAGCCTGATCTGCTCCTTTCATCATTTTCAGATACAAATGCCCAAAGCTTTTAAGTACTGAGTGTCCTTTTTTTTTTTTTTTTTTAAACTTGATCTGCACCCCTTTCGCAAGTCCTGCTAAGCCTGCATTTATTGAAGAATTAGAAATCTGTCTTGGTTTGAAAGACAGGCGTTTGTTTAAGGGAGGCAGAAACTCCCTTTGAAATGGGAAATGCAACCCCCTTCCCTCTGGATTATTATAACTTTGAAATTAAGGGGCTTTCAGGCAAGTATATGAGAAAATAGGAATAACAGTTCTTTACTAATTTATATATATAAAACAAAACAAAACAATAAACAACAATGACGATGGCAGTTATAACAGCACAGTCACCAGTGCAGCCTTCTCGGCTGCCAGGCAGCTTCCCCTCCTGGAGCAGTGCTGGTCACAGCCGGCAG
>VZRR01002495.1:406264-455201 GCA_013398015.1 Oreocharis arfaki
AATGGGGTAGTGAGGCACTGATGGGGCCATTAACAGGAGATGGTTTGGAGTCTGTTATCTATGAGTCCTTTGGCAAGGCACAAATGCTCCCATTAACAGAACAGAGTCCGGAGGGAGGAGGCAAAGAAACACTGTCCCACCTGGTTTCACAGCTCATGAAGATGGTGATAGAATATACTGCAACCCAGGACAATCTGATATAAAACTTTGGAAATACACATGTATTTATAGCATTTATGCATGTCTTGGTATGACAGCTTTTTCCTAGCACGCTATGCGTTCCCCTATTCTTTTCATCTTTCCATATCAGTATTTCGTTACATCAGGTGTCTGCAGTAATGCTCTGCACTTGGAGTGAGCACGCCACTTACTCTTCCATAGGATTTCGTCAAATTCAAAAGAACTCATCACAGTATTGAGCACTGTGCTGAGCTTTTCTTTGTACACATAAATGATGAGATCCATAGCACTGGCTCAGCATCTTTATCTTCTCTGTAGGACATAGCATGTTGCTTTAGCACCACGTACTAAGTAATGGTACTACCCTCTGCCTGTGGAGAAGGCTTTATTCAAGATACTGATGTGTTTTAATCCGTCTGCCTTCAAGGCAACACCACTGGAACATAAAAGTAAGGAATTACATGAATATTAATACCAGCTCTTGATGTGACAGGTACCATAGCTTATGTGCATAGTATGGTACTTACAGAATCTGAGAGACATTTTTAGATGAAAATGAGTTTTGACTTTGTCTACTGCTGACAGATTAAGGCTATTTAAAATGGAGTATTTTTTAGTCTCAGGGCTTTCCTCCAGAATAAGTATTAACTCTTAATTTGCCACAGGAGACTAAAATTCAAAAGTTTCTTCTAACAGATGCTGAGTTTCAGTGTGAGACTTTGACGTCCCTGCTGAAACCTGTTGACGTGATGTTGAGGAAACTGTTCCCATCCTGTCATGAATATCACAATGGTCCGTATTGCCAGAGGTGGGATGTCTCATTTCAGTGGTGGAATGACAGTGCTCTGTTGGAACTCATCCATTAGAGCACAGCTGAGAGCCAGCAGCTCTGTTTAACTGTATTAATTTGGAGAAAAATAGTAGGCTTTCATCAAATCACCTCACTAATTCAGAATTCAAAGTTACGTTCTCAACATTTTCTGGCCACTTTACTGAAAATATTTAAGATTATAGATGGTATTCCTGTGATTCAAAAGGGAATGTTTCTCTTTTTTGTTTAGTTGTGGTTGGGTTTCTTTTTGTTCAAGACATGCTGGATTCTCCTCATTTACCTGATGACAGCTGTGATACATTAGGTCCTTTTTGTTCTTGACTGCTGAGTGTAAATCTTGCCTGATGGTTTTAGGCAAGTTGTGTAGCTATACTCAAGTAAGTGACAGCAGAGATGGCTAATAGTCATTGCTCCTGGCTTAGTGCTGTATTTATTGACATGACAAAGCTGTTGACATCAAGAAACTGATTTGCAGATTCAACTGTTAAGATTTATTTGGCCAGTCATTACAGAGGAGATTTACTTTCACGTAGTAATAGCACATATTCAGTAAATTAATTGAAAATACAAGCTCATCCTTCTTTTAGAAACTGTAGAGTCTTTAAAAAATGTATTAATTCCTTCCTCTAAGGAACTCAAATGAGAAAGCACAATATGCATGGCGTAAACATCCTTTCTGTGTTTTGATATTGTTAAGGAGAGGACTTGATTTATGCATGTAGGCTTTTCAAATCTGCAGTAGATTTCACATTAAACCCAGCCCTGTTTAGTTTTACTGCACTATGGAATCATTTTCTTGACTAACTGATTTCTCAAACTTTCATTTGTTGATGGGTACTTATCCAAGAGCAGTGGTTTCTGGACAGAATCTTGAAAACTTCTCCTTGTCTATAAGAACAGGATAAATGACCTGTCAAATCATTTTAAAATGCTTTCAATAGCATTGTAAATGAAAAGTTCTGTGAAGATAGATAATATTCCTCAAGTGATTGGAGAATTTGCAGTTGGTCTTTTGATCTAAACTTGAGTATTTTAAGCTGTTCACTTTGGTGAGAAGAATTATAGTCTGATTAGAATGAAACAAATATGTTTAATAGCGTAAAGTGATTTATTATGAAAATGCATCTGCTTATCTAAGAGGCTGTACTGAGCAGGAAGAGAAGACTGTGCCAAGTCCTTGCCTGTTGCAAGGATAAAAACTCTGTAGGAATTGCTGAAGGTACAACTAATGCCTGATGTTAATTGCCTGAAAATTTAGTTCTATACAGTGTGTCCCTGGAAGATATGCTGTTCAGACAATTGAGTGACTGCTCTGGATTACATTTATCTATTATCTTGTGGAGGGAAAAGTGTGGTTTTTTCCTCTCAGCAATATGTTTTGAACAAACCAGTGTACACAGTTGGACTCTCAGCAGGGAGAAAGTCCAAGGGCTGGCATGTTATTGTAATAATGGCAAGGTCAGCAGCACGATCGGTGCTGTTGCACAGCCGAAAGATTAATATCAAACAAATCTATTTTTAACATGAAGCATAAGATAATCTGTCTGTAGCTGTGGAATATGTTAAAATACATTATTGTAAAATTACAGGGCATGGTTATCTATCAAGTTTCTAAGAAGGTTTCTGTAAATCTTATCATATTTGACTGATAAATAGATTAAGTTTTGCAGAAAATAGCCTCCTCGTTAAATTGTGAAGATTTCAATCAGATGAAGTACTCCATATGAAAACTACGTTAAAAATTTAACTGTCTGTGTACTTGGTTGGTTGTGCTCTATATTTAGGAAAAAATGGTCTTAAAATTTCCCCAACTTGTAAAAATATATCACATCAAATGTATGTAGGTATGACCACCTGTTCTTGTACACCTGTCATTAGTGTCTGGATCTGCAAAAGAAGATTTTTTTTTTTTACTCATATAATTGAGATTTTGGCATAAAGTCATTAACTGTAAAGGGAACAGTAAATTCAGAATTATCTGATCCATGGAAACAGTACCTTTACTTAGGACAATGTAAACTTTATTTGAACAGTACTCTTCCAAAGATGCTTTGGTTTAATTTTGCAGGTTCATATTTCTTTTTTAAACCCCTATTGACTTGTATTTGATTGGGGCCAGACTCTGGGAGGTCAGTCAGTCTTCTAGGAATTCTGGGTTGGTCTTGTTTTTTCTCCCAGCTGAAAATGTGTCATGACCTCAGACTGCATTTTGCCTGAATTAGGGAAACCAGAACTGATGAGTGTAGCTGTGCTTATCATTTGGCAGCTGATCTGGAATACTAGTTTTGCCATATATTCCAACAGTTTAGGGAAGGGCTAAAGAGCAAGATGCTGAGCTTTCCAAAGGTGGTTTTGAGGTGCAAGTCCTCCGTGGCCATTTGTCAGTATTGAAGATTCCCAATGCTTTTATAAAGACAGCTGTTGTAACACTTAGAAGTAAAGGAAAGGGAAAGAAGGGGGATCAAGAATAAATGTTTTGTGGTTTTTTCTCGTCTGTGTATTGGAGGTGCTAAAATTGATCATGAGTGTGAATGCTTGATATAATTTGGTTTTTGACATTAAAAAAAAAAAATCCCAGAGACTGCCTTGCCCACATTTCCACTTGAAGAAGTATATGTGAAAAAAATCTTTGAATAATAGTTGGAGTGACTGACATGAAATTAGATCAATTACAATACTGTTGGCATTGATTGAGAGGTGTTAAGTGAGGGATGGAAAAAACCATATTTGATCAAGATTAATCCTTTTTCCGCCAAGGCTCCTGAGACTTGTGTAATATTAATAATGATTTTTTTTTTTCCCTGTAAAGCTGCTTACAGAAGACTGAGGAGCCAAATAATGATTTACGGAAGTCCAGACAAATTCTGGATGCAAGGATCTTTGAAGATTGCACAAACGTCTTCAAAGACTTATAAAATTTATAGCCTGGCATCTTTATTTCAGCTGAAACATCACGAGAGTTTAAGATGCTGAAATCATTTTTCATTATGGATGCATAGTTTTGTCTTAAAATCCCCTTTTCTCATGCCCCTGGGAAAACTGAAGTGGAAAGTAAAATTATAAATGCTTTGAGATGATTCGTGTGTTTAAGTGGAAACCCACCCACAGTTTTCCCAGAGTGCAGGTCACTGAATCCTAATGCTTCTCTGAAAGACAAGGGAACTAAAAAAATTGCCAAAGATACAGTTTAGAATCTGAGTGGGAAATGAAGTTGCTTCCTGTGTTCACTCAATGCCGATGAAATTAAGTCTGTTTTATTTGACGTGTAGTTGAGAAGTTCCAAATACAGAGCTAATGTTTGAAATTCTCTCAAACCAGATTTGGTTGCAGGGTTTTTCTGCAACAGCCACAGAGTCACATGGAACTCCTTATGTAAGTCTTGGATAACATGTACCACCTCCAGCTCCTGAAGAAAAAAAAAAATCCTTCTTTTTAGTCATATATCTCTTTATCTTTTGATCTCAGTCTTACATATAGCAGAAAGCGTATATTAACCTTGGTGATAAAATGGACTCTCATTTTCCTGTAATGAAAACAGGACAGTTTTTGCTGACTGTTGCATGAAAATGCTCAAATGCTTCAGTTATCAGCATTATTCACTTTGAACAAATATCTAATTAAATTTGTGGTAGGTCATTCTTAAAGAGGGTTTTGCCTCTGTGTTGGTGGAATTCCTGACAGCTGGAAATCCCAGATATGTCCACTGCTCTTACAAGTGGGCTTTGCTGATGCCCAGTGCTCTGTTGGAGCCCAGTGGATTTCCCACAAGTGAGCAGTGTGTGCACAGCACACAAACAGTGCTGCTGGAAACTCCGGAGCTGCTGGATGATGGTTCGGAGTGCACGGCCCCCACTCCTGTGGGGTAAATCAGGGGCTGCACAACTCCCTCGGAGTTTCAAGATATTCCTCTGTTCCAGGCACAACACAGCCAGGAAGGAAAAGGCCTCTTTTGAGAGCACCAGCTTTCTGACAAAAAAGACACTGGCTGATGCCAGCAGATTATAGCAATAATACATCCTCAGAAGATAATGGTCCATTATAAACTGTTGGGTTTCTGGACCCTTGCTGTCAGAGTTATTCAGCATTAAACCCCAATCTGTTTGCTTTCGTTGGATTTCTGCAAGGGTTGGAACTACTTGTCTGCTAAGACCAGGCTCCCAGAAGGCTTCTGCTAGTTCCACAACTGTGGTGCCATCATGGGGATTTTGCTGGTACCTTGAGTCCACATAAGTTAGTATTTTAATTAAAAATCAATGGTGACTTTAAAAGGGCCTTTGTCTAATTTAGAGCTAGCATTAACCACCAATTGGACTGTGACAGTGCTTCCAATCTGCCCTATCAAACTTTTAACAGCCAGCTGACTTAACTGGAATAGCTGGGATATGGAAATTCAGGCATAGAGAACATCCGTTGCAAGTAATTGGACCTTGTTTCCTCCATGCTGTTAAATGGATTCACATCCCTCTTGTAGTGTTTGTCTGGCATGATGAAATGAGCTGTCCAAATAAACAACAAATGTTCATGTGATTCTTTAAATTGGATGAACCAAATGAAAGCATTTCATAAAATCCAAGATGGGATGGGAGCTTCTGCACGTAAATTGCAAAGTCTGTATGTGGATTATATTGTAACAGTAACTGAGGCGTTACTCCTTTTCTACCTGTTGGGGATTATCCTTCAATACTCTGAAGCCTTGCACTGAAGTGTAGTGATGGATGCTGCTTTAGTTAGAGGAAAGCTGCACACTGGAATCCAAACTGCTGGGTAACTAAGCCCAAACTCTTACCAGTGGAGTGAAATGGCTTATTATAATGCTGTTTACTTCCAATTTTTGCTTGACTGTTCTTTGAACTTTGTTTTCAAGGGGATGAAGCAATCTTCACTACATTTTTTTGTATTTCCTATTATAGGACTGTACACTGAATGTCAAGGATTGAGCAAGTCTAAATTTATGTGGAAGAGAAATTAAGAAATTTTTAAAATTATTTTTTTAACCTAAATACTGCTAATCTTGAAATTCAGAGCAGTCAATTGAAACTGTGGAGTGAGCGGTATTTTGAAACTGTGGAGCACAAAAATCTCAGATTTAAACTTTTGGGGGACCTGTTGGTAGACATGCTTTGTAGGAGATAGGAAAGATGTCTCCCTCTGAAAAAAAAAAAATCCATGTGCTTTCTAGAATAGGTGGAGCATTCTGTGTAACCTGTGCTTGCTTCTACAAATTCTTTTTCTTCTCAATGCTGTAGTGTCTATAAACTTGTACGAAGACAGATATAAAGACAGGTTATCAAGCTTCTAAATCAGGACAAAGCTTTGTCTGCAGAATCTGTTCTGCTTGTCTATGAACACAGAGAATAAGAGAAGAGCCCATCACAAGAAGCCACTGTTTACACTTTAAAAGTTTTTGTTTAAAAAATAGAATGCTTCTGTTTATTATAGTTCTCCTAAACTCTCTTGGTTTTCCTGCGATGTGAGGTTTTGTATTAAGCTCAAATTCCAAGTTAGTACTGACATTTTTTTGCTTCCAGTTGACTTGTTTGTAACTCCTTTTTCTGCTGTGAATGAGACCACAAATTAAACACTGGCTTGCAGTATTAATACTTTATTGTTAATTGCCTTGACTTGGTCCCTTGCAGTGCAAAATTAATGTCTGTGCCTTCTCTTTCGGCAGTTTTAATTATAGCACAGGGAGGTTTAATCCAAACTGGAGCAGCATTGTTCCCAGAACGCCGCTGGAGCAGCGGTCTCCAGAGTGGTGTTCTGTGAAGGGTAGAGCAGCCGAGGTGCAGAGGGAAGGGGCAGGATGGCTTTTCTCTGGTTCATAAAGAACAGCTGCACTCTAGAGGTGGTCCCTGCTGCCGTGCCAGCCGCTGTTCTCCTCCCTGGCGTTGCACTGGGACCCTTGGGAAGCGGTGGAAGGAGCGGTGGCACAGCCGGGCTGTGCGGTGGGAGAGCCGCTGGGGCAGCGCAGGGCGGGTGTCTCCCACCTCATCCCCCAGGATGCAGCCGTGCCTGGGAGCCTTCCTCTGCAGCGTCAGCCCGGGGACAGCCCTTCCCTGGAGCGCAGGACGAGCTGCCTGCCCCGCTCCTGCGGAACGGGAATGCCTGAAGCAGACAGCTTCTCCTGCACTCCAGAGCGTGGAACAGCCCAGTGGCCCACAAGGGTTTTGTTTTTCTTGCTGTAAGGCTTTTTGAGGAATATATGATCACACTATTGTGTGACAACCAGGGAATATTTTTAACAGTACTGGCATGGAATGCTAACTTAAAGAAACATGTGGTTTCTGTAATCGTAGTTAATGGTTACAAACCAAATTAAGTCTAAATATTTGAGGAAATTAGCCTGCAAAACTGGATGCGAAGGAATGAACACATACCAAATTGTTCTGATGAACAGAAATTACCTTCTAAAGTAATGTGAACTTGGGATGACTTTTTACTCTTTGTGTAATGAGGGGAAAATGGTTCATTTTTGCTCTTTAACAGATGCTGCCTTTGAATTGTAACAAGAAGGGGGGAGACAGATAATGATTTCCAGTGAAGTCTAATTTGTTAAAAGGCACAATTAAGCTTTGAGATAAATGATTTAGCTTTTAAAACACTGAGAGTAAAGGAATTAAACTCAATTCTCACCCACTGCCTGTAGGGTAGCTTTTTGATTTCTGTAAAAGGGATCATTGTGATTTGAAAAAAAATAATTTTTATGGTTATATTCTGTCTCTGAAACCACACATGTGCAGTGACAGCTATTTTGCATCTATTTTAGGGCAGGTTATCTTACTTGATTCTTCTGAGAAGCTAAGCAGGTTGCTATAGCTACTGAGCTGTGGCTCTGCTGAGGTTTTTTCATCAGTTTCCAAATGTAATTGTTAAATAAGGTTGGTGTAAGGACTGTGATATTCTGCTGTCGATTGCACTTGGCAATTTTAATGTAATTTTTAAATTTAATTCCAGCAGGTACATGGAAATATGTATGTACTATTTTTATATACATACGTAGAAACAATGTAATGAAAAATGAACACGCAGGTTTTCCAAACCAGTATTTGCCTCAGAAAGCTCCTGCATTCCTCTTGTTCTGCTTGTGGCTGGGTGTGGATTCTGGTCTCCATACACAGTCCTGCAGGATGAGATACTGCTGAACCATGGCTGTGAGAACCACGTGCTGAAACTATTCTTCCAAATGATCTTTTCTTTCTGGTGTGCTCCATCTGAAACAAATGCACAAGTAAAAGAACTGCTGCTAACAATACATTGCAGCTATTAGGTACAAGTTTTTAACATGTAAAGAGTTGTTCAGAACAGAATTAGCGTGTCCTCTAATTTGTAAGGGCTGCTACCCGTTCTTGACCCTGCCTACAGCACTTGGTGGATTCTTTGTTCCCTGTAGCTGTGGTCCAGTTGTTACACTGGCTGTATTGAAACCAGGCAACATCACTAAAAGTGCAGTATTGCTTTTGTCATGGGTGGCTGTGGGTTTGGGTATTTTCTTTTTTTCGGCCAAAGTCCACCAGAGGTCCAAGTCCTGTGTGATCCTTATGATGGGGTTGTTGAGGCCTTATGGTGTGTAGCTTTTCAGCTGTCTTGGAGTGTGGGAAGTGGTGAAGTTCATCTGCAGAAGCGAAAGCTTTAGTGCAGACCTATTGAGAGGAGGCCATAGCCATATATATTAGATATTAATGGCTTCTTGTCAGGCAGCAGTCAGATGGGGTGGAGGGAAGATACCCTCTGAAGCAGCACCATCACTGGAAAGCCAGGATATAAAATACGAGCTGGATTTGCAAGGACATTTAGGGATTGAAAGGTCCGGATAGGCATCCAGTGAAATTTTTCAAGCTGCTGCTGGTTGATTAGGAGTCCAGTGCTTGTTGGCTTACAGAACTGGAGGCACCCTTGTCTTGGGCATTTTAGTGAATTCCAGAACCTGTGTATTTGTATCTTTAGATGCTTTATGAATTGTGCACTGTCAATGTCTGACAAATTCTTTGGTAGCAGTGGTGGATTTAGGGGCCCCTCACCGAAGCTGCGTGCCTGGGATGCAGCACTTCTGAGCCACTCGGGACAGTGTAAATTTATTCTTTACACAGGTTTTATTCAATTAAGATTAGTGTCCTATTTAGGCTGCAATAGCTAATTCTGTTACAGAATTATTTATTCTGGAGCTCATAACTGTCAGAGAATGCTGTATATGCAGTTGTTGTGATCCTGTTGGATAATACTAGGTATTCCAAGAATAGGAGGAAACTGTATTGAAGAGATTATAACAATAAAAGTACTTGAGGTTGATACTGCAGACTTCTTCAAAGATGGACTTAAAGACAGGTTCCTGATAATCAAATTGGTGTTACATTTTTAGCACAATCAATCCATTCACTGTTGTGAAGAAAAATCCCAGTTTCAGGAAAACTCCTTGCTCTGGACTTCCCTCTTAGACAGTCTTTATTTACCTAAGGCCAAGGTGTTCCCAGTCATCTGTGGATGGATGAGGTGTAGATCTGGTGCTGTGGGACCTCTGCTGCAAAGTGCTGAGCTGCATTTATGACTTCTATGTTCGATGCCCTCTATTTCTGCTCAAATAGTAACCACAGAATTGGGGAACTCCTACCAATTCTGCAGCCAGGTACACAGATTTACCCTGTTAGGACATTACCATTGGCAGACAATCCTTAAAGTGTGCAGGAATTACCCCTTTAAGGATTTGGATTACCTCTGTATTTATTCTCAAATTTTTGTTGTTGCTTTCCTGCAGCTCCTAAGATATAATTCTGCTTGTAATCTGGGAAATGAACAACTGAATGCAAATCCTGGTGACCTAAGAGATTTCTGATAAATTGTAATTGTGGAAATATTTTTTCTGAGAGTCACCTGTCTTGACTTCTGACTGCAGTGTTTGGTTTAAGATGAATAATCCTGCAAAAGTTTTAAAGATTTATATCCTAATTTTGGTCTTATGTAAATACCCAATTGCTGGATCATTTAGTAAAATATACTATTGTGTGAGATTGTCTCACTGGACTGTTTATGAACAGGAGAAATATGTGGTGTCTGTATTGTGTCTAAATGTATGCATACAGGTTAAAATAGTCAGTTACACAGACAAATTCTCATCTCAAAATCTAGAGGACTTTTATTACTAAATTTTAAAGGGATTCAAATTATATCAGTCTAATGAATTGCACCAATATCTTTAAAAACAGTATGGACATTTGCATGCATGCATAATCACTTAAGGTGCTTATCCTATAATTTACTGAGACCTATGACGTGAGAATTCTTGGTTTATAAAAATCCAGCCTTTAATGACTACTGTAAAAAATAATTGTAATTAAAGTTTAATCACCGTATAAAATGCAGAAATGTTTAAAACCTTACTTTTGCTTTCTAACCAATAGGTGGTGTAGAATTTACCAGAGTGCTGCTGGTACATAATATTACTAGCATTGCAGGAACCTAGTAATTTCATAGTAAGAATTAATTAGGCAAATCAATATTTTATTGGCAGGATTTGACTGGGGTACTGAATCAGTTCCTGAATTTTTTTACTTTTATCCATTTTTCTGAAAGGTCCCTGTAATATATAAAGTATGCAGAGCAGTCATTGATTTACAGCTGAAGTGCAACCAGCTTTGGGAGAAACACAGAAGCTGTTTAACAGCAGGAGTGCTCTGTAGCTTGGGGCAGGAAACAAGGATGCTCTTTCCAGCTGGAACTACTGGGGGTGTAACATGCTGGTGAAGCCTGTTGTGTGATTTCTCAGTTGGCTGATCTGACTATCAAAGAAGAGACTGCTGCTAGTTCCAGCTAAAAGAATTACTCATTTAACTCAGTTGAACCAGTGCTGGTGCTTTGATGCTGAAGATTAAAGTTCATTGCCCACTGGCAGTCATTGGGGCTTGACTAGCTTTGAGTGTATGACATTGTTGCTATATAATTATCTATGCTGGGATTTGTTTGTGACATCAGGCTTGATATATCTTCTTTTTCAAAGTCTGCTGTAGGTTCACTGGCTGTAAGATAGCTTGCATTTAATATGAATTACTGATTATTACCTTATCCCTCACTTGCATTTAGAAGAAGCTATTTCACAGAATGAGGAGTTTCTTTTCTAGCACAAGGTAAATTTGCAGCTCTTATTCATATAAAGACATAAGAATTATTTCACTCAGTCATATACTCATTTGAATACTAAAAAAAATGTGCTTACCTGCTCTTTAAGTGGTTGAATACAGTAGTTAGAAAGTAGATAAATGGATAGGGGTGTGTAATGCACCTCTGTTACTGTACTGTTACTGTAACAGCAACAGCTAGTTCCTCAATTAAAAAATGCATAGTTAAATGCGTAGTCAGGTCTCTTCCTGTCTCTATTTTATGCAGAAGTGCATAAAAAGTCCCAGGTTGATTTTAAACTTACAGTGTTGAAATGAGACACAGGCATGAATTCTGCAGATAATCCTCGCAGAGCTTCTCTGCCAGTGACCCTGAGTTTTTTGCAGGGGTGGAAAATTTCTTTCTCACTTGTCTTCCTCATCCTGTCCGTGAGAGTTTTGCATAGACCGGTGCTGGTATCAGTAGTTGAAACTTGTATCTTTGCTTCATCTCCGGATCAGGTAATGCTGCCTGAAGTATTAACTTGCTGCAATCACTTAACAAGAGAGTGTCTAAATTCTTGTTTTTTGTAGATCACAAGTTGTTCATATTTGGATCCTCTGGAATGAAAATAATCTTATAAGCTTAAGAACATTATCATTCACTGAAGTTATCTTACTTCCCATTATGTTTTAACTTTCAAACTTTTCCTCCATGCCATTTTGGACATAATTTTGAGAACGATTCTCCCTGTGTTAACCCCTTACATCCCATGCAGAGTCCCTTGGAACATCCATATTCAGAACCTCTCTGGAGGGCCAAGCCTCTGCCTTGTTTTGCTTGTCAGAACGGCTTGTGATTTTCCTGCATTTCCAGTAGAGCTTGAAATTAGTCAGATACTGATGTTCTACTGAAACAAGCATGGGAGTCAGAATTAACATGGCTTTTATTTGTAGCTTGTTCTGTGCATGGTGATAATCTGTAACATTAGAAGCACAGCACTTGCTGCACTGCCTTCTTTCAGCACATCTTTGCATTGGTTTGTGGCAAAGCCAGCTGGGTGGCACTGCTTCCTATCTGCAGTCTTTGCAGGCAAGTTCAGCATGGCACAGAGCCTTGCATAGTTAGGGCTATGTGGCTTCCAGGTGGCTTGAGGACGGGCAGAGGCTGCCCTCCAGAAAACACTGATGTGAGTGCACAGGGAGTGCAAGGAATCCTTACCTATCTCTGTGTTTAGAACTGCTCTTTATTAGTATCTCAGTGCTAAATGTAAGCCTGGGTTTTAAGAGAAGAAAACATTTGAAGAAGGTAAAGTTCAAAGCTTTTCATTAGAATTTCCTGCCAGTGTCTTACTAAAAATGGAAACACGAGTCTCTGTTTTTTTATCACTCACCTATAGTTGACCTATCACTCAACCTATAGCTGACTCCTTCACTCCTACGCGTACACCAGTTGTCTACCTTGCCCCTCACAACTGCAGGATCATACTTGGGGGTATAATATATTGGAATATTATGCCAATGCTTTCATTGTCACTGATTTTACCCTAGAAATGTAATTGTAATTCTTCATATTGTCCTGGTGCCTCAGTGGTAGAATGTAATGGACGAGAGATGTTTTTGCATCTAGCATGTGTTAGTGTTTTCATGAATAGGTTGGTTGCAATTAGTGACTGGGCAGTAAGTGTTTCATACTTTGAAGGGATCATCCCTGGAGAGTTGTAGGGGTTCCATGGTGATATTTTGGATTGAAGATCTAGAACTTGGGGGAAATTGATCTGCTGAAAAATAATCTCTACAGATCTGTGGTCTTTATTTTCCACTTTTGGCCATAGTTCTCTCTTTTCAAGTACCTGGTGGTTCAGTGCTACTGATTGCAGAGTACTGCCTGTGTGCACAGACACCTTCTCTGTGTTTTGGGTCAAATACTTAGTCTGCAGCTCCCACATGAAAATGAGTGATTTCATAGAATTAAGTGTAAACAGAACAGTGACCATTGTGTTGGCTACAGATTGGATTTAATAGGCAGTGGTTTGTTGTTTGCTTGGTGTGACACTGCTGCCAGTGAAATCTGGTACTTCATGTGGCTGTAGTACAGTTTCAGTGACCCTTATTGATTTTTTTTTTTCTCTATTTTTCCCTTCCTCTAAGTCAAGGCCTTTTTACAGTAAAAGCTGACGTGCAAAAAAAAATGATAGCAATAGATGTTTCTGGGACTTGCATACCAAGCACATAATTGTTTTTATGCCTCATTGAAATAGCTGCCTATGTCCAGCAATAATGATACACCAAGGAACAAATCAAAACCTGGTCAGATCAGTACCAGAGTTTTTCTCTTAATGAAAAGAGTATATTCTTGCTGCACAGCTAGTTGCTAGCTCCAGGAAAAGCTGGAAAGCGCTGCTTGTCCCTCAGAAGCATTTCCCTGCTGACATGGTTTTGATGAGTGTGTGAAGGGAATACCGTGTGCCTTAGGGATGGTAGAGGGAGCTGTGTAACATAGGGCTCCCGAGGGGTTACAAAGCTGTAGGACATTCAGAAGTGTTGAGGAGAGAGAAAAGAAGGGCAAAGGGAGTCTCTTCTGCTGAGAAGCAGGCTTTTGAAGCAAGGTGTGGGTGCAATTTCTCTTGTGTTTTTATATCGTCTCAGTACATCCCAGCTCTTGCCTCTCAGGAGTTTTACCAAGCTGCCTTCTTCCTATCCCCATAAGTCATTAGTGACATGATGTAGCATCCCTTATAGCTTCTGCAGGCTTAGCTGTAATTTAGATCACTGCACCAATACATTAATTGGCTGCTTCATCCTGTTGTCATGGGCAGACTCTGTAGGTGTCCTTACTTTCATTCCTCATGAGTTTCATGAGCCTACGGTCTTAGAGGCAAATGGTTGAAAGGGCTCTCACAGGAATGCCTTGGCTTAGAAATGCCACACATCTTCCTGATGAATTGCTCTCTCTCATAGATTGTAGAACTGATCTTCTTGGCTGAGTCTACTGATCATTTAAATCTCATGGGATCTCTGTTGGGCTTACTCAGTTTCCTCTGAGGTAATTTAAAAAGGAATTTTACCTCCATTTGATGTACTGCTGTTTCACCTGTCCTACAACATCACAACTTTATGAATGTCCAAAAGAAGACCCAATTTTAATAGAAAATGATGAAACTGGAAAAGAACAAATGAGACAAGATTCTGTAGCTAATGTACACTCAAGCACAAGTGTTGTGGAATAACTAACACCGTTAATGCTGGAAACTATGTGTGCTGTGGTATAACAAAACCCTTTTCATGGACCATGTTGCTTTATCAACTGATCAGGCGGTCACAGACTATAAATCCCCCTGTTTGTGTGGGGCTGAAATAGACGAGTGGAATGGAAGTGATCGTGTTTGGGAGGATTGAAGAATTGCCTGAAAGCTTGAAGTCACTCCGGGGCTGACTGAAGGCTGTGAAATAGTGAAGTGTCTGGGGGATGTTGTGCTGTCAGAACAGTTCCCATCTGTCCCATGGAGGGAGGATGGATTGATACGGGAGCTCAGTAACCAAGCCAGTGTTGTAGGTACATCTGTGGCATCAGGACCCACAGCCGAATCAAAACAAGAGCAATACATGTTCAGCCTTCACCTTTCATGCACTAGAAGGTGAAATCAACAGCAAGAGAAAACATCTTTATTTTACATCAGAGTTAAGAGTAAAGTTCAACCTTTAACCTTTAAATTTTCTTCTTTTGTTTCAATACTTCTTAAACAGGATTAATAAAACATCATTTCCCATGATTATCTCTTCAGAGATGTCATAGTATATCCCAGCTGCAGAGGAAGTTCTGCATAACATTAATTATGCACTGAAAATACGAAGAAAGCACTTGACATTTTTCCCTGATCCATATTGTGTTATTTTATTGGTTTTAAGTTTGGGAGTTTTTTGGCATTATCTTTATTGATTCAAAAAAGGGGCTTTGAAAACCTGTTCTAGAACTTGCTTTAGATGTGCAGGATTTTCCCTCACTGATACATAATGACCAAAGAAAATGGTCATTTACTCTCCCTGAAGATTGTTTAGAGCTATATCTGGAGGTCTGTAGCTAAACATGACTGATGAGATCATTGGCAGTTACTTCCTGTGTTGCCTTTCCTGGAAACAACACAAACAGAAACATTTTGTTTGTCCATTGGTTACATTATTATTAAATCAGTAAATCAAACCTGCTGATCCTGTTGGGTTCCTTCCAAGTCAGCAGATTCTAGGATTCTATGCACATTACCATTTCACAGGATGGTCAGAAGACTTTGATTTTGTAGCATACTCAGGAGCAAATTACATTTGGGGTCTGGTGCATACACCAAGCTTTATTACTGTTCATGGCTTGTTTACTCTTCATTCTTTCAGGACAACAGTAATTACCATATTTTAAAAAATAATTAGCCTCAATAGAAATCAGAGTAAACTTCTACACAGTTGAGCTAGACCTCTAAGGGTGGTGCTCTCATTTTATAAATATGAGAACTAAGGTATAGAAATAAAAACAAAGCTATGAAGGCAATCGGTAACAGTGCCACTGATAAAAGTTTTCATCATCTGATACAAAGGCTGTTGTTCCCCTGTGATTCAGAGGAATTTAGTTAGCTGCAAGAAGCTATATGGTATTTTTTCTGCTTAGCCTGGAACACTGACAGAAGTAGCAGCAAAGTGGAACTTTTGGATTTATTTTCAAATTTTTTTTCTTGTGTCACAGCAGAACAATTATAAGTAATAAATGAAGTTGTTCTCTTAGGTGTTCTGTAACAAATAAAGAACAAAGGTCTTCGAAGAAATAAGAGGGAACCTGTTAAGAATTCTCGGCTTCTCCTACAACGCAAGCCTGCTCACGCTTCCACATAAAGTCCTGTTCTGAGCCAATCAACAACCCCTAAGTGAGAGCCTGTGGAGTTTCCACAGCAGCAGCATCTTTGATGGGAGAAATTTGTCTGAGAAGTTGGCAACATATCCTTTGTCTCACTGATGTAGGTCCTAGTGAGTCCAGAGAGAGAGAAAGGATCCTTTGTTGCCTCTGAATGCTGGAATTATTTTGAGTAGTCATCTCCCATCTCTCTGTTGGTCTTCATCTCCATTCCTTGCTGCTACAGGCAGCAGTAGCTGTGAGGGCATTGTGCTGTGGCCAGCGTGGAGCAGGATTCATTCTGGGTGGAATTTCCGTACAGAAATGTGATGGAAGGGTGGCAGTGGAAATGAAACTAGTGTGTGTTATTTGAGCACTGTAATTGCAGCAGTACTTTGAAAATACTTTGAGACTTGTGAACGGATTTCATTTAATTATATGTTGGTCTATCAATTAAAAGGTACAGGAAGGACTCTTCCAGCGTGATATATTGTATTCACTGTCACTCTTGCAGAAAAGTAAGTTAATTTGGAATGATCAGCTTGGACTTTATGCAGCCTGGGCATGGAAATAACAATGCTGAAACTGCTTGTTAATCTCATTTTGCCTTTACATATCTGTCTTTAAAATAAAGCTTCACAACAGCAAATGCTGTGTATTGGAGAGCAGGGGGAGCTCTTTCTGTCTGCTGCATTTAAAGAGATCAGTATTTGTGCCAGTTTTGAGTAAAAATGTTCTCAGCCTCCTGATAGAGCTGTGATTAGTAGGGTGTACCAGCTCCTTTCCATGAAGATATATAATAGCTTTGAGATTATCCCATGATTAGTAACTCTTGGCTTTGTAGGTAGCTAAGAACATGGAGTCAGCCTTTAAGAGTGCCTCTCCTCTTCCTGTGCTCTGATTCCACTGGGCACTTGCAAAAGGAAGTGCTTGCAAGCAGGGTGAAAAATCATGTCTGATATGGGATGGAAACTGTGCGTGTGAATGTGTGCTGGGATGGGAGGGATAGAGTCAAAGAAGTTACACCAGAGTTTTTACACCAAACCCTGTCTTCACGATAGTTGTCACACTAAAATTTCTAAGCCAAAACCTACCGAAGGGGTGAGGTAATTTCCATTGACTTCAAAGGAATTGCTAATGCCCAATTTCTGTCAGCATTTGACCTCCTGAAAATTCAGAGGAATAAAGCCTTAAGGTGTGCGTCCTTTTTGAAGGCTTTAGAGACCAGAGTGTGTTTTGTCTTAAAATCTCTGAATAATATATGTTAGAAGGGACCATTGGAGGTCATCTGGTCCAACCCTTCTTCAAAGCAATGTCTTTAAACCTTTTATGACATCCTTGTAAGACTGGGCATGTGTGAGTGGTTTGAAGCTTTGTCAGGTTTCGCTCAGTCATAAACCATAAACTGTAACCCTTTTAGCTGGAGCTAAACAGTGAGAAAAATCCCATCTTCACATACTGAGTCCTCACACTCTCTGTGGCTGACATACAATGCTGATTTAAATATGTTTAGTCTTGAAACGTAACAGTAATAGTTGGTAGGATAGTTCCTGTGGGTGTGAGTTGGGGCTCTTACCCAGATTGACGAGGCTGAGGCCTATAGAATATGTTCTTTTACAGGATATGTTCTTTCTGATAGTCTGTGGCCAACCTAATACCTTAAATACACCAGTTCAGTTTTAGGAGGATGTCCTCCCCTGCATTCATAGTGCCAGAGGTGCTTAAGTCAGGCATTTGATTGCCCTTGCCCAGTTACGTGAAGGGAGAGCCATCTCTTGCAGGGTACCTCAGCTCACACACACACAGCAAAGGCAGCTAATGGGACTTTTAGATCATTATCGTTGCTTAGCATTACTGTCACTTTGTTGTTTGTAAGGCACAGGTCAGATAGACAGTCCTGTATATGCTCATTCCTATTCTGGAACTGATGGATAATGCATCTGTTTCCTCTAAATTGGCCTGCTAAGATGAGGCTGTGAGCAGCTAAATAACTGGAGTCAAGAATAAATGCTTAGCCTTTGCTTGGGTAATCAATCTCGCAGACTCAATAGGAGGCATGGTACAGAAATAGCAGAAAAGAGAATCTGAAAAGATGTGGGATGATTTCTTTAGCGTAAATGTGGTTTCATGTCACTTTATTTCCATGACTCACTATATCTAATATAAACAATGAAAGACGGAAGAGAACTGGCTTTCTGAGGGTGGAATCAAACATGAATAAATTTAACATTTAAGCTGCAGAGAGCTCTAGTAGAACTTTTTTGAGTTACGTCTGACACTTATCCTGTCATTAGTGGCTGAAAAATAAATGTTGCAGACTTTTTATGCAGCAATGCTGGCAAACAAATAAAAACAAAAAAAGAAAAAGGGTCATTTTAACTCTTTGTCCCACTGCTGTACATAGTTCTTCTTTAATGCTGTTCTTAGGGAAAGCTAAGCATCTCTTGGAACAAATAATAAATGTAAACTATCTCCCCAGGTAGAGGTAGTAACAGAAGCAAGAGAGAGAATGGAGGAGTAAGCAATAAAAACCAGGAGTAAGCAGCTTTATTTTAAAAGTACAATGAAGGCATGTTTACCACTGGTGTGGTGTTTTATCCTCACATCTTTCAAGCTGCCTACTAAAACCACGGAATTTTGCATGAAGCACATCACCCTGCTTGTCTAGTGACTGTGTTGTGACAGTGCCTGCAGGCCCCAATTGGGACTAAGACCATGCTGTGCTTGGCACAGTACAAATGAGGAAAATTAAGTCAGTCCTTTCCCAAGAAACTCACTAGAGAAGAATCTAGCTGTGGTTAAGTCTCTGTGGATTCATACTAAATTTTAAAAAGTGAGCTTCTGTTATAAAGAATATAAAATACAAAATATTCCTCTTTCTGTTTTGCAGTTGTTTTTATATGTATCAATGTTTGATAGAGGACAGCAGAGCAATCTACTAAAGAATATCCACATACACAATGTGCTTGTTTTATTAGTCTTGCATTGTGATTGTACTTAGATTAGTTTTTATTTATCTGGAACATACTGCAGCCAACTCTGTGAATGTGTGTTTTGTAGGTTTATCTGATGAGCATGGCAGGGCAGGCACATCTGTGTTTTTTCTTGTTTCTCTCATATCCCCAGCATTTGGTGAGAGAAGGCTTTGCAACTGGGGCATTTTCTGACTGCAGGACTCCATCATTGCAGGATTATTTTTTTCCAAGTAATTCCTCTTTACATTCTGCTCTGAAATCCCACTGGGTGCCTGCTCAGCAGTGCTTTAACTTCTGAATATTGAAACCAGCAGGTATGGTGAGAATGGAATATTTTAAACAGCAGAAGAGACATTTGGTGTAGTGTATAATATCTGGCTCTCTCTATGCTGCACTGGAGACAAAAGCTGTGTGAGAGTCACTTAGGGGACAGCTGTTTATGGACCAGGGACTTCCAGAGTATGTGAAAGCCCTAAAACAGGAGAGTGGTGCTGAGTGCTGGAAAAAAAAGGAAACGGGAAGACATCCCTGGATTGGTAACTCAGCTTTTAAGATAATTTTCTAAATAATAATAAAAAAAAAATTGGCTTGGCAAAACTGTAAGATGAAAGGCATTTATCCAAAGGCAGACGTTTATGGGTAAAGCATCTTATTTTAGTGCCTGTCTGCTGTGTACAGGGTGGAGATCATTATGGTAAATGCTTATCCTTTTAGATTAAGTTGTTGGCTGTGATACAATTGGAATTAGTTACGTGCAAAGGTTTTTGTAACCAAGTGTGACTTCCAGCAGAAAAAGAAAAATGCAAGAGAAACTGCATGAGCATGTAAAGTAGGTTTGTGTAGGTCAAGGAAGCAGAAAGAAGAGTGATTTGGGGCTCAAATATGATAGCTTCTTGTCAAATCCCTGAATTAATGCTTTACTGGCAAGCAGGCATGCGGGCATGTGTAGGGGTGTTTGAGAAAACTGAAATAGATTACAATCCAGAAATGGGATTCTTGAGCAAGGTGTTTTTCTTTTTCTTGGATGGGAGAAATAGCTGAGTAGTTACTTTCCGACAAAGTCAAAAGAGGCCGCCTTTGACATAAGGTCTCTATGGGGAACAGTACAGAATGTGAAAGAGAAAATAACAAGGGAATGTTTTTTAAGGGGTCTGTTTCTTTCTCTTATGAGTACTATTGAAATAGAAAACCTCCCTGAGCACAGCAAAAAGCAAATGCAACTTAATTATGTTACTGATATTTTTCTTCTGATATGCCTTTCTTAGTTGTCTGAAAAACAGGAAAAGAAATGCTAATTCTGCCAGTATGATTGTTTCCTTGCTATGCTTAATTTCTCTGCATGTTTAATTCACTCTGAACCTTAAAATAGCTTTCTGGTGCTTGCCTTGCTGGCCTCTTGTGCTTTATTTACTTTTGAATTGATTTCGAAGCTTTCACTCACTTCCTTTTGGCGTGAAGATCTGTAGGGATAAGGGGATTGTATCTCTTCCTCTGTCCTCTGCTGCCGTGCTTCCTCCCTTCCCTCTGTGTCATGCAACACCGAGCTCATCAGCTGGGTTTTTAATGCTCCAAATGGAGGAGTTCCGTGATGGGAGTTGGGAAGCAATACTGTAATACAGTTGGCCTGTATGACTAATCAGTTAGATAAAGAATTCAGGCTGCAGAATAGCAGAGCCTTCATGCTTGATTGATGATAACAGCAGCCAACTGACTTACTGCCCTTACTGCCAGCATCCCCCACACTATTAGAGAGGATTTCTAGCACAGGACAATAGATTTATCCTAGTAAGCATAATGCTGGGGTTTGTAGCGCATGACATCAAAACCAAAAGAAAAGCAGGTCAAAATGGATGGCTCCCTGCATGTACGTAGAAAAGCAGGAGTGGAAGAGTCTGGAACTACTGTTTGCTCATCCCCTACCTGCACACTTCCTGCCAAAAGAAGTGGATTAGTCTCTGTACTCAGCACAGCGTAAAGAATCTCTCTCATTCCGAATGACCTTTACCATGGAGCTTGTTTTTCCTTGGAAAATCTCCCAGACCATAAGAAGGGCTGATTTCTTTAGCCAGCAGAAGTTATTCTCTTTGTGTCAGGGCTTATGAAACTGCCATTATACATAAGGGTAGGATAAATGGAGGGAAATAAAATATCTTTAATGGAACCCATAAGAAAAAAGAGAAAGCTACACTTGTTTAATATAAATGTATCTTAATTTCTTTTGTCTTACAAGCCGTAAACAGCTCTCAGAAAATCGTATTTGCTGTGGGCTTGGGGTATTTTGTGTCTAGCGATGTAAACTTGCTGTGCTATTCACAAAGCCATGGATCATACTGGTTTATTGAAGCTGCAAAGAAGAACAAGTTGAGGTGGGAAAACTTTTTTCATTGCAAAGAGAAAGATGAAAGTTTTCCTGGATGAAATCAAAATCTGTTTATGAGTCTCAGGGGAGCAATTCCACTCTCCTGCTTTACAGGAGAGAAAGGAGCCAAGAATATGGATGTTTCTAACACATACACATAGTAATACTTTTTATGGATACTGTGAGCTTACCGGGTGTCAAGTGTTAGCAGATTGATTGCATTCAGCGTCACTGCAGAAACCAAGATGTATTTTTTTCTGTTTAAATATCACTGTGACCACTGTTCTCATTACACCTACTAAAACAGAAGCAAAATGCACTTAAAACAGTATCTATGTACTGGATACTTTATTTAGATTGATGTAAGTGCTGTTTGGAGCAGAACTCCACTGAGTATGTAAACTAATATTTAAGATATTTCTGTAATCAGACTTCAGCTGCTGGATTAAGATATGTAGATTGATTTATTATCTATACAAAGAAAATGCCTAAAGTGTAAGCAGCTGGTAATGTTTTCTGCCCAGAATTTGAGCTTTGTGTTTGACTTAGTACCTAGGAGAGAAGTATTAAGCTACAATACTGATTCTGATTTGGAGTTGAATGCTGAAAATTCATTGT
This sequence comes from Oreocharis arfaki, assembly GCA_013398015.1. Lineage (NCBI taxonomy): Eukaryota > Metazoa > Chordata > Aves > Passeriformes > Paramythiidae > Oreocharis > Oreocharis arfaki. The sequence goes on from VZRR01002495.1 coordinate 428,190, forward strand.
GAAGTTGTTAACAGCAGGGAGCTTCTTTTGTGAAGAACTAAATTAGAAGCTTTCAAATCTTTCAGTACTGACAGACTAAATAACCTCAGCAATTGATGAAGTTTTTATTCTGTCACTGGCTCATCAATAGCTGTCCTTCCTTTCTAGGTCCCTTATTCATAACAAAATGATTTCAGTATAAAAGGGAGTTTAACCTTTCACAATTAGCCTTCACTTCCTGCTTGCTTCATTCCCAGTTGCCACAATCTAAGCCACAGAAATACAATTACAATATTGAATGACAGGAATTTATGAGAGAATTTAGTTCTGGAAGTGAATTTGTTGTTTGTGATGTAGGGACTTGTCTGAGTGGCTGAGAGCCGGATACCTGTGGCAGGACTGACAGCCGGCCCTTCCCGAGCGGCTCCGCTGATGGGAGCATTGCCAGGCGTGCAGCTCTGCGTGGTGCCTGGCACTGGTTACTCATCCTTGGCTGCTTCCCTTCTGCTCCACGTGCCACATGAACTTAACATCCAGCTATCACAGAAATGAAAATGGGGCACCGCGTGTTAACCTGCAGCTGAATCAAAGAGCATTTTAATGCTGTCATAAAACTGCAAACTCTCATGAAGCTTAAAATATCCCAGATTGCATCTCTTAAGCTGTTATGCTAATGTTCACTATTTATGTATGTGCATTACCTAAAAGATGCAAAGTTCTCAAATGGAAAATAAAGTCTGCAGTATCTGCTCTGAAGTACATCTGCACCATCTCTTTATAAGGTTTGAACTGATGAACTTGCCTTATGCTGTGCCTCCCAAACAGATGCCAGGGAGACTCAGTCCAGTTACAGAGATACCATCAGGCTGGTACAGCTTGAGATGTTCTATATTCAGTGCTTGTCTAAGTCCACAGAACTCAGTGGAGTGGCATGGGGGGAAAAATTCTTAGATTTTGCCTTGCCTGGATGGATCAAGTCTGGATACATGACAACTGTGAAGATGGAATTTGAAGCCATTTTGCCCAGCAGAAGCAATTATGCGATCTACTTAATACCAGTTTTTTCTGTTTCTCAGGCTAGATGGCACATTGTATAGACAGCTCTGAATGGCAAATTAATTTTGCTTTACTCTTTTGTGATTGACTTGGTCTCCTGGGTCTATAAATCAAACCATTTGATGTTTAGCGTTTTTAAAGTTGTCAGGCCCAGGCTTTTGGCTCTGATGAGCATTTTAACCATAGAGCTCTGCACCAATGGGGAACAGATAAGGCAAGAAACATTTTGTCATTTTCATTTTTCCTTGGGGAAAATAAGCTGGGGAAAGGACTGTGAACCCCCCAGTGATTTGGGTTAAATGGAGGGGTGGTACAGAACCAGAGAACAAGAAATCTGCAACTGAAATGTTACTGAGTTAGTTCTGGTTCTCTGTGGAAAGTAAAGGGAGGAAAGACCAGACAGAGAACAGGAATTGTGCTGGCTGGAAAAAGCAGCAACACTTCAGATGCTCCTAGTGAAGCATTCCCATTGCTGCCCGTGGTACTCACTGTGAGCCGAGCGAACACTGTCCAGCGTCTGCCAGGAACCAGTTCTTGTCCTGCCGATCTAGGAGCAACACGTCCCTCTGCAGGAGAGGATTCGTTTCCCATTTGTGTTTACTTGCTGTAATTCCATATGGGGAAATGTGCAAACATGGGCAGTGTCCTTGGGACAGTGCAGAAAGGATGCAGAGAAGGGAAATAGGAGGGACTACAGTATGCTCGAGGTTGTGTAAGATCTGTTAAGGATCTGCGGTAGGTAGAAGTCGTGTCTTTATCGCTCCTGCACCTGAAGGAAGAAAGTATAGTCTTAAAATATTGCAAAGCAGTTAAACCAGTAGAGAAATAAATAATTTTTTCCTGCTACACTTAAAAGGTGTGTTTCATATTTTGCCATTTCCTTTGCACTTTCAGTTGTAGAGATCTTTAGAAATCTTTGCTTGTATCTCTGTTAAAGTCTCTGCTTTAATCTTCAAAGAAATCTTAGAAACCTCAAAGACGCTTCTTCCTGGTTAGTCCCAACACAGGTTGTTCTGCCAATGCATTACCTCCTGACTCAAGCCAAAGGTACTGATTCTGGGTATTTATCAGAATTCATGGTTGGATTCGAATAGACTTGCACCATTTTCAGCACTGAAAAGCATTAATCCCACAGGATGTTCGGAAGGAGACAGAAAGCATCTGTTTGTTGAGGACTTTCATTCCGATATTTCTACTAGGAAGTGTCTTCATATTATTGACTCAAAGTCCACTATTTCACAAGTCAGTTTGATCTCTTTGCCTTAAATGTCCCTTAGCAGTGATGGACATTTAATGTCAGGTAGGGCTTCTTTACTTGTATTAATTTCTCATTTCTTAGCATCTATTTCTTTTACATAATCATAACCCCTTTGTCAATATTCAGAATTCAGGCTGGTATGGACTTGCTGAGGTATGTGAGCCACAAAACTTGTGCATCGTGTGTAATTTCTTAATGATTCAAAACTTGTCTTTCCAAATCTATTTTTAATTTTTACTTGCTGTTTGTATTTCTGCAAACATTCTTCTGGAACAATTGTTTTCCTGAATACTTAAGGAAGTAGAAATAGCATGAAAACTACTAAGAACAATTAAATTGCATAAATAAAGAGTCCCATTAAATATTTGGAGGCAATTACTCTAAACCTGATGTAATTAGGATGTTAAAACAGATAATACAAGTTCTGCTGACACTCCTTAAGTCCATTTCTCAAAGGAAGGTAGATTCAAAGCAGCTCTACTGAGATTTACTGGGCTGCTCAGTGGAACCTGCTTCAAGGCCCTAATCGATTAAACCTGTGCTGTTTAGTATTAGACTGCATCCCTCTGTCCTAACCTGCTTTTCCTTGTCTTTCTGCCCAGAACTGATGAATTTATAAAGAGAGTAGCATGAGTTGTATGGAGACAGTCCTTCAGCTGAGCTAAATGGATACTGAATTAAGTAACAGAAAATCTTACTTTGTTCAGCAGGGTAGGGACATGAACCCTGTGAACTAAGGCCCATCATTAACTAAACATATTAAAACAAAGACAGGTTTATGTTATTCTGTTTTTTCCCACCTCTGCTTGGCTTATCTAATGGACATTTTATAACTGAGTTATAGAATATGTACTCTAAGGCTAAACCTATTCAAAAAATACCAGATTATTTGGAGTGTTTGCATTCAGTGTATTTCCTACAGTATTAAGAACTGTTCATTGTACATGAATGTTTACTAGAGAAGTAATAATAAAAAATCCTCTAGTAACATGCATTGATGTTACTAGCAGAGGGAGTAGTTTTATTGCATCTAGGCAGCCACCAGCTACCCCAGGGTGTTGCTTGGATTTGCCAGGAGAGGGCACGTGTTATCCAGGGCAGGCAATGTCTCCTCCACTCCTGTCCTGCTGCTGCCAGACAGCACTGGGTAACTCCAGAGCTGGAGCAAATTCAGACACTAGCCCCCCCCACCCCCCAAATCTGGCATTTTCCCAGTCTTGCAGGTAGGTTGCTTGCTCTTACAGGTAACATTCCTCATGGCAGTTTGCCCCCAAAATGAAAAGTGACCACCATAGAAAGAAGCCTTAAGATCAGCTGCAAGGGTTTTTAATCTTGATTCTAGTTTATCTTAGCAGGGTTCCAGGGAGATATAATTGCTTTTATGTTGTGTGAGGTTAATGGCTTGACAGATACAGGAATATTAATAAATAATTCTTAATTACAAGGTGTATTGAATTGCTGAAAGAGGATATAATATCTCCTTATGACAAATTTGGGCATAACACAGCTAGCCTACCAAATGAAAAGGGATAAAAATAGTAATTTGCACAGTCAGATGTTTTGAAGCCACAGAGGCAGGTAACAAGATTTGAACATCATTGATTCATCTGTGAGCAGAACCAGAGTACAGGCAGGGAGATCAGCAAAATAACCTGCTGGTGTGTCAATTAAATCTCTATAGTAAACAATCAAAACAAGTGAAATTCTGCTTCAGGCATTTGCTGCCTCTTTCTGTAGCAGCAGAAATTCACTACTAGACAATTCTAGTGGTTAAAAAATATTTGGGTGGATTTTATCTTCAAAGTGCTGTCTATCAAACAAGATTTTGCAAGGACCATTGTGTGAAATTTCCGAAGTATCTGAATTTTAAAGAGTCAGAATAAATAGCAAGCAAAGTTTTAAATGACAAGCAAAAATGGAACAGAAGTTCTCAAGTACAGTTTTTACCTTTTTGGACCACTATATCTTGAATAATACCAAAGATGGGCATAAATTATTACATGTATTGAAAAAACAGGTGCAGTGCACCAGTTTCCTTCATGTCCTGAAGACCATCCAGAACAAATTATCAGAAGCTGGTTGCAGACAGAACAGACATCATAGGAGACCTACTGAAAATGCAAAATACTGTAAATATGAGTGTCTTAGCTTGTAAAAAATAAATAAAAGTAAAAAGTCATTTTAGATTACATCACAGTAGAATGTAGGAGAAAGATCTCTTGACTGAAAGATTCCACGTTCAAAGATCTAAGAGCAAACCACTTTGCACTGTGTTGCAAGTTCAGAGAACTCTTCCTGTGCAGTTCTGTGCTGCTCAGGCTGTTCTGTCGATGCTCCTGCTGTCCTGGAGCATCTGGATTCCTTATCCAGGACGGCAGCCCACATTCCTTCTGGGTGTAACTCTATCCTGCAAAGCACTACTGTAAGTTCATCTCCGTGCTTTTCCTTGGCACTGGTAGGGGTAGGAGTCCGCAGTGCTGGAATAGCTGAAATATTTAAGGCCAGTCTCATACTTCAGTAGGCTTGTGCTGATGTTGAATTTGTTCCAGCTTCTACATATATTTAGATATTGTGGCATGAAATTTCACACCCCCTCAAACTTTGGCTTCAGGGCAGGAGCACTCATGGCCAGTTTTCCCAGCTCCAGTAGGGACTGACGGTGTGAGTACAGGGTGCAATCCTGCCTCCATTCCTTTCTCATTATTTAATAGAACATGTTAGCTGTCATAGCTTTGTTCTTGAAAGGAAATTTTGACATAGCCTATACATTTATTTATGAATTTGAAGTACAAGGGAGAATAGTTCTCTGTGTAACAAGAATCTTCACTAGTACCTGTTGTCCTGGGCAGTTTGTGCGTTAGTTAAAGGATGGAGAAGTTTAAGTCCAAGAGCAGCTGATGGTGAGTGATTCTGAGTAAATGGATATAATACTCTGAATTGAAAACACAGCAGGTAGAGTGACATTTTTAGCTTTGTTCACGTGTTTCTGGATAAAGAAGATTTTTTTAATGATCTGATTTTTTTTCCCAATTGGATTCAGAAGAGCAATTTAACATTGAGAAGGAATAATGTGAAGGTTATGCAATTTTACAATAAATGTAAGAATTTAGAACTATGGCAAGGGAATAGAATTTCAGGGCTATGGCTGGATAACTAGGTACTAGATACAGTTCAAGACGAACACTGCACCCAGATTACCTGATTTGATGTAATTGGTAAGTCTTTAATGAAATGGAAATATAACATGAACAAATATTCACTTGGGGATATTTATCTCTAAATCCTGAAGAAGTATTTCTGTACCCCTAAAATTAGTTTAATTTTTTTCTGTTTAGATGTGGTTTTAAAGAGTCCCAGAGTTTCAGGTACAGCTTAACAGTCTTGGTTGCTTTTATTTTACTTCAGTGTCCCACTCCCGAAACCGAGTGACTGTATCTGATGTTACTTCAGTAACTGCATTGATGATTGTGGGTGGTTGTTCATCACTGCTGCTGTTCCTCTCCAACCTTTGTGGGCACATTGCACACACAGACACACACACACACACAAAAGGGATCATTTTTGTAGAGACTTTATGTAAATTCTGGCGTGAAGGACTGGTGGTTCATCAACAGAGGGAAAATACCGTGCCTGCCTTAATTGTGGGGAGCACCACTCCCAGATTATTGTTCATCCATTTGCTCTAGTATTGCCTCACTGTATTTCCAAGATAGGAAGGAAACTGCTCTGACACTGTTTAAAAAAAACCCCTGCCAGACCTCAAACCAAGAAAAGCTGAAGGAACACAACCCCCTCGTCCCAAACCAACCCACACAACCCTGTCTGTTTCTGTCCTGGATAAAGTATTTAATGCAGTTACATGCTGCTGTGTTAGATTATTCCAATAAACAAATTCTTCATCCTTTTCTTCTCTTCCCAGCTTCCCAGATTAAGCCTGAGGACTTTCTGCAGTCTAAGTCTTTTATAGCCAATTAAAGGTGTCTAATTTTACAGCAAATGCTCTGATGTGATCTTTTTAATTTCTGTAATAAGAAAAAATCATTGGAGTTTCTATAAATTAAAAAGAATAGTATATACAGTGAAGAGAAACAGCTGAGTTTAAAGATACACAGAAACTACATTAAAAAATCTGTTCCTCTCATAAAATGACATAAGATTTCTGCAGCACCGTTGTAATTTGGAGTGTACTCATTAATGTGTGGGAGCCTGCCTGTTGATCTGCCATAGTTATGCTGGAAATGTAGAAGTTAAAACCTCCAGCTTCACTTTGGCTGCTCAGGCACCACTGCAGTCTCTGGGCACTCACATGCACCTAGACTACAGCTAATGAGCAGTAAAGTTAATAAATTTTCACAGATACTCTGAAAACGACTTCAAAAGATGTTTGAACACACCAGTTCATGTGTGCAGGAAATCATAACTGCATGTGGAAATATGTACTGTTATCTACAGGTTTGGATTTAATGGAATTTTTTTGGTTGCTTTTGAGCTTCCCCATTCTTAGGAGTCAGCATAGTGATCAAAGAATTGGAATAGGGTTATGAAAGTAAAAAATTCCTTTTAATCCCAGGTTTTGCTGCACATTTTCCTTGGATACATCATGGTGTGTCTCCAATAGCAATTACTGGTGCTAATGTTACTTCCCTTGGAAAATACATTGAAGTTTCAAGTTGCAAATCTCTATAAATGTAAAATACTCTCTATAAATGTAAAATATTTGTATTATGATGTTAATGGTGGTGTTTCATTAAGTTGTTGCTGATGAATGGAATTACAAAAATTTATTCCACTTTCTGCATATTCAGCATCCTTTTTTTTGGACATCAGACAGTATTTTGAGTTTTCTTAGGGATTTGAAACTTCAGAGTTGACTTTGCTGACAGCAGCCTATGCAGGTTATGGAGAGGACTGTGACAAATAATTCAGTGAGTTAATTTTCTGAATTGTCAGTTTGGAATGTCACAAGATGTCAGATCACTTGGTTGTTTTGCTTCTGGTGTGACTGACTGATTTCAGAAAGGGATTAAAAGGGGCTGATATAACTCCTGCTTCTAGTTTGATAAAGCTGGAATGTAGAGATGCTGTTTGGCCCTGCCCTGTATAAAGTGTTCTCTGTTACACAGTTTTCTTTCTCCTTTCCTTAACGTGGGAGAGGGGCGAATGCCACCCTTTAGACATGTCTAAATGTTACTAGACATTCTTCAAATTCCTCTTCTTAGTGTTTCACAAGTGTGGACTTGGGTGCAGCTGAGAAATGAAGATGTAAAAAGAAATGCTGGAGTTCTCTGTGGTGTCTCTATTGTATCCAGGTTACATATGCATATAAATTAGTGTAATTAATTATATATACTCATTTCAACAGCCAGCTTCTGAAACTGAGCTCACAGTCAGTCAGTCTAAATAATTTCCTTTTGCATGATTATGTCATTACAGATATTAAGGACCAAGCATTCTCCTGATATCTCTGGCTTAAATATCATCAGAATAATGCACGTTTTCTACAAAGAATTTAAGTACCAAGTCCATTTAAAGTCATGACAGAGCACTGTGTCCAGCAGCATGGCCATTACTGTAATTCCATTGAGCTTAATTTATGCAAACCAGAGCGTTTCAGTCAATTGCAGCAATAAAACTTTTGTTTCAGCAGCCAAGTTAATCATTTGACTCCTCATGATTTTGTGTTTCCATGACAATTGGATGGGTTTATGATTGACACACAAAAATTAAAATTTGCCCTTCAAAACTGTAAATCTCAGAGACCTAATGGAAGTTCAGTCATATTCCTAAGCAACTTTCCATTACAAGAATGCTGGATTGTGACTTTCAGCAGCAAAGGGGCTGCAATTTGTAGGTCTCGGCACCAGTGAGCACAGCCGAGTAATGTTAAGATTTATTGTGACCTTAGCCTTGGATTTAGATCTCACCTAAATGTGGACTTTTATTCTCTTATTGATTTAAACTTCTGTGGGTTTAGTGATTTCTTTTAATTAACATCTAGAGTGAAATTACGTAGTTCTTCCACAATCTAATTTCCTGTTGCCTTCATGTAGGACTGAGTGTGGTTACCAGTGAGAGAGCCTGCTAGAGTTTTTAATAATAAGGTTATGCATATACCAACTCTAGGAAAATACATGCTAAGGGCTTTACCAAAATTTACAAAAATTTATGGGCACTTTGGTGGATGAAAAAATGTTATTTAAAATCATAAAATTCACTTTATGTTCTTAAAACTCTGTTTTTGTCAATCAAAGTAGGTTAATAACAGGGTTTCAGTGGAAAGTATGTTTGGTTCATGCTCTCTTTTGGTGTCTGGATGGCCCCTGGACACATGGAAAAGTCCATCTCCCTTTCTAAGGGACCAGAACAGTAGGACTTAGATGAGGCCTAGAAGAAATAGCAGCTTATTTTATATTATCATGGAGATTTATTAGCATTATATGAGCAGCTTAATATATAGAAGCTTTTTTCTTCAGGCTACTCAGGGTGATTACAATTTTTTTGATATAAAGTATATTACTATTTGTTAGTTCATTGCAATTTCTCTATCAAGTCTCAGACAAGTATATTTTTGGTGCAGTTTTGCAAGTCTGATATGGTGTCATTATATCTGTTACTGTATTCATAGGATCCGTTTCATTTCTCCTCAGTTTTGAGATCTGAGGAGCACCTAATGCCTGTGACACTGTTGTGATTTAAAATCAAAATATCTTGCTGGTTTCCAAGGTACTCGTGTGAAATATATTTTCCTTCTCTAATAACTGGTCAAGCTGAGGGTTTTTTGAGGCCGGTATTTTTGGCATCATCAATCCTTAGTTGCATTTTTTGTGTCACAGAAACAAGAGACATCGCTGAATCATTCAAGAAGAATAATAAAACGAGAGGGGAGCAGTCTGGCTGCTGAACACTCAGGGTGTGCCCCAGCCCTGAGCTGCTGGAGCTGGCACAGCCCCATGTGAGTGTCGGGACTGCAGGATCTGCAGTTACTTGGTTGCTCCATCCAACGGCAGCCCTTCAGATTAAAAGAACAGATGTGCAGCCAGATTCTGTCCCTTAAATCTGCAGATTATAAATATTTAAGATGCAAACAAGACTTATATGACGGAGCTACTGCTTCTGTGGTTTTGGTGGTCAGTCCTGTTTGTCAGTTTTATTGTACTTGGTGCTTGTTGTGAGGACACTGTCCAGGCTGGCAGAACTAAAATGAGATCTGTCAGCTCTTTACTGCTTTGTGGTTTCCCATGTTGAGTTAGTCCTTTTTCTGCTGCTCCACTCCCTGAGCCTGAGCTGTAGTGAGCAGAGTGTTCGACTGAAAGGTTCTGCAAGGCATGAGATCTCAATTACATCTGAGCCCGGAGAGATCCCAGTGTGGCACGGTGTATCCACAGCTCCAAATGCTATGCTATTGGTACTTCTCTCACTTCATTTCTTCTCGTTTCTGTGGTTGTTGTGAGCAAAAGGGGAGAGGTTTTATGGTACTGAAAAATTGATTCAACAGGTGTATCAAATCTATACTGATAAATACGTAAATTTTAAAAGCAGTGCAGTTCCATGCTTACTGTTCCAACCAGGAACCTGTAGTAATCCTTCTGTCAACATGAAGAGCAGGAACTGTAGCATGGAGCAAATGTATATGAAGTGTTTTCCTGTTTATTTCTCTTCTGGTAATTGCCTGTTCCCTTTCCTGACCAGTAGCAGCTCTGCAGGACAGACTCAGTGTGTGCTTTCTTCGCTGTTCACCTTATTTTCCTAGTTTCTTTGCTGCCATGTGTTTTTCTTGCTTGTTTTCCCTGTGCCTAGCCACGGAGGCAGTTCTCTGCAGTCACTACATCGCATATAAAAATAATTAATATTAATTAGTCCATTGCTACTTCATACATTCAGATTTTTGCCCTGGCAAGTTACCACAGCAGCCACATGAAGCACATCCAGCGAGAGAGATAAATACAGCCATTGAGGCTCTCCTGACAGGAGCTGGGACAGTTCTCCAGGGTCACACATTGGCACATGCTGCCAGTGCCAGTTCACGTGTGGCACTGCTGTTCTTTTACAGTGCAAATGTGGGTCTCCTGAGTGCCTTTCCTTGCCAGTGTTTCTGTGTTCTTCCCGCCCACAAATGTATTTGGTGTCAGCGTGTTTCAGTGCCAGACTTTCTAGCATGTGCTCTTCTCTGCTACACTGGTTAATTTGGCCTTTCAAAAACCTTTAGTCTTGTCTGTGTCTCCACTGGTAGCAAAATGCAGTATTTGGGACTCTTTGAGGTCAAGCTGTCACCGAAATAGATTAGGTAGTTTATTATAATTGCCAGATTTCTAGTGATCTGAGTTTACTCCCCCACCTTTTTTCATTTTTCTTTTTTTTTCTTTTAAATACTGGCTTGTCTGTCTCAGAATCCCAACTCTCTTTCTTGGTTAGGTTTTCTGTAGCACATCCTCCCAGTATTTCTTAGAAAAGCAACGAGAAGTTGCTTGAAATTAGCAAGATGTCAGAGTTTTAGGAATATGTTTTCATGTAATCCCCCTTAATTGGCCTTAAAGATAAATACGAAACAAGGAGTTTATAAATTTTTTAAATATAGGTCTAAATAATTAATTCTTTACAGTAGATTTGTAATAAATTTTCTATATCAGAAGAGCTACAGTAATACATGAAAAAGATGAGAGCAGTCACCATAAAAAAGAAAACAGTGTGGCAAAGTAAATAATTTTGCTTCAAAAGTGCCTGGATAACCAAATTCCTGCTGCTTTCATGTTTTAATCCTCTTAAAAGAAGAGGCTGAACTCTTCTAGTGTTTAAGGACAAGATTAAACCAACAAACTGTTACAATTCTACAGTCGTTAAACATATGCACTGAAAACACTAAGAAACAAAGTCTGTTAATAAATATATATATTTACTGTGCTTCAATTAATGTAAGATTATAGATACTTACAGAACTTCTGTGTGAGTGTGGGAACACATACTTCAGGAAACTACCAGTGCGTGTTTTAGCTGCTCTTGTTTGTCCTGGGAACTGAGTGTTTGCATAAGTTGGTGTGTCTTTAAATAGCCCGAGTGCTATGACTGCCCGGTAGCCTGAACGCAATAGAATGAAGCATGAAGCTTGTAAGAGTTCTGGGACTTGGAATAGAAATATTCTTCGTATTTCCTTCTTCATTAAGTTATCTCAGCTTTTTCTGTGAATTCCCAGTTGGCCGGGAAAGGTTAGTAAGCTCTCATCTGTATCAACTGCAAATGATTGATTTCTTCTATCCCTAGATATTCTTCCTACCCGTCTGTTTTACATTCTTAGAGCAACAAGTTTGGATGATATTTATATCTTTCCTTGGCAATTGTTTTTCAGTTTAGATTACTACAGTAATTCACCTCTAATTTTCCCTTTGCTTTATTGAAGCAATTTATATTAGTGATCCTAATCTGTGCTAATGTCACACTGTTCCATGTGCATGACTGAGTAGAGACCCTACTTTTTCTCTTTATGTGAACTTCTCCCTCCAGTTCATCATTAATAAACAGAACTTATTAAATTTATTTTAAACAAAGACAAATGGAAACATTGTTATGCAATTAAATAGAATATACATAATTGATGTGTAAGTCAGACAGACATGCTGTGCTCTTTCTCTGTCATCCTGGTACAGATTTTGCATCCTTGCATTTTTTACTGCCAAAACCTCATTAGTCAAATCAGTGCTTCTGTGGAATAAAGTTCAAAGAATGGCAGCACATCTGAAATAGTCTGCCATTAAAAAAAAAACCTAAAAAGAATATAAAATATTCTTTTAATATGTACCCCTTGGGTTCCTAACTGTTTGTATGTATTTCATTCGGGAATGTCCATTAAGTTTACCTGCATACACGTGCATCCACCTTGCATGTTTTCTGGAAGATGTGTACAGCTCCTGCCACCCATGAGGGTGCTATGGATTCTGCAGGTTTGCTACAGGACTCCCCTTGTTTCAAGCTACTTTTCTTAAGTTCTTGTTCAAAAAAAAAAAATTAAAACCCTGCTTCATGTGAAGAACTGTGAGAGATGTGACTGAGGCCTCATTCAATTGCATCTTTTTTAAGGACAAAAGGAAGGCATCACTTAAGTGTTAAGGATTACTTCTGAGATTCCAGAGATTTTTCACTCACAGCTCTCACAGCTCTTGACTTCATCAAATTGTCATTCTCTCTGTGATTTCTCCAATCTTACCTGTAGTTTTTTTGTTCCTTTCTTTTTATATTTGTTAGCATGTAATGGTAATCTGTCTGTGGTAGAAGGTCTTATGCCAGTTACAGGATTAGGTGCCGGTCTAGTAATGACTGCATGAAGTATTCTAGTGGTCAGCTTAGACTAATAAGAGTATTCAGATTTATCTGCAGTAATGCAAATTTATCAGGTAAACAGAGTTCTTAAGCTACGCTATCCTACAATTTTATTCACTAAATATTGTTAGTTAAGCTTTCACTCAGGCTGATTTTCTTCTTCCATTTGGGCACAGAAAAAAATGGACATTTTTCAAGTACATATTTTCAGTAAGAAATTTCCTGTCCTGACAAAGTATCTGGTAGCTGCTTTTGTTCTGAGTTGAACCCTTGCCAGTGTAATTGCCAGGGCAGAAGGTGTTGGCCATGGGCAGTCAGTGCAGCATCATGAACATGCCAGAACAGTGTCACAGCAGCACAGGAACATCTGACGGTGCTGAGTGCACAGTGCTGCTGGTTATTGTCATCCCAGTGAAACTGGGACAGCGCTCTGCTGTGTTACAGCAGCTAATCTGTGCTGTATGAGTACAGTAGGATATTGATTGCAAATTGCAGTTTTCCTTTTTGAATTAAAATTGTGAACAAAGATTCTTCTAAAAATTCCAGCTTGCTCTGGGGAAAGTCCAGTCCCTTAACTTTATGGTTACAGGATTGGGTCTGGCTTGCTTGAGAGAGGAATTTCTACCCCGGAGAATAAAAACATCTGCAGCCAGTTTCCCACAGTTGTTGTGAACTTTACTGGCACTACTGTATTATTACTAAAACCAGGATTAATTTTTTTATCTTTCTTTTTTCCAAGATTAAATTTCATTATAGAATTTTGGAAGATGACCTTTGCCTCCCATTTAAATGAGTAAATTTATCCTCTTTCTATAATACATAAAAGGTGACTTTGGTTACCCCATGAATGCTATCAAGTTCAATTTAGATACCTTTAGTATACTAGAAAACAAAATTAGATAATTCATCATCGAAATTAAATGAAACTCCATATTAGCATGTAATATAACAAAATTCCTTTCAAAATTTTCATAAAAAGTGATCAGATGCTGCATTTTAATTTAATTGGGTGTGATGAATTCCTGTGCATATTAGGCTGTAAAATTTTAAATTACATTTTTTAATAAAAGGTGTTCAGTTACAGTTTTATTGCTATGTAAGTTCTTGAAACAATGCTGGTGGTAAAGTCTCCCTTATTACATATATATGTGCACCCATGTGGTACTAGACAATGTATACCTTGTTTTTCCATTCCTAGATGTCTGTTTGTAATGAGGATTATTAGGAACATAGTACTAGCAGCTGTCAGCAGGCTCTTGATAAGAAGATTATTATGTGTTAACTTTAAAGAGTAAGGAATGTATAATTCATGGCTACTTGGTGGATTTTGCAGATGTCCCAGTTGTACACAGTTGCTGATCGGAATGACATGATGGAAAACAAATCTTGGAAATACTGTCATTTAGGTTTGTTGCAATATAGAAACTGCTGTTTTAGTGCAACTTCTCTGTTTGATGTTCAGGAGGAAATTTTAGTCCTGTATTAAAAATACTAAACTGTCTGGGCTTCTTATAAATATTAATTTACCGAATGCACAGAAGTCTGTGACATTTCCTTCAGAAGAAAGGATTAGCTTTAATTTTGCTAGTATCATAGCACAGTAAAGTGAATCCCTGTACATTGGCTTTTGTAGTTCTGTATTTCATACATTTTCTCTTAATATGTCATGTCTTTATCAACACAGTAACACAGTAGAGGAAATAGGTGCACCTGGTTTGGCTGAGTTAGTTCAGCCGTTGTTTCTTTAATAAATTATTTACTTCACTGGTAGCATGTAATGACTTGAGTGACTTTTATAGGCTGTTGTACATTTTCAGTCCTGACATTTTAAAAAGCCACAGTTCTTATCTGTGACATGTCTGTGTACTGATGCATGGGCTCTTTACTGCTTTTGTAATATTTATATAAAATTTATTGGCAGTAACTGCTATTACCCAGCGCATCTCTGTTGAAAGGTCTGTGTATCTCTCCATGCTGACTGAGCTGTTCAGAGGGGGTTTGGAACTTTCTGGGCATTTTGCCACTACTTCTGTCCGAACTTTGTCTGCATTTGTATCAGCTGCTTTAGTTAGTGGTTGCTCGCTTGATGTTAACATGCTGATTTACACTATAATTAAGAATGAGTAGGAGTTTCTAAGGGAACTCAGAGCTCCTAAGTAACACAAAAATAAAACTGTTTTAAATAAATTTCTAGAGATAATTGAGTGTAAATATTAAAATATCAAACAGCTTGAAGTCCACCTCTTTTGATGGAAAGCTTTGTAATGAGTGTGCGGGGTGGCTGCTGTTCATTATGTTTGTATCACATCTTTAAGATGAGAAACCTCACTTCCCATGACTGTTTCATATGTTTTGATGCAAGTTGTGACAGAGCATATACCCACACACTGAGTTGTGTAATGTAGCTACCTCATGTTTGCCATCTGATACCTTACATAAAAGCAGAACTGTGCTGTCAGTCAGAATAGCCTACATTTCTTTGTGCAATAAAATAGCAGTTTAGCAAATGCAGATGTAAGGTGAAGGAAGAAAGTTGGGTTTTTTTCACCTCCTTGTCTCTTGGTTAAGTAAATCACAGCAGATGCAAAATACAATTCAGAAGTCTCTATTCAGCTCTGCCCAAACTTCTGGTGATTTATCTGTGACAGAGCTCTTGCCAAGGGAAACATACAATTGGAGGGTATCAGCTTCTTGCAATCAATAAAAACAAAACATGGACAGACAAATTAATTTGGGAGTAAGTGAGCTCTTTTCCACTGGTCTCTTTCCCATTGGGGTAGCTGTTGGCAAGTGAAGTTGTGCTGAGTGCAATCCACTGCTGTAAGCAAGGGAAACATAAGTTCCTTGAGGCTGATTTGAGGTTGTAAGTGAGCAGCAAGAGCTGGTGCCAGGAGCCTGCAGGTAATTTTTCTGCTACCAAATAAATTACATCATCCAAATTCTTTATTAGTTATTTTAATGCCAGAAATGTCAGAGAGAAGGTCGTTTGAGTGACAGAGCCAAAGATAAAGGCTTTCCATTCATGCCCTGGACAAGATTTTGCAATGTGTGCTTATAGTAGTACTGCAGCTGAATTGAAAAGCAGTCTGCTTGTCCATCCACACCATGTTTTTGTCTCATTTATTTTGGACTACACTACTTGCTTGCCTCACACTTGGCAGTGTTAATGTCACCAGTTTCTGTGCAGAGGCGAGGGATGCGCTCCGTGCCCCGGAACGTGTTCCAGCCCTGGTTTGTGTCACACTGGCTCCGTGTCACTGGCACTCAGACTGGCACAGTGTGAGCCAAGGGCCGGGCAGTCCAGTGGGTTACCCAGTCCGGTGGGTTACCCAGTCCAGTGGGTTACCCAGGCTGTACCTGGCTGAAGGCTGCTCCTCACACTGACTGGAAGCATGTGTTTTCAAGAGCTTGGGTGCATGCTCAGAAGCCTTTTGAGTAAGAGACCAAGAAGATGGGAGGAATGGACTACCAGCACAGTCCAGGCATAGCTGATGATACAAAATAAGACATTGGGGAAAAGGAATGGTAGAATAGGTTGGTACAGTACTTTCCATCATGCTGTTTGTGTGCATGCATTTGCAATGGTGCAGAATCAAAATTTGTCCCTAAGTCTTCCTGTAGTCCAATAAGCTGCTCACATTCTTACCATGTTAGAAAAGCTTTAATAACTAATTATGTTCACTGGAGTAGGACAAGAATGAAGTGTGGTTGGGATGCAATTGTGGGACTTGCTGACTGGCAAGACATGGTTTGCTGATAGATGCTTTACTTTCCCAGACATTTTTGCAGTGTCAGTGCCTTGATGTTCTGTTAAATTCTTTGTTCTGAAAATATTTATCTTAATTACTTACTATAGCTAAAGACTAATTGTCTAATTTCCTTTTTTTTAGTCATTTGTTGGCAAGCAAACATAAAACTACTCAGTCTTTAACAGTGAGACTGGGGTAATTAGTTACAAGTGAGAGATAACAAGCAATCTGAAAAGGCATTACAGATTTTTTCTCCACCTTTCCCATTTGAGAGCTGTAAGATACTTGATTAAAGTCAGCAATAAAAGTATATCACTGGAATGAAGCAGCATTTTTGTAATGAAACACAGGTGTTTTATTAAATGTCATGCTGTCCAAGCTCGTTGGTTTTCCCCCCTCTCCCCTGCACCACAGGGCATGTTATCAAATGGGCAGCAACCAGGGGCTGAAGAGGGGACTTTGCAGCATAGCCATGAGCTTCAGCAAGCTCCAGGCTTCCCAGGATTTGGGGGTGAAACTCTGAGCTGGCATCAGCCGATACAAACCAACACTCGGCTTCCCGCTGGCAGTTGGACTGAGCCCACGTGAACACGGCTTTATCTGATCCAGGTGTTTGCCATTACCCACACAGCACGTTAGGGACTCTCTCTGGTTTGACAAATATCCTGCCCAAAGAGTAAAATGAAACATTTAGATTTGTATTGAAAAGACAAGTAGTTTTTTTTTGGTAATCAATGCTAAATTTCAAGCTATACAGATGTGATTATCACTAGAAGACCACCAGTAATAGTGTGGGTGTATATAAGAGCTCTGATATTTTATATCCATAATTTTGAGATCTTGTGAAGTAGGCAAATGCACTTTATTCCCAGGTTATAGGATAAAAAAAGATTCAACAGCCCACAGCTGAACATGAATACTATAGTGGGACCGGGTCTTACCCAGGACATCCCAAGCCTCAGGCAGCTTGTCTTCTTGACTCTGAATCAAAACCAACAAAAATACAGGTGAAAAAGGAAGAAAGAAAAATCAAGGGAAGTATTTTTTTCAGTAGTTTTTGTCTATTCTGGGTGACACTATGTGTAGATCATTATTTATTTCTGGCTTAAAAATGGAGAATATTTTAATAAATAAAATTAGCTTACTCCGAGGAGATAGTCGTATTCTTGTTATGAGACAAGAGCTAAAAGAAATAAGACTTCAAAGAAGCCCTCTTCTTACATCAGAGATGTAGAATTTTCTTTTGGCACCTGTGTGGTTACAGTGAGTCTGCAGGGTTGAAGTGCTTTTCCTTACTTACCACTCACATGTTTGTTTATTTGGCCTTCCTGTACCTTCCAGGCAAAGGAGGAGCAGTGAGGAAGGGTCCGGTGATGGAGCCATGTGGCACAGAAGGGTAGTGGCGTGTCTGGTTTTTGGGTGAACTTTACCTGAGTGAAACCCAGCAAGGGTGATCTGCAGGAATCAACTGCCTGAAATGTTGTTGCTCTCAGAAAGAGAGCAGGAGAGTGGGAAGGCAAGACAAAGGATCCTGCTGGTTAACTCTAAGCAATTGCTAGGATAGCAAATGATGTAATGGGAATGCTGCATGAAGCTCTAACAAAAAATGAGATGTTGAAAAATGTTGAGTTCTTTCTGGTGAATTTCCTGCCCTAATTTCTCTTATTTCCTGCTGTTAGAAGAAAAAATGTCAAACAGGATGAGGTGTATCTGTGGAGCCACAGTTGACATTTTTAGAGCCACTAGATGGCATTTAGACCTGGATGACTGAAAATGCTGTGGTGTTTGCTTATGAGGGAAGCAATTTTTGCTTTAAATGTAGGAATTAATGGGGAATGAAATATATATTGGCTTAATTTTAAGTTCAGGAATGTGTGATATATATACACATGAGTGGCAGTGGGACAGAAATCAAGAGGATCTTCTGGTGGAGCTTACTTTCAGTTCTGTGGGATTTTCTTGGGATTTCAGGTGATGGTGGAATAGATCCCAGAGCTAATGCTTTTTTGTAAACCAGCATGACTTGGGAAGGGGAACCAAGGAGAGATACAATTAATAGACTTCCACAGTATTATGTAAATGTTATCAGTTATTTAAAAATAATCCCCTCTTCCTACTTCCCCCAGATGGAATAAAAATCTTTGTTATTTTCTTTGTTTCTCTTACAGAGTTATTATCGAACCAAGGGAGAATTTCCATCTTGAAAGCCACTACAAGAAAGAAACATTATAAAAGGTACTGTGTTTCTGCAGCTGAGTCTCTTGAGTATCTTGTTACTATTTCATTATGTGTGTTCTTAAATCACTGTCCTTTTATTAAATTGTCTTTACATCTCTCAGAAACTCCTTTGTTTGCGTGCTATTGAGGGCCAACTAAAATTTGTTTAACATAGTGGTGGAATGGTTGAGGAGCAGAAAGAAGGGAATACCTGTGATAGCTCTTAAAACTGGAACTAGGACAAGACCCTCTGCCATCGTTGTGTCCAGAGCCAAGGCAGTGGCAGGGGTGAAATGCAAGTGCAGCTGAGGGAAGCAGGGATGACAGTTTTCTCCTGTGCCATCTCTGATCCATCTCTCCCTTTTCCTATTACCGTGGAAATACTTGTTTAGCTTCATTCTAACCCTGGCAGAGCAGGGCATGTCTCTCAGCTCTGGGACTTCTTCCTACAGGCAGTAAGGGTCAGACTCTTAGGATGTCTCTTCCTCTCTCCATGCCCTCCCTGCCAGCTGTATCTTAGCCTTTCTGGAATCAAAAGGCCAATCCTCTGGTCACTTAGAGGATGACCATAAGCATTTTCAGCTGCTCTGAATTCACCTCAATACTTTGGTGTGTCTGTTTTAAATCTGGGGACTCAAAAGTGAATAGTGGGATTAAATATTAAAGTACTTTTGTTTATTTTCCTGAAATATTGTTCCCTTCTGTGTACTGCTTTATTTTTCTCAGTGTAGGTGGATTATAGTATTAGCCAAGCATTCCTTGAAAATAATCCTCTGAATAACACATATCATGTTACTGATTTTTATAAAGTTCTTTCCATTTTCATTTGATTGTTTTTAGATTAAATGTATTTCCTTTTATATATGTCAAAACAAAAAGTTTTATTGAAAATAAATAGCCCATTTAAAGTTTCAAAGCTGTTTGTAGGAAAGATTCTCAGCAGCGTTTACATTGTATTTACTGTCTGAATTGTTGGGGACTTACCTCTGTTACTTTCATAGTCTTAATGCAGTGAGTTAGAAGTGTTTATAATAGCTGAAATGTATTCCTATTTATACAGTGCAGGATTTTAATTTTAATATAACAGAGGGTATTTGCTTTAAACATTTGAAGTGGTTAGAAAGTTAAAGCAAAATTGTTATTTTTCCCACTCAGCAGTTATCAGCAGGATGGTTATTAAAAAGGGATGTTTGAATAGAAAGTTGTTTCTTGGAGCAGATCTTCAGTGATTTGGAAGAAATATTTCTGCTTCCAAACAACTGTAATTAGGCACTAGTGATAAGTTTGTTCCTGGAAATAGGAAATATTCTTGATGGGGGATGTAAACTACAAAAAGCATTAAGACTTAGTCAAAGATAAAATGTAGGATAGGCTTGGAATGGGTAAGATCAGAGTCTAACTATAGCTATCTGGAAGGAAATGATTTCTCCAAAAGACAATTGATACTGACCCCCTAAATCCAATATTTCCCCCAGTTCCTGATGATTTTCAGGTCAGGGTCAACCTCAGCACAGAACATGTCATTTAAATGTGGTAGTTGTCCAGTTGAAAAGGAGGTCTATGAGAAGGTCAGATTCAGAACTTATTTTCCATGCAGGGAAGGAGGGATGGGGAGAAGGGGGGATCCCTCGGGGTCCGGTATGGTGCTGGTGAGTTGCCAGCCCAAGGTTGTGGTGACCTGTGCCAGGCTGTCACCGCCTGCAGAGCAGCCTGGACACCACGTCCCTGTGCTCTGCTGGCAGCCCACATGTTTAAATTTTGATAGAGCCACAAACCAGTGAATAAAAAGCTCTTGTAATAAAGATGTGAATCTTAGTCCTGAAAATTGATACTTGCAGTGATGTAGTAGAGATGAGTTTTGATGTGTGTATGGCTGTAACACTTGGCAGGGTAAGCACAGCACCGCGCTTCTGCTGTGTGCAAGGGGAGGTCTAAAGGAGTAAGGAACACTTGAGTCTGGACTAATCAATGGGGTTACTATGGCATCTTGATTTGCCCAGGGATATGAACCAGGCATGTCCTGAATATTATTCTCTGAGGGCTGCTTTGGCTGCCAGTTTAAACCCACAGAAGCCAGTATGCTTGGCTAATAGAACAGGAAATGCTTCTCAAGGATAAGGATTTCTGCCTTGAAAATTCAGCAACACTTTGCACCTGGAAACGGGAGAGTTGAACTGGCAGTTCCTGTGGTGATACTTCCGCCCCTCAACCGGGCACCACCTCTGGAGCAGCATCTTTTTGCAGTGCGTAACAAAGACTGTTCTGTTGAGAGATGTTACATGCTCAAATCTATCATGTGGAATGATGACTTTCTCCAAGACTTTCATTAAAATGTATCTGTTTTTCCTGTCTTTATGTTTATGCATGAACTGAATGATTATTCAAGACAGCAGATGAGTTAAATACTTTTATTTTGCTCAGAAATTATTTATTCGTTCTCAAATACATGTTTGTCTTGTAATACTAAGAAGCTGTGGTGTTAATCAGCACAAACTTGGATTGCATCCTAAACTTACAAGGGTAAAATGAACTTGGATTGCATTTTAAATTTACAGATGCTGAAACAGTGAAGGGTGTGCTCTGCACATGTCATTGCAGAAAGCAGATCAATAGTTTTGGTCTAAACAGAGTAGATTTACTTAGTGCCTCAGGCTTCCAAACATAGCTTGGTGAAAAAAAATCCTGGATTTAGAATAACACAGATGTTACTGGAGAGAATTAAAGCTAGTGGCCCTTACTTTGTTTTTTCTGTCTTTGTATTGCTTTAATCTCTTAATTGATACTGTTCCTGGTTTAAAGCAACATAAGGTGGAAATCTGATTGTTTTTAATGAGAGAGGTTGAAATATGGAAGATTAATACAGAAAGATTGGTTGGTAAGCAGCTAATGAAATTAATTTGATTTAGTAGCTTCAAGAATTAAACACAAACATTGACATTATGTTCTTTCCTGTTTATACTGATGTTTTCAGTTCCCTGGTGGAGCAATGGAGCAGCCACACAATCCACTAGATGTGGCTGAGAGAGGTAAACAAGACCCATGTTCTGGAAAACAGCTGAAGGGTTTTGGTTTTGGTTTTGTTTTCTCTTGAAAGCAGATACAGTTGAAGTGGAACACTTCAGACCTGTGAATTTTTTTCCTAGCAATACCAGTTTATTTATTGGTATAAAATACTATGGGAGATACTAAGTATTTGATTCATATGGGTTAAAAAATCTGTTTCTATTTGATGCATTTATTTGCATTAATCTTAGGAGTAGTAATTGGAAATACCCTCATAAACCCTGAGACTGGAGCTCTAGAATTAAAAAGCATTTGTTATTTCCCCGGAATGTAGCTGTGCAGTTTTATTGGCCTTTCTTCTACTGTAATCTATGGATCTCATTTAGCTGCATGCAGCCCTGTTCTTCTGAAACATAAAAGGAAGGAAATCTCTCAATAGCCTGAAATCAAATTATCTCTCTGTGTTAATCTACATGTAAAACATCCAAGCCCACTTCTTTAAAGGAAAATGGTTTTACTGATAAGCAGAGCTAGACTGTGTTCTTTGGATACTAGAATTAAGTGGATTTTTTTTTTTTGTCTGCAGAGTGCTATTTATAGCATCAATTAACTCCTCATGGTTGGGATAAGTCATTTGACACATCTGTTGCTGTGCTTAAACACTCACTGTTCTGTGGGGTCACAGTTGGATTTTTTTCCACTCAAAATGTATAGTGAAAGGACAATTTTCTCCCTAATGGCTCTTAGTTTGAATATGCTGCCTAAACACGCTGCCTGATGCTTTCCGGGGGTGTTTGGAATGGGTGAAGCTGTTGGGCTGCCTGACTGCAGAGCTGACCTCAGCTTTGTTCCTTGCCATTTTGTTATTTATCTGCTTGATGATAGCACAATAGTATCTTTTATGAAACAGTTATTATGAGCTTCTGCACGATTTTCCAGCCTTGCTGGAATATTTCAGTTACTCCGTTACACCTGTGACAAACTGGCCTGGCTTTGGGCACTGCTGCTGGCCCAGTGACTCTTGTTCCTGCGTTTTATAGAGATTTAATGCTCATAAAAACAGGGCTGTTCTCAGCTGTGGTTCCCCACACAGAGCCAGTTTCAGTCACACTCCTGGCAGTAGCCTTTCTCTTAAAATGGAAGCCCTTTTACCAAAACTCTAAACACCTAAGAGCCAAGAAAAATGAAGATTCTTGTGTATTGTTTAGTGAAATCTCGTAAGTGTTCTCTGGAAGTAACTGCATGAGGTTATAGCAGTGTGTTTATGTGTTTGGCTTATTTGTGGCCAAATTGGATTGCAGATTAATGAAGCCAAGCTTTAAAATACATGAGAAAGAAGGGAGGCAGTGGAGTTATGAACTGTGCTGCTTTTGATCTTTATCTTTTTCTCTTTCTCATTGAAATAGCCCTGTTCTGAGAACAGATGTATTGATTTTGGGTGGCTCTGCTTGCAAGGGAGGCTTTACAGTAAGGAAGTAATTTCTGTTGAAAATGTTACAGCCTCCATAGTTAATTGAAGGCCTGGTGCTTTTTAATGGTCACACAGGCTGTTTGAGGGGTTTTCCTTTGCTGCTTGGAAGACACTGTTCCAATGAAATGGTTATGGTGGGATGTTCTGTTGTCTGTTTCTGCTCGCAGTGATGGTGGCCGAAGGGTCTGTTCATGTGGGTTAGGATCAGACTGGGGTCACAGGAAGTGGGGGACATGGAGCTGCTGCTAAAGGCAGCTGTGAGAATACTTGGAAGCCTGGATATCCACAAGTCAGAAAGGGACCACAAAGTGCAATCCATTTTTAAGCAGAGCTCCTTATTGATTTCAGTGGGGGAGACCTTTGAAAAATCAATGGCACGCAGCAGCTTTAGTATGCAAGGACATGTGTTCTGGGGTGTTAAAGTGATCGGCCTATGAACTAATCAAGCTGGTAGCAATCATGTTTGGCAAGTTCCAAGGCAGAAGAAAAGGTGTCAGAGGCTTGAGATGCCGCAAATTTACTATTCATATTCTAAGAGAGATTGCAAAGTATGATCTTGTTCATTCTAGCTTTGACTTTCAAGTTGCATTTTATTTCTGTAGGAAAACAAACACTATAAAGGGAAATATAAAAACTTCTGGTGATATGTAAACATGGGCCTGATTATTATAAGGTATAGTATTAAACAAATAGAATTGCTGAAATAATGAAAATATTCTGATTTTTTCCCTGGGAAACCATCTCTACCTTGTTCGGTCTTTTGGTATTTACAAGATTTTTACAAAACTGTTCCACCTAGACACTCGTTTGGAAATATTTGGGGAGTGTTTGTTTACATAGAGAATATACAGTGCACAGTGTGAATTTATAGACCATCACATACCCCATTAAACCTTAGTGTGGACACTTAGTAGGTGTGAAGTAATATGCTGCCATTTTGCTGTGCTGTTTTATGCTTAATTAACACAAACACTGATCTCTGAAGGAAGTGTGGCATAATGAGTGCTCTGATGGAGGAGTTCAGCTTACTCAGTGTAGACAAGTCCTTAGGTCCCAGAGAGCAAGAGCTCTGCTTCAGAAAGGTGCTCTTTGCTGTTCTGGTCTATAAATGGCAAATTTTAGGAAGAAATGGATTTTTTTTTTTTACATTAGGTAAAAGTAACCATAGGCTAAAGCATTTACTTTAAAAATTGCCCTTGTAAAAATATTTCAATTTGAACTTTAGAGCATTAAACTGAATCATTTATGCTATTATATATATGCAGTTCTGAGAAAGATGTTCTGTATTTCCATACTTTATTTTCCTTTCTATTTGGAAGTACAGTATAGCAGTTGAAATTTACCTTACTGGGGAAAGAGAGCTACAGTATAATTAAAGCTGTGTAGACACACTGCATCAGCAAGCCCTGAAAACACTATGAAATTTTGGAAGGAAAACCTGAGAAACTCCAGTAGCAAAGTGCTGAGGTGAGGAATCTTTATCAAAGGGAAGCTGTAGAAGGAAGACTGGTGTCATTTAAATATGCAGTGATTAAGATATAGAGAGAGATTGCATTCGATATAAGAAAATTCTGTATTCTTTTTTTGCTGAGAACTGTATATTTTCTGAGGTACTACAATATGATTTCAGTGCTTTTTGCTGAAAGGTTAATGAAATTATTTCTTTTTAAATGGACTGGGAACCATTTTGGTAAGATTGGAGATGCTGTGGTGCTACTGACAGGAGCCAGTTGTGTAGTGAGTGAAGTGTTGGAACTGGATTGCCTTTGCAAGCATATGTTTGGATGCTTTTGTTGATGTTGCTAAACCCAGTTCATGGTATGATATTCTGCAAATTTATTTGTAGAATTTATTTATTTATTTATACAGAATGTTTCTTGCTGGATGATCACATGAAATTTCCTACTAGTGTAAAAGCTCAAATATTGCACATTGACTTTTTTTTTCCTGCAGTAGTGGAAGTGGTAAACTGCAGCATTCATTGCAATGTCCTTAAGATGCAAAGTTCCTTCTCAAGGAGTTCTCCTGTTAACATTTCCTCTGCCCTTGTGCATTCCCTAGTTTAAACCTTGTTTCACAGACTGCCTCTGTCCAAAGAACAAAAAAGCCATGACCAGCTTTTTTGTTGTTTCTTGTGACAGCAGCACAGTGTGTCTGTCTGTGCCTACCAGAGAACTATATTGAAATAGCTTTCTTTGTGAATTCCTCATTGCTATTCATTGATGGAGGTTGTCACGTAAGGGTCAAATTAGAACTCAGTCAACCACAGCAGTGAGAGGACCCAGGCTCAAGATAGATTTCAGCACAAGGTCTGAGAAGCAGTTTATTTGGAATGTGTCACATGTATTTAATATATATATATTTCCAAAGTGTTACTCTCTTATCTGTAGAAACTCAGTTATGTTTAATTTATTCCCTCTGGTCATTTACTTGAGAATTAGTATTTCTCTCACTCTGCCTCCTGACTTCCATCTTTGGGCATATCTTTGCACAGTTTTGTTACATCTATATAAGTTTTGAGCACAAAATTTACTTCTGTTAGTTTAATGAAAAATGAGTTTTCTGGCATGATGGTTCCATGCCCTTTGAGGTTGGATCCATGCAAAGAAAGGATCATATTTCTGGTAATTTGGCTGAAATACAAGAAATTGTGTTTATGCTGGCTTCAGGAAGGCAGACAGTACCTGGTCAAGCATAAAATCTGCCAGGGCAACATTCCTCTCTGAAAATGTTCTAAAACATTTGAACCAGCAGTGTGAGTTTGTACTGGCTCTGCATTTTGTGCCATGTGGTTGCAGCATTTTTGATGTGGTAGTAGCTTAAGACTGGCAGTGGTGCCTCACAGAATCATGCCTGTGCCAAATGGGTTCTGTTCTGTACATTCTCCAGCAAAAACAGGGACTAAATTGGCAGCTGCTGACCCAAAGAAGTTTCAGTGATAAATGTTTTAAGACAAAATAAATCAGGGATTTACTGAGCTACACAGATGACCTGATATCCCAAAAGCTTCTTTCACATTGGTTTCATACAGGATCAGATAGGTACTCATACAGACAGGGAGAAGAAGCTATTGTGCTGTGTGCATCTTTTAGAATGTCGCCTCTCTAACAGGGATCTGCAAAATGATCTTGAGCCGTTTGGGGACTTTTACATCTGTTAGGGGCCTAAATAACAGTTCTCGTTTCTGAGAGCATCATGTTAGCCTTCCGTGTGTTAAATTTGCCTGGCTACAATATCCAGCTTTGCAACATTCCATCATCTACGAGACACTCCTTCTGGTCTAGAGCTTTCCCTGATTTAGGTCATTAACAGTAAATCTCACAGGAACATGCAAGTATTGATCACTGATAACAAATCAGATTAATCAGGGTAGGGTTTCATTCCTTAGGAGTCTTGGGATTGGCTTCTTTGAATATCATTTCTTTGTATTGGTTTGGCAGGGCCTGGTTTTGGGTAGCAGGGGGGCCACAAAGGTGGCTCCTGTGAGAAGCTGCTGGAAGCTTCCACCCTGTCTGGCAGAGCCAATGGCTGATGGCTCTGAAGATGGACATGCTGCTGGCCAGAACTGGGCCAATGACAGAGGCTGGTAACGCCTCTGTGATGGCATGTTTAAGAAGAAAATCAAAACAAAGTCACAAGAGTTTGGATTCTAGTCAGAGAAGAGGAGGAGGTGAGAACATGTGAGGGAAACAACACGGCAACACCAAGGTCAGTGGAGAAGGAGGGGGAGGAGGTGCTCCAGACGCCGGAGCCGAGGTTCCTCTGCAGGCCGTGGTGAAGACCAAGGTGAAGCAGCTGTGCCCCTGCAGCCCAGGGGGATCCATGGGGATGCAGAGATCCACCCCCGGCCCCTGGGGATCCACGGGGGATGCAGAGATCCCCCCGCAGCCCCTGGGGATCCACGGGGGATGCAGAGATCCACCCGCAGCCCCTGGGGATCCACGGGGGATGCAGAGATCCACCCACAGCCC
>VZRR01002495.1:455267-610600 GCA_013398015.1 Oreocharis arfaki
GCAGCAGTTTTGGGAGGGCTGTGTGCCTGTGGGAGGGGCTCACGCTGCAGCAGGTGCGGTTTGCCTGCTGCTCCTGAGAGTGGACCCACGCTGGGAAGTTCATGGAGAACTGTCTCCCGTGAAGACTCACAGGGAAGATTTGTCTCCCAGAGCAGCGGAAGGGAATCTCAGTGATGGACTGACCAAACCCCCGTGCCCTGTCTCCCTGCACTGTCGGTGGGAAGGAGGGAGGGGCGGGGGGGTGGAAGGTGTTCTAAGGGCTTGTTTTATTTCTCATTATCCTTCTCTGATTCTGTCGGTAATAAATTCACTTTGTAACTTAAGTTGAGCCTGTTTTGCCCTTGAAGTGTTTCTCCTGGTCCTTACCTCACTCATGAAGCGTTGGTTAATTTTTTTCCTTCTCCCTCCTCTGCCCAGCTGTGGTGGGGGAAGCTGAGTGAGTGGCTCTTGTGGGTGTCTGGCATTGGGCCAGTGTCAAACCACGACATTCTGTTACTATAAGTTTGGAGGAAAACAGTGTAATAAATAATTTCTACAACACAGTGAGAAGAACATGGGAGCTAACTATGTATAGAAGAGGTAATACCTTATTAACTAACTCTGTCTCTCTTTCCTCTCTCTTGTAGCTGGTTCTTCTTGGGGCTGCTCTCCTGCTTTGTCTGTCCTGTTCTAGTCTTAGTGGGTGATGTCCCAGCAGCTCTAACCCTCAGACTTCAGCACCTCACTAGGTGTGTATTGCTCAGTTTTCTCTGCATGTTTTCTGGTGTCGCATGGGGGGCAACAGTCATGTTATGCTACTCATCTCTTGTGGCACTTGAGGCTGAAAATATCATTAGCATGTGTTATGCTTCTGTTCCATAGATTGTTTAAGCCTCATTTTTGCTTTTATTCTGCTGGTTTTCTTCCCTGGAGAAGCACAAAGCTGCTGTTTCCATGCACACTCACAGGCCTTCGTGTTTGCTCCTACAGCCTCTGGGCTGCTGTATGGATGAGCTTCTTGATGCTCATAGAAACATCTCGTGCCAGCAGGACTGAGTAGACTTGGACTGGTCTTGGATAGAACAGTAGTGGGGCAGCTGAGCTGAGCATCCAGACTGTTGGACATGAGAAATGCGAGAGCCTCTGACTCTGGGAGAAGCCCCTGCCGTGTTCTGTAGCTGGCAGGCGAACACCGCGCTCTCCAAACGCAGCTCACTCAAGGACCTCATCTCCTTAGGAACACACAGTTCTTTGAAGTGCAGGGGATTTGAGGTTCTCCATGACTCTTGGGATTTAGGCGCCCAAATCTCACAGAGTTTGACCCTTCTTAATCTGAAGGGCTCTTTAAAAACTCTTGACTATCATCTACATCCTTTAATAGCAAAATTAGCATGCAGAGTTGACTCATGATTTTTGTGGAGCACCAAGTGACCCTTGGAGTCTGGGCAGTGTTTCCAAGAGCCTCAGACGCGGGCGTGAGCTGGGGTATTAGTAGTGAGCAGGACTCCTGTTTTGGCCCTTTGCACTGGGGTGATTTTCATCCTCAGTGAGCACTCAGGCTGTATTTACTCAGAAGGGGCCTTTTAATGCATTAGTTTTTCACATGAACAGTCAGAATAAACACATCCTCTTCCTTCGCTCTAATTCTAGAGCAACACTAATGTATTTAGAGTCACGTAGGCAGGAGAGAGAGATTTGCTGCTGTCAGCGTAGCCTTTGATACTCTGTAGGCAACTGTTTGCTGTGTTTAGAAGTGCAGCCTAAGGAATAATTTTTACCTGGCTGCTCTGGGTCTAATATTTTCATTTATTGATACCCTTTTCAATGCACCTTAATTTATTTACGAATGGTAGCAAATTGCAAGTGGCAGCCTGAGTAACTGACTCATGAGTCAGTATTTTTTTTTTCTCCTCCAGTCTAGACTGCTGATAATGTAAATTGTTGAAACCCTGGGTAAATCATTAGGGGTGCAATCAACAGAGAGCAAGTATTTATCTGCTAATAAAACATTAGAAATGCAGAAGTCTGTCTTTGTCCAACAGTTCTTAAGAGGCAGTTATTGGTCCTACTGCTGTTTCTGCATAGCAATTAGGATTTTTATGGTCACTAATTGTACATCTGAAAATTTATACAGTTTATTTTCTGCCTGTGTTTTTCTTTGCATAGAGAAAAGAAGCACAATATTTATGGTTATAAGGAGGTTAACACCATGCTTTATGCAGGGAGATCTCTCTAGAGATTTGTACCATTTATAGAACCCAAATTTTCTAGGTTTTCTCATGTATGGCATCAAGGGCTTATATCTCATTAAGGATTTTCTGAATGGGATCTTTGTCACATTCTCAAAATGTGACTTGAAAGTTATATACCAGCTCAGTCATCAACTTGATTTTTATTATTAAAGCTGTAACTGCTTCTGAAGAGGGATTTCTTGATTTTTCATGCACTGTTGGTAATGCTTTTCCTTAGAACAGAAACTTGCATTATATGTTCTACAAGAAACCTGTTTGTTTTAAATTTACTTACTGTTGATAACATCTTGTCATCTTTCTGTGTCCCCACTGGATTCACTTTCTGAAATCAGTCCACAGAAGTACCCAGCCAGTGGGACCCCCAAAAGATGACTTTTGTGTCGTATCGTGGTTGTATGTGAGAAAGAGCAGTTCTAGCTGCAGACAGTGAAGTTCCTGAAAGCTGGGCCCCTGTGGGGGTGACTGAGGAGACCTGAACTCCTGCTCTGCAGCATCTTGAAGGAGCTTGTCTCCATTTATTAATCCCTGACTGATCCAGACTCTTTTCTTGGGCCTGGAACATCCCCTCATGAGGTGTATTTGGATCTGTGGCAGCCAGGCTGTTTATCTGCCCTAGCATGAGGGCAGTACTGATCAGTAACCCAGGGGTTGTCTTCAGGAATGTATAGTTAGAAATGCCACCCCCACCCCCCAGCTATGTTTCTTCCAAAATCTGACTTGTGCCTGGGTCTGTGAAGCCCCACTTCTTTCACACTCCAAGGAGTCTGTGAGCATGCCTGCACTCGTGGGAGCAGAGACAACAAACAGAGCTGTCTCCATCTGTGCAAAAGCAGGGAAGCACAAAAGCAGAAACATGGAACTTGGCTGTGCTCAAGCCAGCTGAGGTCCAGAAAGTCTGGCTGTGTTCATGTCTAGCTGTGCCAGGGCTAAATCATGCTGAGATGGAGCAGGTGAGTCTTGCTGTGGCTTCCTATGAATCATATTATCCTTTTAGAGGGTTGTGATTCTCCTTTGCAGAAACCAGTGTACTCTCTGAAGGTTTTATAGGCTTTTAATAATCTATTGGAAGGTCTCAGAAGTTGGCAGCTTGGTCTGTATTTGACTAGTCTGTGACAAAGGGAAAACCCTTTGGCAGTTTTTGGTTTTCTTCCAGAATTTCAATAGAAGTTAAATCAATGCATAAATGAGAAAAGTCATTTCTGCCTATTGGTGTGCAAACATGAAAGCTTCAAGTCATGGTTATGAGTAAACATTATGAGATTAATACATGGTAATCCTTACACTGTTCCCAAAATGATTTTATATTACCCTGATGCCATTTAACATCAACTCTGTAAGGGTTAACAATGAACACAGAGCTACTGACAGGTTATTCCCCATGAAATCAGGGTGTATGTCATTGGGTTTGGGTCTGTCACTTCTGCCCCGGTGTCTTTTTGGCCTGTTGGGTGATTTCAACCATATTTGACAAAAGAAAGGAGACTTTGAGCCTACTTGGGAGTTTCCAACAAACCGTGTAAGAACATGCAGCTTAATCACTACTAATACTCCTCTTTGGGAATATAACAATATTATGACTGTGTTATTATGAGCTACCAAAGAATCTGCACAGGAGAGAGGCCTGATAAATGTAACAGTCATGGAAAATGCATCAGTCAAGAGTGTGCATCATCTAAAGGCACTGAACGATGAATTGCAAAGCATCAGGAAGCAGGGAACTATCTATGCTCATGGAAATCCTTGTTGATAGATGGAAAACAAAGAATCTTTGGCAGCAAAATTTCTCAGGACTTAACTCTCAGCACAGAACATGAACAGTTCTTGAATTACAGGAGCTCGAAACAATTCTGCCTCTGCTCCTCTCAGAGGTGCTTTAAGTAGTTTAGTGTAAAGGAGTTACTTGTCTAACAAAGGATTCTGTTGAGGCCATCATTTCTGCTTATATTGTACTGCTGATTTCGTACTCATAGTAAAACGTTTTAAGTGGTGTTGAGGTCCCAGATCTGTGGAGTCAGTGGGGAGTTTTACTGCATGCACCAAACAGGTGGAGATAGGGTTTTAAATGGGTTGTTTCATAATCCTGCTAGAGAAGACATAAGGCAGAAGTTCTAACCCATCTAGCTGGTTTCTGAGTTCTTTTTCTGCATTGAAAGGCAAACAGTCCTGTGTGTTTTCCATGGAAGATGTTTGATTTTTTCATTTGCATTATTAGCAAACAGCTGCATGAAGGATTGTTTCATTGGCTGAAATCATCAAGCATTTCAACTGCAATTGCACACTCTGCATTTAAAAATGTTTTCCATGTTACAGTGTGCTGATATAATTTAAAAATGAAAACTGTTTTCAGCTGTTGTCTGTTAAGTTTGGGGGGGGGGGGAGAAAAAATGGACACAACTGTTTTCTTAAACCATGAAGTTTCTGTCCTTAAAAATGTTAAACTTCTCACTTAATGCTGTTAAAGACAAAAATTCCAGGTGTCTGTAGAGAGAATGTTCCTCGTTCCCTCTAAAGCCATATCTTTTTTTATGTATTTCTTTTAAGTACATTATTATTTGCACAGTGAAATTAGCTCTGCAAGAGGGATGAAAACCCTTGTCAGAGCAGTTTTAGCAAAAAGATCAAAGGAATTAAATACAAATTCTCTCGAAGGTGAGCATATTTTTTTTTTCTTTTTTGAACACAGAAGTCTTAGATTAATTACTTTTAATTTAAAATCAGATCAATGGATGGAAAGATGGGTGCTTTTCAAAGAGCACTGCAGTTTGCTTCTTAGAGTGATCAGCATTTTAGTGGGGTGACTAACGATGTGCATTTTTATCTTTAACCTCTGACCTGTGCCCTCCCCACCCTTTACCTAACCCTTTCCATTTGCCCTGGTCAGTTAACAGGCAGGAAGCATTTGAAAGCAGTCATGGATGACTATGATATCAGGTCTGCTGCCAGCATTTTAGCATCTGTTAAAGAGCAAGAAGCTCGTTTCGAGCGGCTCACCCGCGCACTTGAGGAAGAGCGGCGCAATGTCTCCTTGCAACTCGAGCGTGCCAATCAGCCCGCAGACCGAATGAGCATTTGCAACATTGGCAATGGTCAGCCGCTGGCAACCGCCTGGCAGCAGCTCGTACTGCAGGTAACAGCCTGCTCCTTTCACTGTCACTAGAGTCCCCCCTAGCACTGTGTCCCATTCCAGAAAGTCAGTGCATCGTGTGTGTTGTCAGCATTTCGTTATTGCGTGGTGTGTTCTGACAGCCCAGAGCTGGGGTGCAGTTCGTGTGCTTCATCGAGTCATCTGCAAGCTCGGGCTTCAGAGCCTTGGCTTGGGAGTTGCTCTTCCTCTTAGCTCATGGGATACTTTAAAAAGTATGTGCATACTTGAATAAAAACCCTGAAGAGGGACCTTCACACCCTCCTCTAAATCTGTGCACTTGCTGTAAGTCTGGTGATGTGCTTGTGATTGAAAAAGAAGGCTGAATCATAATCTCCATAGCAAGCAAAATTTCCATTAGAAATAGCTGGACTTTGAATAGAGAGAGCAGCATGAAAAGCAGGGATTTCCCTCCTGCAAAGCCTTATTGTTTGTGTAGGGAGGACTTCATAATTTGTTTCTCATGTGCAGTGAATTGATAGACTATTTTAATGATGCAAACTGACTTTGTGGGTAGCTATAGATTTCCAAATATTGTTTTGCTTGATATAAATTCTTTAACTGTTTAAATGTGCAATGATAAACTACTTACGTCTCTAAATTACTTCAGCTCTCAAACCCCTCTGACACACAAGGTAAGTCATGCAGAAGCAATAGTACCATTTGTAAAGGTCTGTTTCCTAAGAAAACATTGTTCAATTCAGAAGGAGACTCTGGGCTATGACGATTTTAAAAGTTGTTTCCCAGTTATACCAGACTGTTTTACAATTATGCTTGCATTGAGCTGTATTCAGGCAGACTTTACCTTAAATTATGTTAGTACTGCTTTTCTATTAAGAGCTGCCATGTTTTTGTACATGTAGATGCTGGAAGTTGGGATTTCATGTGAAAGGAGCAGCCCTCACTGGTTAGGCTAAAAGTCTGACTATGTCTGGTAGGAGCTATAGGTGGTTATCCCCTGACGAGCAGCTGGGCTGGGAGAGGGGAGATGTGCTTACGTATTTTTTATAGGAAAAGGACAAGTTCACCTTCACTTTTTCTGAATGACTTTGTGCAAAGTGCCTGATTAATAGCTTCAGAATGAAATTCCTTATCCACAAAACTGATGAAGCATGAGTTTTCTGCAGTGTAATGGCTTAAGGTCTAACCACTTCCAAGAAAACTTAATAAAAGAGTTTTAAGTTACTGGGGTCTACGTGACTCTTATGGAGAAACAGCCCCTGCAAGTGACCGCAGACTGAATCTGCGTATGCTCAGCTCACTGCCACTGGGTGAGGGGAGCTTTAATTCATTGATAATTAGCGCTGAGGGTTTTAGAGTACCTTGTATATGAAATAAAATGATTAAAAACTAAATTTGTACAATTAAGAATCAGTGTAAGGTTAGTTGTGTGAATTTTCATAAAATATACCAAGGGCCAAATTCCTCGCTGACTTACTAGAATTAAATAGTGTTTAAATGAAGGATGGAAGCTGTACATTCAGTCTTATGCAGAATATATAATCTTTTCATGTCTAGTATTCTGTGTCTCATTTCATTGTGCAGAGTACACAAAGCAAAAGGCACTCTGTGCTCTGCTGCCTGTGGGGATTGCTCACACCCTGGAGTGAAATCCACCTCTCTGAGGCTGTTTCAGTGAGGACTGGCTGATTGCTGCAGATCACCCCATTCAACTGTTTGTTATAAGGAATATTGCAAAGTAACTCAAGTAGCAGCTTTTCCATTTGGAACTTGCGTGGCGATTATACGTAATCTAGTTATTCTGAGTAGAATTTGGACAATAAAAATGAGGGTTAGCTCCATTTCATGAGAGTGACAAATAATCTTTAATCATCTTCAGAACCAGGCATCAGTTTTCCATGTTGGTTGTTTGTCAAAGTGGAATCTGCCAAAGGGATTTGCTAGGGAAGTGTGTGTAGTCAGGGCTTTGTTAATAGAGTCTCTCTCAGCACTTTTTTTTTAATACACAATCTCACACTTACTCCCTTCTTAGAATAGAAAATTAAGTGGTTTTTTCCCCCTTTTCATTTTAGACAAGGAAAAGTATTACATATATGGGCAATGTGCCAGGAATGTAACAGTTTTGTGAAGTCCTCAAAAGACAAAATCAAGGTATTACAAAATACTGATTCTGACTAATGAATTCTGGAACTCTTTTTTTTTTTTTTTTTTTAAATACTGGCTTTAAACTCATTCTATAACAATAACTCCTTGTCTTAGACAGCCCAGTTAGCCACTTGCTGGTGAGTTCTGCCTGTTCAGTGTGAATTTCAAATACTGGAATGGAACATGTGAACTCTGGTGCACTTGCTGACTTTTTCTGTGAGTGTATATGCCATTGTGTCTTTTGGCCCTTGATGAGAAATACCAGATCTGCAAATGAGGTCAGGGATGTGCTGTAATTGCCAAAAAATGCGTGCACAGGCTTCTTGACTTTGCATTAAGAAAGTGTGGATATTTTTTTCTAAAAATTACCTTAAAGATATTTTAATGGGAGAGGTGGATTACGTGGGCAATCTAATCAAATCATGAATGGTTTGTTCAGATATTAGTTAGAAATAGCTGAGATTATTCTTTAACAGGGAACTTTCTCAGAGGAGGGGTTTCTGGGAAACACTTGTCCTCACCATGAGAGGTCCTAACTGTTGTTGAGAAGTCTCCCATTTGTGTTAGTGAGAGTCTTACTCAGGTAGTGGCCAAGGCATTTGTGTTTCCTTAGCCCACTGCAGAAGGCAGTGCCTGCCAAACCTCCAGGCTCTGCAGAGGTTTGTACCCATCTCTGTTCCTGCAGGAGGCTGTGAGCAGCTCCTGCCTTAGGAACAGTCAGCTTTGACCCACACAGGCCCTGGTGAATGGGGACTAAAGTGCTCTTTGTGGTTAATGCACTTCGGTGATGTAACTTCTGCCCTGTGCAGTTTCCTCAGTCTTTTACTGTAGCTGCAATTAGAGTTTGTTGCTGAGTGTGCAGCCAGTGACATGAATTAGGGTGTTTCAACTCTAGAACTTTTGGAAGATAGGCAGCTTTATACATGTGTTACTGCAGATTTTGAAGTGGTCAAATAAAGTGCTCTTTCAGACTAAGAACCCCCCGGACAAAAAGCCATTAGTTACACGGTGAAAACCTTGGCATTAGTCTGGAAAATGTAACATTTAATGAAACTTTGGTCATAGATCTTTTATCTGGTTAATAAAATCTCCTAAAACTCACTGCAGTTCTTGACTCTCTCTGGCCTTGAGTGGTGGGAGCCACATGGCTGGTCACTGCTGTTGGTTTTTGGAATTGAAACTCTGGTTCTACTGAAAACAGAAGAGTGGTCTGTTAATGTGTATTTATGTTTGCTTCTCTAACTTCTGAGGTAAATCGTGTGCATTGGTTATTACAGTATCCCAGGCCATGGGAGTCTTGGCAGTCTTTGCCTTTTGATCAGTTTACCAGGGCAGGCACACTCCAGTAAGTGTCTGAGTCTCTGGTGAGTAGCACCCATCATGTGTCTTCTACATGTTCAAGTATCTAGTTGATAATGTTTTTTACAAGCCTGAGAAATCTTACTGCTCTTCATGTATGAGGTATTTAGTTTAATCTACCTGGGTTTTTTATAACTCCTTTCAAATCAGCCTTCTGCTGCTCTTCACAGTGGGAACTGACGTTGGGCGTGTGCAGGGTATGTGCTGTGATGGGCTGACACAGAGATGCAATATTGCCATGACAGAAAACTTACTACTACTAAAGAATATTCTCTCATATATATATATACACACACACACACTTTTATTAAAATATTAGACATATGATACTTATTAAACACAAGGGTATATGCTGACTTGGTTTAAACTGGCAAGGCTCCATGGGTTTCAGAGAAGCTCTGTCCAGTCTGATCATCTGGGGAGCTGAACAAGGTTTGCATTCAAAGATTGTTTCCCATTGGTATGTGGTGACAACTTCCATTCCTGTTAATGTTGCATAACCAAAAAGAAGTACAGCATTCAATAAACCTCTGCTGCCAGCAAAAGCACTGTAACAATACTTTGACTTCAGAGATTCTGTAGTGCCTTATAGGGGTTTGAGAGGGGTTTCTGTCAGAAAAAGGTATTATCCCCCTTCTTACAGGTAGGAAAGCTGTGGGAGTTGCCAAATTTCACATGGTACAAATAACAGAGATCAGCCCATTACATGCTGGTGCAGGGTTTTACTTATCAGATATAATGACTCTTACGTGCCTGTGAGAGGTAACATGGGTTGATCTGAGAAGTCTTCACACTGACAGAATCATCCAATAATTAAAATTTTATTACATTTGACTGTTATTTTGATTCCTTTAGGTTCCCAGTGGTGGGTTTGTTGGGGTGTTCTTATATGAAAAAATCAACCAAGTCAATTGAATTAATTTTTTTCTTCACTTAACAAATATGATTATAGCTGTTCAAGGAAAATTAGCTTATGGAAAAAAGCTACAGATTATTTTCATAGTTATGATTTGGATCATTTATATATCAGCTTATGTTCCTGAGAAATAACACCTGTTTGAAAACAAACAAACACATTTGACTTTTTTTTATTTTTTAGGCAGGTATTTTTAAGCCATAATTAAGCGCCAATATTCTTCAGTATTTATGTTAACCTGAGGTACCTGTGACTTCTGCCAAAAATGACATTTAGTGAATTGAAGGTCATTTTCAAATAGAAGGTGAACTCTAAAGCACACCAGAACACATGGCGAGAATTGAAAAAAAAATACAAGAAGATTAGCTCAAATTGCTTTCCTAAGAAAATACCATCAAGTTAACCTTTCTGAGTCAGCCTGGGCAACAATAACGCTTCTGTCTGTATTTCATTACTTTTATTTAAGATTCTCTCTCCACACTGACGTAGTGCAGACTGCTAGAATATAGAGGCTGTTTCCAGTGCTTTGATAGTAAGAACATGGGTGCATTAATATTGTATATAATGGGTGTATTAATACTGTATATATGTTTAAACATATCCAGAGAAGAAGCAAAAGTGGGTTCTGAGCTTCACTGAATCTTCACCTCGCCTTTCTCTCTTCTGCATCTCATACAGAATGCAGCTCCATCTTTGCGTGTAAAGTTTTATGTAATTAGTTCATGTTTGTACTGCCTCTTGGCTTCCTGTGTTATATAACATATTAGTGTTCATATTAAGGGACTGACAGCATGGAAAATTCCTTTTTTTTGCCTTACAGGTAAGGTCAGGTACAGACAACAATGCTGTCAGTTCATGACAGCTCCCTGGTGTTACAGTACTATTTCCTGCTACAATGCCAAATACCAGGAAAAAAGCTCTTTGGTAGTTAACCCATGGATGTTCTCCTTCTGCTAGTATTGATAGGTAGCAAAATGTTGAAAGAACTTGCAGGGATACTCCTAATTCCTTTATAAGCCCAGATGAACCCATAGAAATGTACATTCTGCTTGAGGGGTACAGCACGGTTTGGTGTCAGTCACCCCACGCCCGATCTGCGGCTGCTGCCACCCCTGCCCAGCTCCCCTCCCTCTGTCATTTGGCTCATGTTCCTTTGGCCTGCACGTTCCTGGGAGTTACAGGGGCACTCGCTCTGCCCTCAGCCTGATCCTGCAAATTCAGTGAGTAGAGTTACTGAGCTTCTAGGAGTGACCTGGGTCAGGTTTCAGCTTCTGCATATGTGCAACTATTCAGAGGTTCCAGGGGGAAGGAGGAGGGAGATTTGGGAATATGATTCCCATGGGAGAATGAGTTCTTAGATAAGAATTCAGTGTGAGCTGAGACATACTTCAATACCAAGGGATCCCAGCAGTTAGGAACTGCACCAGGAGCCATTACTCAGCTGCTTTTCAGGGAGACGTGTTCCCGTCTGCTCCCATCCCTGGCTTCTGCTGTGTTGGACAGGATACTAATTCCATTTAGCTTGGAGGTTGGAGCTTTGAGCACCTTTGTTATGGACATTGTCCCATCTCTGTGAAAGCATCAGCTGCTGGTTTAGAGTAAGAGTCAGGACCTTTGGCTGATAGCTCAGCAAGAGTGGAAGCTGAAGCAGGAGCTGGCATTCCTCGGGCCCAAGGCACTGCAGTTGGCTTGGGGCAGTGCTGCTGCCAGCCCACACCCTGCAGGCCTGGGCCAGAGCAGGAGCTCTCCTGGAACTACTGCAGGTGTCAGACAGGGACTTTACAAAGTGACACCATGGCACGTGGCACCACTGAGGAGCTCCTGCTGTTTGCCTTTCTGCTGGGATGACCCAAATTCCAAAGGAAATCCTGCAGCCTGCAGGAGGAATTCCATAGCAGAAGCCTAAAAAAAACCCCACAAACAGGAGTTTGCGCTATAGGCATCATGGTATGTGTCATATGAGAGGTTCTGAAAATGGACTCAAGCAGTATTCCAGCAAGGATTTACATTTCCTCGTTCTTCTATTGCTTGAATAGTCTCACCCCATGATTATTCTTCAGTCTTCATTAAAGGCCTTACATGCTAAAAACACGGATACAAGTCAGTGGGAATATTAGTATCAATTTCAGCAACAACTAAGAAGCTTTGACCAGCTAAATCAGAAGCTGTGCAGTTCTTTCCAGAAGGGATTTATTTGATAAGCAAACCACTTAAAACCCCACTTACGAGAGTTATTTGGGCTTCAGAACTGCTGGCATGCAGTAGAATCCACTCAAAATCTGATGTGTTATCCGAGAAGTGTTTGTATGAAACTTTGTCAGTGAGTCTAGTTTAAAAAGTAGATTCCAAATGATTCAATAAAAAATAAAAAGGGAACCCAGTAACTGAGAAACTGACCCTCTGTCTGAAGGAAGAATGACTTCATTCTTTATATGACTTGTTTTTTTCAAAATTTAATTACATAACTATTTTACAGCTTTACATGTGTAGATTGAATATATAGTTCCAGCTCCAAAAAGCACACCTTTGCAGAAATGTCATTTTTCTCTCTGTCATCGAAAGTACCTCACAGTCATGTCTCACACTTCATCTGTTAAGTATATGCTGTGCAACTCTCTGTGGGAGCTGCTGAATTCCAAAGTGCCATCTAATGTTTGTCTGCAGGACAGCAACTGCCTTGCACTAATGATTGTAATAGTGCAAAGCAATGGCCATGTTTGCCCTAAGCATCTCAAATATTTTTGCAATTTCATTTGCCTTGAAAGTTCCAAGTCCTTTTGTTTTGTGTAAATTTTTATTGAATGAGGTTTTGGGAGCAACTGAAAAGCAAGGATTTTCTTATTTTGTTTGCCAAGACTTGTGAAAGAATTATTTTTCACCACTGTTAGCCTTTCTGGCCTGGAGCTGTGCCAGTTTTAAATTAAAAATATTTAAATTGAATGAAAAGTTCACTGTTCCATGGTCATTTTCCATGATTTAACATTGCTTTACTAATAGAACAATGTTTTCTTCTAGGAGAACATATAAGAGAAACACATTAAATTCTGATGGCAGTGTGTTCCTCATTATGTAAACAGGCATCTAGGTTGTTCTTTGCATGATGTCTGTGAGTGTTACAACATCAGCAAGTATAACAGCAAGTAATTATTAAAAATGTCCTAAAAAAGGAACATTAAAATGTAAGCATTAAAGAGTAGTATCAGGTTTAACAGGATTTTTTTAAAGAACAACTTTCTAGTCACACTTACCACATTTGCTTCTTGATAATTAACACGAATCATCTTACATTAAAGTTGTGATTTATTTTTCATGTCCTGCTGCTTGTTTGTTTCTCAGTTCAGACAGCAGAACATGATTAATTGTCCTGGCTTTTTAAGATTTTTACTTCTCCTACATTTTAGTTCCCAAGCATACGACTGTGCTAGTTTAGCTGGGATGTTCAGGAAGAAAGATTTTAAACCATCACAAAATCTTTTTGCACCGTATCTCCCAATTTGATGAAAAGATTTTGTTCCTAATACAGGCCTTGATCTGTAGAGGGGCAGCGAGGCAGAGCTTTATCCCTACGAGGCGTTGCCCAGGAGCCGCTCAGCCTTTGTGAGCCTCTTCCTTCGCAGAGCCACGTGTGGCTGCAGAAAGGTTTTGCAGGAACTATAAAACCACCAAGCAGCCAACCTGGCAATTTCCTCTTTCCCTGAGCCCTTTGGGCTTTGCACCTGCAGGGTTCAACCTGGCTTTTAAACTCAGAAATTCTCTAGAGTTCCCTTTCAGCTGTCTGCAGTGTCTGTAAGCTCTTGTGAACTAAAGCTGAAAGAGCCCAAAGTGGATGTTGGGCTATGATGACATTGATAAATTACTGAGTCTTTTGCTAGTTTAGGCCATCTTGTTAATGGTTCAAATTATGTTCCTGCTTGCTTTGTCACAAATGTGGAGTAATTCACTGAAGTCATCAGTGTGACTGAGAACAGAATGGCCAAAGATGGCCATGGGCAGCCTGAGGCTGTGTGCCAACTATAATTAAAGCCTTTGATTTAAATAAATGTCACAGTTTACTCTTTATTTAGATATTATAAAAAAACCCCAAAACACAAACCAACCAAACAAAAAACAAACAAAACCCCAACAACTGCTTCTTTTTTAAGCTACTAATTTACTAGCTGAAGAGAATATTTTTTATCCGTGGTTGTGGTGACTGGGAAATGCTGTAGAATACTGTCAGAGTTCATTTTAAGGACTTAATCTAAAATGCTGGCACAGTGGCATTTTTAGAATACTGTAGTTAAGATTGAAAAGCACTATAGTGTCTGTGTTTCTAACCCATTTCAAA
Source organism: Oreocharis arfaki (assembly GCA_013398015.1). Classification (NCBI taxonomy): domain Eukaryota; kingdom Metazoa; phylum Chordata; class Aves; order Passeriformes; family Paramythiidae; genus Oreocharis; species Oreocharis arfaki. The sequence goes on from VZRR01002495.1 coordinate 469,349, forward strand.
TAGCTCTTCTTCCTTTTTGCAGTCTTATTTTCATATGTAACTATTTAAAATACAAGAAACCTGCTCTGGAATAAATTTCCTACACAGAGACCTTAATTCTCTCTTCAGAAGGGACTGCAAAACAGCTTCAGGTTTTGGTTTGAAGAGGACAGTAATTACCATGAAAATGGGTAGATGGTGCAGACAGTTATCAGTCCAGTACATCATGGCAAACCACATTTTTGCCTTCTGGATGAGAGAATGACGTGTTAAGCTGGTACCTTCTGAGCAAGTGTTTGTAATCTGCAGCATGAAATACAGCACAAATCGTCTGGAAAATCCACAAACCAAAACAAAATCTAAGAAACGAATAATGCTCAATACTGGGTCTTTCTTTCCCGCATTTGAGTCTTTGTTTTCCTTTCCAATAACTACAGCATGAAATGATGGTCACAGTACCAACCTTAAACTTGATTTGTTTTCCTTGCTGTTGTCATTTTGTTATAAATGTCACGGTAATTTAATTTTTTTTCCATAAACTGGAGGAATTTTTTTATCCCTTTAAAATGTAGTTGATTCTTACCTATATGAAGCTCCTGGGAAGAAACATAGGTCATTCATTCAGCTGCGACCTATATGCAGTGACATGTAGCTTCCTCTGTCCTTTGTTTCTAATGTAAGCAGTGCTGTCACCAGACTGTCCTTGTTCTCATCCTGTCATATGACAACTTAGATGAAATGGAGTTGACTGATATTAGATGTAGCAAGATGGAAGCTGTGTTGGTATACAAATGAAAATTCTCTGAATTTACTGAAATGCCTTGTGGTGTCAACCTAGAGAGAGTGTCTGCTTCCTCTTTGCTGTATTCAGCCTTGTGATCCTTTAGACCTCTTTTTAATACTGGCTTCTTAAATAAAAAAGACACCTAAAAATCATCCTCCATATAAATACAACTGCTCCCTGATTGAGGCAACCTGGCTTTGTCTCCATTTCTAACCTTGCAGTATGGGAACAAGAAGATTGTCAAAACCATGTTCATGGCAACATTAGAAATATCTGGGTGGATGTGTCCTACTAGAGTCACGCAACCCTTTTGGAGCAAGTACAGATGCTTTGGAAGGGCTCCTGTAACTTTTCAAATACATTTAAAAATGATGATAATGCTAACAGGAAAAGATTTCAAAATGTATCTCGGAGATAGACTGTTCTGTTTCCATTTGTCTGGATTAAAATCACTACTGTAGGGCACTCTGACACATCCCAGCGTGCTGTGCTTTAGTTCTCCCACTTACCTTCTTTATTTGCTGCATGAAATTCACAGAAGGACCATAAAATATCCTTGGCATGGAAGCCCCTGTATGAATACAGGCTCTCGAATTCGGAGGCTTGCCATGGGTGATGGTGGTGCTTTTGCCTATATGGTTAGCTGGGCTTCTTGATTCATCTTGTGCCTTCTTGCTCTGTTGGGTTTATGGAAGTTACATATCACTGAAGCCATATGTTATGATCCCAGGCAGAGCTGTAAACCATTTCGTTTTTACTGCCTCTGAGAGCAGATCAATCTATAGAGCAGCACTAGTGATGGGGAATTTTTTAAGGGTAATGGGAGAAAAGAAGAAAAGAGAGCTTGGCTGAGATACTATACTATTCCATCTTCCAAAGAATTAAATCCCTTCCTATTTATAAATTTTTAATTTCTCAGCAAGAAGAAAGTTTCACCCTGCTTTTGCAGCTGGGAAAAAATGTGATAGATTAAGAATTTAAGGTTCATTAAAAAAAGACGGGAAGGTTGTGATGTAGTCAGCAGTCTGATACTAATGGACAGAGTGTTTGTTGCCAGAATTTGGAAGTTCAGTATAACCTTAGGGATCTAATCCATAACTCTTTTTTAGGTAATTAGTTCTTTGACTTCACATTGCCAAATCTCAGCATTCAGAATTATAAGAGCTGGTAAAATATTGCAAGAGGCTAAGGGGACTTGAGATGTAATTTGCCCTTAAAAAAACCCAAAACTTTTAGCTTTGAATGAAAACATTTTCAGAATTTACTTTATAACCAGAAGGCCTACAAGCATCCATTTTGTATTTTAAAGGAAAAGCATGTTTTTAAATAACAACCTGACTCCAGCAGGTGGGACTTCAAAATTCAGCAGCACTAATCTTACATGGCTTGCACAAATACCTGTGGATTTACAACATGAGAGACTTCTTATGTGAGTAAGAATTGGCAAGTCCATCCAGGAGGGTTTTCAGTTTCGTCGCTTTGCATGCGAGAGTAGCTCCTTCAGTGCCCTATGGATATAAGCTTTACACCGTTTTTTTCTTTGACAGTGTATAAAGGTCTGGCACATAGCCAGGTGCATGGCTAAATTGAATGGTGCTGTTCTGTGCCAGCATAGCCTCAACAAAAGTGGAGCTATTTTAGTTTGTTAACTGAAGAAAAGTTGGACAAGGAGAAGGGGTGAGAGAGCGCTTTACAAAAGTACAGGAGACTCGTACAAACCTCATTCCTTTTGCTTTGGCCTTTAAGTATTTTATTAATGGCCACTACAGTTGCCTCTAAATTATTCCCCTGTGGACAGAATACATCTTTTCCCTCCAGTGAAGCAAATAACTTCAGCTAAACCTTGTGGAACATCTACCATTGCCCTTGTCAAACTTCACAGCATTTATTTTTAAACAAACTAGGATGAGCTGGGTAATGTAGTTCTTCCGTGTTCTCTGCCTCTAAAATACTAAGCTTTAGCTCTAATATACATCTGGAATGCTGACATTGGCAGTAGTAGGAAGGCTGAAATTAGGATTTAATAGGTCTGAAACATTTCTTCACTCTTAAATGTCTGTATAGGAGATGCCACTTTTTCACGTTCCTCTAGTAGGATTGATGCAAATGAACTGTTAGTTATGGTGACACTGGAAGGATGTTTTAAAATTTTCAGGGACCCTGAAGCTGGGATGAAAAGGAGTCTTTTGTGCAAAGGTGCCTATTCTGATAATTAAAGACGATTCAACTGTACCTTTCTTCCTGGTGTATCGTTGGTCTCCCTGGCTCTGACTATTCCTGTTTTCCAGGGATGGTCTCTAATTTGATGCCAGTATCTTTCAGTCCCTAATTACCATTGTTCAGCCACCACATTGTTCAGCTGTTACAGTGTTGGATTTACTTACTGCTTTGGTTTGCTGCAACAGCCTGGTAGGAAGAGGGAGATTCACCATCGCCCCTTGTCTGGCGTCTGCAAGCGGTGCTGGATTTTCAGCACTGGAGTCTCAGCTCTCTCCCACGTGCGGCCAACAGCTTCCGTGGAAGGGCAGGGCTGTGGTTCAGCGCTGGCTGAGCATCTCCTCTTGCCCTGTTGTGGGTCCAGGGTGAAAAATCCTTCAGGTTTTGTTAAGGTTGGTTTACACCTACCAACCTACATCTCTTTCTTTTAATGTCTTTTCTTTGATGTCTTAAAATATTTAATACATCACTTTCTGCAATTTTGTGGAAAAGGCAGAAAGAAGGATCAGATCCTAGAATAATAAGTATGGGAAGGCTCTTCTTCTTCCTAGGTATTTCATAGAGGTTCACAGCCTTGTTCAAAGAGTGAATGTTAAAAACTAGGTACTTCCAATTTACTAGAAATAGATGGATGTGAAAACCGTGTTGAACCATGTTGTGAAGTCCCGGTTTTTGTTGCAAAATGTGGTGAATGCAAGGCACAGCACATCTGGCTTTTATTTGGTAGTGAGTAATTTATCCAGACAATCTTCTAATGAATGTGGGACAGGTTTGTGGGCAGGTGAATGGCTTTAAAAAATGAGGCCAGTTGTACTTTTTAGCCCTAAGCCTCACCACACCTGTGTAAGATGCAAAAGGGAGGAGACGGTGATAGAAAATCATCGGTCTCTGGTGTCGGTGCATTAGGGATGCCATTAATCTCGAAGTGAAGTGCAAAAAGTAAGCAAGCGAGGACGTTTCCTTTCTTGTGCTTTCTTGCAGACTGCCCTTTAATTCCGGAGGCAGCTGCGCTCTCCGGGCAGGCGCTGAGGGAAGGGCTCTCTGCCGCCGGAGCCGGCAGGTTACCGCTCTGAGAGACGCTGGGAACAGGCGCTTTCCCTCTTTGTCTCTGTAATCCATCAGGAGAAATCCAGGGGGGCGGAAGGCGGGCCGGGAAGCGGGGGAACCCCCGGGGCTCCGGGCGCGCAGCCGCTCGCTGCGGTCCCCGGCAGCCGGAGGGACCGCGCGGCGGCGCCGGGCACGGGCTGGGGCTGCTCCCCGCAGCTCTGCCCAGCTCCCCCGGCCCTGCCCCTTTCCCCGCTCCCCCGGCCCTGCCCCGCTGCCGCTCCCCCGGCGCGCCGGGCGTGGCCCGCCCCAGCCCGCTCCGGCTGCGGCTGCCCGTCAGTGCCGCCCCCCGCACGGAGCCTCCCGGCGCCGGGGCAGCGGCGGCAGAGCCATGTGAGAGGGACGCGGACGCGTCCCCTGCCGGAGCCGCGGTGGTGCCGGTCCTCCCGGCGGAGCGGGGCCGTTCCCTGGATGGGCTCAGTCCGTAGGGAGGCTGCGGAGGGGCTCTGGGGCGCCGAGGGTGCCGGACCGGGTACAAAAGGAGCGAGCTTCGCCGAGGGAGGAGGCTCTGGAGGTTGTCAGAGCAGCAGGCTGGGTCCGCGGAGGGGCTGCGGGCAGCCGGAGGTGTTCTGTGCTGGGGACAGCGGGACCGGCACCTCGCATAAATGCCTGCGGAACTCACACAGGTTAGTGCGAAACTTGTGTCCTTCCCCTCGGGCTCTCCGGGCTCTGCGGCCGCGTGTGCGGGGGTCCTGGTGGCGTGGAGAAAGCTGTCAGCGCTGGAAGGGGTTGTTTACTTGTGTTTTCATCTTTAGCTGAGAACTAAGAGCAAAAGCGGAGCTGCTCGTTCTAGCAGAGCATTCGAGAGAGATTCTGCTTTTGTCTCTGTTGTGTTAACTGGTGAAACACCCAAAACAGCAAGCCATTGTGTTCTTTGACCTTCTCGTCCTGCTCAATAAATCTAGGGATCTCTTTGACGTGAACAGCTAGAAATAGTGCTTTTAAAAGAGAAAGCTTTGCTCTTGTGCTTTTGTTAAATGTTTGCTTTTCCCATAGTGTGTTCCCTGGTTTTTCTCTTTGATTTTGTTGCTGGACATACCAGGGAAATAACGGTGGTTTTTCACTCTATGTTGTCTTAAACATAAAGTTCTCTTGGCTGTCATGTTAATAATTATAATGGACTTACAACTCGGTGCAAAAATGTTGCAAATATTATTCTTTACTTTTGGGTGTCATTGGGTATTCCAGGGCAAAGTTGTTGCAGACTAGATTTAAATAAATAGAGATCATGTAGACTGCTGTAATTCATAGGTGCTTTCTCTGGGTAACCTTCTTCTCCTACCTTGTAAGCCTCAGGAAACACGATAAATTCAGGTGGTGGCAGGGTAGAGCTGCTTCTCCAACTAGGATGAGGTTGTGTCTTTTTCTTAATCCTCCCTTTTCTTCTCTGCCTTTGTAATTTAAAACAGAGTACTTTAAAATAAGAAAATGCAGCAATAATTTATCACTGCTAATACATCCGTGAATTTGTTTAGGCTCATTGCACTGGAATTGTTAGAGTTTCTCCGGTTTGGTTTAATACACTCTGTTCCACTCACCCATCTCAGTAACAGAAGGCTGAATCATTTCATGATGCAAATAGGATGCTGATTCCCTTGAGGGGAAACTAGCCCTTTCAGCTGGGCCCTCGAGTGAGCATTTCTTTGTCTGTAGGATTCCCTGGAATCACGGTCCTGCCTGCTGGAGGTGGCCGATTGCTGGTTTGTTTGGGTGCTTGTTTGTGTGCATGCTACCTGTGGGCTTCTTAGGAAGGGATTTGATTTGTCTGTGGTGCTGTTCTTATTGCCTGACCCACAGCTACTGTACCTGTCAAATTACATGCAATGGATTGTTGAGTTTTAGATAGATAGATCTAGTTAGCAGCTGCAAGGGATTTTGGTTTTGTCTGGGTTTTTTTAATACATAAAGGAAAAAGCTGGAGGTAAGGAGTAGAATGCTAACAGTAAAATAAAAGGTGTATTTAATGTGTTTTGACCCGTGTAGTACAGCTGTGTTCGTGTCTTCTGGGTTTTCTGTGTTGATAGGTGGAAAAGCTTGAGTGAGAGTGGAAGGTAGTAGTTAATCACTTTAGGTTATGCTTTTCAGTTAGCTTGTAAATTCTTCTTCCATATCAAAACAAAAAAATCTCGTGGTTTTAATTTTCATGCTGTCTGTCATAGATGAGGATCAGACAGAGATATGCTATTTTATCTTTTCTGTTGGAGTAATGGTTCTGGATTAATTCTGAGGTCTCTCTACAGAAAAACTGTTAAATCTGGTAGAACAGCAGTTTGTTAGAGAATGCTTTGCTTAATGAAAGGTGGTAGTTTTAAGCCATGAGTTGTCAGATAAATTTATTGTGCAGTTACAGAGCCTCTAGAAAGTAATTCTTCAGCTGTAATGATCACAATTAAGTAAAACTAAACCAAATGAATAAATGACTTTGAGGTGGATGGCAAGTCTGTACAATCCATACCGATAAAGATAGGAGAGATACTAGAATGGACTTCTGCCACATTAACTGAAGGCCTGATGTGTTTAGATAAAGCCAGCTGTGAAAGAGTAATTAAAAAGAATGAAGAGTAACTTCTAATCATACTTTTGGCTTTTCCGGGAATAGTCAGGCTTCCTGAAGTTCTGGGCCTCAAAAGCATCATTGTACCTGACACCACTGGTAGAGGAACCAAATGCTGAACACCATGAATGTGGCCGTGAGTGTGGAGGGTGGGTGTCACCTTCTTGAGTCCTCCCTTGGCCATTCCCCTTTCTGCTCCTGAGGGATGAAGGCTGTTGAAGTTCGTGCCGAGCATCTGCAGTGGCCTTGGAAGTAAGTAAAGAGTTTATGAAATTGAGAAGGATCTTGTAGTCTGGAACTGTTAAAATATGTGTTCATGCAGGATCACATACAGCTTTGATCTGGATCTGAAACCTAAAGTGCTAGCTTGCCTCGGGGCCATGAAGTTGTGAAGGGGAAAGGAGTCACTTTAAATGACTTTTGCCAAAAACTCTTCAGTTCTCTGTTATTCTTGCTTTGGAAAATACTTTATTATCATTCTGAATTCAGGCACTGACCTCAGTAAGGCTGTCCTTCCTCAGCACTTTGTTCCTGAAGCTTTTTGCTCGAGGATGATGCTGATGTGAGAGAGTATGAAATCGTAGATCTTGCAAGATAAAAAAGCAGTTAATGCATTAGTGACATCCCTGCTGTGAGTCTGCACCAGCGATGGAAAGCTTGTGGAAGAAATGTTCATGGAGGTGCAGCATGCAATAGTGTCTTCATTTTCCAAAGAGTTGGGCAAGTCATATTAGAAAAACCAAACAGGAAGGGAGCGTAAGGTTTGACACAGATCTCTGTAGGGATTTACCCATGGATTCTCACATGTGACAGGCCTGAAACAGGTGTCTAATATGCTCTAGTACCTTGGAGTGAAGAGATGTAGCAGTCTACAATACTGAGTCCTCCTTGCTCCCCGAAGCAATCCCTTTGCCAGTTGTGACCTCTGTAGCAGAGCTGGGCAAAGGGAATGTGTTTTGGGACTCCCTGGGATGTTGAATTATGTACTGGAGCAGCTGAGCGGAGGCACACACTTGTGTGAGCTTTGCCACAGAGGCGGGAATTCTCTACAGGAGGGTGGATTTAGGGACTCTTAGGGCAGTTACTGACCAGTTCAGGTGTGAAACGTCAGAATTCAGATGTGAGAATGTGCCTTGACCTCTTGTAGAGGCGCTTGCGCAGCCGAGTCCTTCAGCATAATGAGGAAGCCCTGGAGCTGCAGGAGGATACCTGTGTAGGATGTGGAAATGGAAGTGTTCTGTTTCTGAAAATGCCTCAGTAGGAATTGTGTTCCCTTAAAAGTGCAGTTGGCGCTGTTGAGGTGTGAGGGTATAATGTCCATATTGTGTGACTGCCCGTGTGTGCATAGCTTTGTAACAGCATGGACATACCAAGCAAAGCATTCCAGCAACTGCACTTCCCGAGGCTGTGTTGCTTAACCACCTGTCCCGAACGTCTGGAGCTGTTGTACGTGGAACATCAGGCTGGCTGCAATTTTTGCTGAAGTTACATTGCAGGTACTAAAACTGAAAATGTGGTTTGGTGGTTTTTGTTGCGTTTGGGTTAGGTATTTTTTTTTTAAACAAGTGTGTGCACTCGAGGTCTTTCCAGATGTAGAAGTACTGATTATGGAAGATAAAATGGAGAAAAAAGCATGTTAAACAACCACGTTTGAAACTGGACGGACTGGATGTTTATAACAAGGCTGTTTGCAAACATTTAATCTCAAACACTTTTCTCCCAGGAGTTCATTTCTGCCACTAGATTAAGGTTTTGATTCCGTTTGGAGTAGGATCAGGGCCACTGGACAAAATTCTGTCCTTGAATTTGAGTGTTAAAATAACAAGGAATTTTGCTGAACGTAAGGATTTTAGCATATTGTCAATGTGTCTTTACCTGTTCCTGCCTCTATTCCTCAGTTGCTCCAAGTTATTTCTTCTATGCTAGCAGAATTCTGCAGCTGTAATGCAGGGAGACTTCTAAAAACCTCCTGCTTCAGGCTGCAGCACTGCTCGTTCTCCTTTGTAAAAATTTTTGTGGATGCCATGGTGTGAGATGAGAGATTATGCTTTGGGTTTCAGAAAATCCTGTTCTTTGCTGCTGTTGGTTTCCCAAAGTGTGCGGCAAGGCGCCCTCTTGGTAACACCAACACGCGTTTGAGGCCTGTTCTGTGGACAAAACCAGCACACTGATCCAGCTTAAAAACTGGAGCAGACCCTAGAGCTTCATGAAAAGAGGAATGGCATCCTGAGCCAGGCTGTTTGAGGCCCTTGGAAGGGTTGTACCTTCCTCCTGGGCACGAAACACAGAGGAGAAGTGGCTCTGTATGAAGTTACTGGGAGAAAGAAAAGGGCAAGGGATGAACAGGAGCGTGTGGGCAGGAGCTCCTGAAAGGGCTCTTGCTGGTGGGACAAGGTGACAGTACAGTAGAATATCTGAAGTGCCTTGGCCTGGGAGCTCTGTATATATTTGGTTTGGTCAGATCTTCCCAAGAGCAGAGCGGAGCAGTAACAAGACTATTCTTCAGGTTTTTTAAAACCACTGTTGTTTCAGTAGCATGTCAGAAGTGAAACACAAGATTTTTTCTAGTAGGTTTTCCTTGGTTTTGTTTTTCCAGTGGAGGTTTGAAGAGTAAATGGAGTCCCTGAAATGAATCTGGAGACTAGAGAGAGCATATTTCAAATTCTTGGATAAAAGGAAAACTGAAACTCAGACATTGGTAGTTGTAAATTTCACAGTGTCCTTTGTGTCTTCTGTCTCTCATTAAGTTGCAGCCAGGCTTTGGGACCTTTTTTAAATTTGCCTTTATACCTAAGAATGAGCAACTGTGACTATACCTGAGAGAAGCCAGATGAACAACACTTGCTTTTTCAGGGCAGCATAATCTTTTGTATCTACAGATGGGTGGGCAGTAGAATCCTTTCTGTCGTGTTAAGGGGTGGAAACTCCTTGAACTCAGTGCTCCCTGTATACTGCAGTAATGTGAAAATTCTTAACTTTCAGTGGTGTTCTCTGCATCTTTGAGTCAGGCCCACACCTGCTTACAGTAGAAGATTGAAATGCCTGCGTTTTCCCTTTTGTCTAATCCCACACATCTATCCTTAGCATCACAACTCCTCAGTGTTCGAAAAATAAAGTGTTTTAAGTAAACTTGGAGAATTTTTGAGCTTTGGAATTTCTGCTTTTGCAAGCTAAATCACTTGGCACAGCTCTGAACTTCTATTTTCAGTAAAACTTTCTCAGCAAGACTATTGTAATGTTCAGAGAGATGTTACTGAAAGTCTGTAATGAAACCAGAGTGAGGGCTTATTTTTATACTGTAGAGACTGTATTTTTGTGTGTGTTTATATATATGTGTGTATAAAAATACGTATGTGGATGAGATGAGAAGATGATTTAATTTAAGTAGCATTACTCTGGATGTGTGTAGTGTAAGATGAATCAGAAGAATCATCTGGAATGTTCAGAAGTCCTTTCAAAGTAAAAGCTTGTAATTGATTAAGGAGCTGATGAAAGAGGTGCAGCACAATTTGTTTATGGATGGTAGAGCCCTGAGATATAAACAGGTTGTGTGTGTGACCAGGATTATTCTGCTGTTTGAATTGTAAACTTTTGGAAATTGCTTTAGTAAGTTTTGCATCTGAAGATATTTGCATCCCTCTTGTTTGATATGATTCTCGGGTGAATTCACTGTTAAGGGCAAAAAGGCCCTTTTGGCTCCTGGGCATGGCAGTGAGTGGGCCTTGGCTGGTTGGGTGTGATGCTTTAACAAACACACAGACCAGTGTCTGTACCAGAGTTAAGCAGAGATGAGAGCTCCAAATTTGAATAAGATAAAGTTACTTGTTTAAGGAGTTTAATAAAGGCCTTTGAAAGTATATTAATTCCAAGTAGCTCTGGAGAAAGGGTTGATAAAGAAACCAGTATATAAGACTACATATGGGGCTTCACACAGTACTGCATTGCAGTAATGTAAAATAAATTGTTTTGAATGGACAAAATTACTTATTTACAGAGCAGATTATGTGGGTGGCTAGATTTCTCTAGTAGCACCTTCCTGAATCCTTGTTAATAACTGATAAACCAAACTAATTCTTCATATTGAAATGGTATCTGGGAGTTCTTTTATGGCACCACTGCCTCTTATATTGGTGTAAGTTATGTTGAGCAAGTGCTCTGATTCTGCATCAGGTTATGCTGAGGTACTCCCCTGGGCATCATTTACTTCAGGCCCCTTCCTGGTGTGACCTTCTTGCCTTACTGGGGCATCCAGAATGGCCGTTCTTAAATCACGGGAACTCAGGAATTCAAGGTGTGCATAATGCCTTGGTTTGCATGTGCCTTGAAGCCCTCAGTGCTGTGTTTGGGGCTTCAGAAGTTTGCATCATTTGCATCATTTATATGCTGTTACAGATTCTCTCTCTGGCTGGTTTGCAAATAGCAGGGCAACAAAAGTCCTGCTTTCCTCCCCAGGAAGGGTGGCAGCGCTCTGGGACAGTGGCTGGCGGGGGTGCCTCCTAAGGCTCGTGGTTGGGTGAAGTTAACCACACTGTTTTCTGGATGAAATTTCACTGAATCAGTCGTGCAGAAAGGCTGTCCTTACCTTCTGGCAATGCGAGGCAAGTCAGTAGATCTTTATTAAATATTTGGCAACTCTCTGAAGTGTGCTGGTTATGGTGTTAATTCACTTCTCAGGGTGATTGTGTCCCAGCACTAGGAGTGTCAGAACCTGGTGCTGCAGCTCCTGTCTGTTTTTCAGTGATACGTTTTTTTTCCCACCCATGGTTTAACGAGCTTGTTATACTTTCCAGGTCTTCATTCTCCTCTATGACCAACAGGAGTGGTCTGTATTTCTGACTATACTATGTACAAGAGTTTTAAAAAATGTATTCCTTGCATTAGCGTGAGTAAATGTGGGCTAGATGAGGAACCATTTCACATTTGTCCTTAGCAATTTCATCTCATCTGCGTAACTCTTTCGACCAAAACATGTTGTTTTATTACCCGAGGTTAGAATGCATCTTGGTCATGGTGACACATTTATCTTGTATTTTATGATGCAATCTTATCAGATCCTATTTCTTTTCTCTTTCCTCTTCTGCTTTTCATCTGTCAGTGTCAGCCATGACAGCAGTAAGTGGCACAGTAGTACCAGGGCTATGTATTAGTGCACACCGTTGGCAATTTTTAAGGCTAATACTTTGCTTCTAAGGTACAATATTCATTTGAGCAGGTTGTTTCTGGAGGGAAGAGCCATTTGTAATTACATCAAAACCAGCAGCCATCAGTCATTTTAGATGTACGAGATGGCAAAAAACTTACTTGGATAACATTCAGGAAATATGAAGCAAACAGAAGGTGACACTGCACCCTTCTCTCACTGCAAGGAGTGCAGAGAAGCAGTAATTCATTTTTTATGTAGTGGTGATGGACCTTTATATTTACAGTTGCAGCTTTTGTGTTTTAACTTACAAAAATAAGTATCTTCCATCAGCTGTATGAAAACGCAGAGTGAGAGGGACAACATTATTCAGTTCATTGCTGAAAAAGTTGTGACCCTTCTTAATACGTTAGACTGAAAAATTTATTTTCCCCTACCATGTCTTTGAGGGTCAAATCTTCAAAGAGAAAACTGCTGCTATATAGGTAACCAGGATTGAGGGTCAGACTTTGGAACCTTTAAGCTAGTGTGCACCAGCTGCAGATATGATTAGAGATCAATTAAAAAGTGCTGCGTCAATCTGCTGAATAATTTGGAAAACCTGACTGCTGGTTTTGATGTGTAAATAGGAACTGAAGCATCTGCCTGCTGTTTCTCTAAATCTCTAAATTACTCTTAATCCAGTAAGTTTTTCTGCTTCTTGGTTTTTGAGACTCCAGTCAAAATCATCTTTGTTTCATTTGCATGGGATCAGTTTTATTTTTCTTTTTCCCACAAAGCTGACACTTTAAAATTTCAGCTTAACAGTGCCAGCACAAACTTTACAGTACTCAAATAAAATGTAATTTTCTTCCTTTGCTGCCTCCACCAAGAGGCATAGCAGATAATGTGTAACACCCATGCCTAGCTTGGCTGAATTCCAGAGCCCTTCCAGAAAAAGAGACAGTGGTAAAATCAGCATCTGCCATGTAAATCAAGATAGTAAAGGAAGAGTCATGTCCACAGCAGCTGAAGTGCTGTGTATGCTTGCATAAATGCGCTGCAAATGTGTGGGTGTATTTCATGAATTGTTGCTCTTTGAGTTTTCTTGTTCAGAGAATCTTGGCTGAGGTGCATTATGTGGATACTGTTTTGGCAACTGGAATCACAAAAATATTTATGAAGTCTGTTGAGTTCTTCCCCCATGCTCTTATGTCTCCTTCCTGTATTTAAAATTCCCTTAAGTGTTTTGTTTTATTCTTTTAAAAATTCGTAGTTTAAAGGAACGAGGAGAATTCATTTTGTCGTGGTTGTAAATTACAGATAAATGTTTCTGGAAAATGCCTTTTTAATTTAAGTTAATGATTGAAACACAACACTTAAACTACTTTTTTTCCTAATAAAAATTTGGGAAAAGGTACTTTTCTTCTCTCTTAAAATACAACTCCCATCTTCTCCTGAGGTACAATGTCAAGATGGCTTTGTTGAGCCCTTCACAATATACCCCAATTCGATACCCTCTGCTTTGGGGTTCTGCTCTATTGTATTTCCTGTGCTGGTGGTGGGAGTGCAGCCCTGAATGCCCAGAGGATTGTGTGGGCTCCTGGTCCCATCCAGCCTGAACACGGGCTGTTGGCATTGCTGGGAAGCAGCTTTGGGACACGTGGTGTGTGGGGGAGGTAATGTGAGGTGATGAAGGCTGACTTCTCCGTTGGACAAAAGAAACTCAAATATTGGCCCTGGAAACCCTTGAGGTCCAGTTTCTCAGAATTGTTGCCTGGTTTGCCTGCTTGAGCAGTGCACTTCAGCCTGGGGTTAGGGTGCCACTTCTCAGTTTTTTATCGTGTTCCTGAATTGCTAGACTCAGTTCTGATAGCACCCACAGCTATTTAGAGCTGGTGTTCTTCGGAACTCGTGTCTCATTAACTCTGGAGAAACACAGTCCAGATTTTGGCTACAGGTAGGTCCAGGTCTTTATAAAATTATGTCTTTGGATTTAGCTGAGAATGGAAGGAAAGGGAAGAGTGTCGTGAGTGGATCAATTGCATTGGAAATGAAAGAGTTAAGAATGGAAATCTGATTGCCCAGCTGAAATCTCAATAGGAACTTGTGGTCTCTTGAGAGAAAATGCCATTCAGCACCGTTGCACAGAGTTATTTCATTCTTAATTTTAATTGACATGTCCCAGAATGCAGCCTTCTCTGACGAATCCGGGCGGCACAGAGGCGTTGTGAGTCTCAGTCTCTGTGTGGGCGATTGCTGCTTCAAATTCAGGTCATCATTAATTTCCCTTTGATACCAGCATCCTTTCTGCCTACCTTATTCACTCAATAGGTTGATGAAATTTGAATGAATCTTTCCCTAAGTAAGATGTTGGTCACCTCCTGGGATTTCAGCGTAACAATCTTGCCCTGCTCTTTTTATCTTTTATGACAGTTTTAACCCCTTGCCTTGTTGACAAGGGTATCCTGTGCAACTTCAGTAACAGAAAAGTAATTATTTTATTGTTATAAAAATAGCATAATTGTTTCAAATTTATTGGGGGGTGGGAAACCTCAAGCAAAAAGTTGTCCTGGTATAACATCAAATTTTCATGAGTCTCCTGGGTTTAATTCAGATGCAGTTAGTTAAAAACCCAGCAAGAGTGGCAGAACCATGCAGCTCCATCCTGTAGCAGTTGTGAGGGGTAGAGATATCTGCCTTAAGTATTTCTCTAATATTTTATATCTCCAGTACTGATTGCATTTTTCAAATAAGATCTATGATTGACCAGTATTGGGATTATCCCAGAATTTACAGAACTTTTTTGGCGCTTTTGTCTCTGCTTTTTGTCTGATAGGCAGCAGTTTAAAGAAATGTTTTGCAAAGAGCCTAAGTGCACACACTGGCCACAAGTGCAGTGGAAAACTTATGCTTCAGAATATCAACTTGTGGTTTAAATTGTTTTTAACCTGTAAATGTGCAGATGAGGACAGCTGCAGGTACATCTGGAACACTGAAGTTTTCATTGGGGTGTAGACTTGACTCCCACTCCAGCTTATGGATAAATGTCAGTGTTACAGGTCTAAATACCTTAAAAATATACATTTCCAGAGTAGAATTTGGTTTTAGTTACATATCTATGTTTTCTATTATTTGTCCTCTTTGTCTTCTCAGCTGTGTAAGCTGGTACAGTGTTTTGCTGGCACACAAGGTATAGTAGCTATGAAAAGAGAGTCTTCGTTATCTTTTGGATTTTTGCATAACATCAGCTCCTTCATGGAAACCGTGTAGTTTGATGGTGGTCATGGTGATTATCAAACTTACTGCATCTGTACAAGAATGTTTGTTTACAAAGGGTCACTCTCAGCCTTAAAGACATTAATTAAAGTCTTCTCAAGGGTTTGGAGTGGTAATAAAGGTAGACTGAGGAGGACAAAGGGCATGAGATGATGCATTCCTAATTGTTTATATTTTCCCTCTGAGCATAAGCAGCATCTGCTGTGTTTGAACATAGGAAATGGTTTTGTAGTTTTACTGCTTACCAAGGCTGAAGTAAGCTATTGTGAGTTACCTTCCTGGAAAGCCTGAGCGTTGCTCCTTGTGTAGAGTTCCTCACTTAACGCAAATTAACGGTAGCCAGTTGTCTAGGTGTTTTTGGATAAGATTTGAATGCCCCTAGATAAAAGGAGGCAGAGCTTCCTGAATTGAGGGGTGGGTCAGCTGTTGTGTCCAGACAGAGCAGTTCAATGCAGTGCCCCAAGTGACTGGAGCATGCAGTTCATGGCCACTTTTCCTGCTTCAGCCTGTCCCTAGGCTGACATGAATTTCATAAACTCACAGCTAGAGCCTAAAACCTCCATCACACTTTTTCCCCAAATCTTGATCTGTCACACACTATACCTGGAATATTTCCTGGATGCGAGCCTTCCCCTGCTCTCTGGTTGGTAAACAAGTGAATTTTACTGCTGGCGTGCTGTATGAGGTCCTGTAGAACTTGCTTTTGCCTGATGTCAGTCTGTTTAGGATAAAGCAAGGCATGCAAATGATTATCATCTCTGATTGGGTGTTTCTTAGGGGAAATTATCACTGCTGGCTTAACTTTCCTGGAGTTTTTCTGGTGTGGGGTTTGGAACAGGAAGGGAGCCTACCCAGGCTTTGTCCATAGGTGGTTTCATGAGTAGGTGCTGTGATTAGATGAAGTGTGTGATTCAGAAGAGAAATGAAGTTTAGTCCTGTTACCTGGTCTCTTTCTGGTATTCTAATTTTTGAAAAATATCTTGGCTTGATTTTTAAGCAGGTGAATTGAAAATACTGTAATTTAATGTGTTTATACTCTTGTACAGCTGCCTGCCTGCCTTAGCTCAGGTGGGGGCTTTATTAATAATTAAACCATGGATTTGTTTGGGTTTGTCCAGCCTCAGCACAGAAACAGCTTGCTGAAGTTGCTGACTGGAGGTAAATACGAGAGCTTTGTTCTCAGCAGAATCCTTCCTCTTGTGTTGTTTCCTCAAAAACCTAAAGGTTCCAGAACCTCCTGGTGTATACATGTGTCTGTTAAACTAGAATGTGCATAGTATCACAAATATCATTTACAAGGACTGTACCATGCAAATTTGGAATGTGTCCCTGAGTATATTGCTTGGATTTTCTTTCTTAAACTTTCTTTCTTTCTTCCCTGCCCCACAGATACCCTTATGCTAGGGTTTTGGAGGAAAAAACCCATGTTGTTTATGTGCACAGCCTGTTGTTCAATCCAAGTGCATATTATCAGTGGTCACATGCTTAGCTTAAATATTTTATAAGATCATTGCACTATATGCTAACCCTGCCTTCTTTCTGTTGTCTGATTGTGCATTTCCACTTAGACCTAGTTAGTAATCTAGACAGGCTTGAAATGTGTAAGCTTTTAGCAGATATTTGATTTCAGACATGCTTTGTTCTGAAAGTTCCCCTTTGTTGTGCTCAAATGACAGAGCTTTGAGTAGTAAGGTCGTGGGTTTTTTCCTTCTGATTATACAATGCTGAAGTAATCTCTTATCTGCAAAGAATCTCCTGCTCCCTCATGCCTCCAACATGAGACAAAAGCCATGCAGGTGCACACCAGAGGATTGGATTAAATATGAAGGCGGGTTTCAGATGCAGGTTCAGGGCGAGTCCTGTCACAGCTGGGTGAGGAGTGTGTCCTGTGACAGGAAAGTCTCTGCACAGGCCCCTCTGTACCCCCGGCAGGGCAGGGGCTCTGTGGTGCAGGGGAGCTCTGTACCCTCCTCAGAGGCAAAGTGCCTCTCTTGCTTTGTTCCTTGGTTTTTGGAACGCTGCCCCTTCTAGGATAAGGCCACAGGGTATGAGAACAGAGAAATGCTGGAAAGAAAATAATAGGAGCTGTTGGAAGTAATCTTCTCTTGGCTCTGGGTGGAGAAAGGTCTGCATGGTTTCTGTCTGATCCTGAGTGCAGCAGTGTGTGTTGCACTGCCCTGGTGGTGCTTCTGGTCTGGTATCAGGAAGGCAGTGCTTGATCTCTCTGCTTTCCACTTCTCTCCCCAGGTTTCCAATCATGTATTAGAGAAATTTACAGGAGCTTTGTCACTAAACTTGGCAGAAGTAAGTCTGGACTATCTGCAGGGTCAGTAGACATTAAGACTCCTGAGTGGGGCTCTGCAGTGGCTGATGTTGTGAGCAATAATGATGATCCCTGTTTTTTGTGGGGAGGGATGAGTTTCATTCTTACTTGGGCCGGAACTACTTGTTATTATGTTGGGGTCATTTACCCTGAGGACAAAGGAAAGCAGCTTGTTACTTGGGTTCAAGCTCCAGAGTTTACTGTCCGGTGACATCAGTTTCTGCCCTCTTCCCATCCAGGCAGATTTAGTGGAATGGACTTGGGATTCTTTGCTTAGAAAGTTCTTTTAGGATCATCATTATGTCTGAAGGTGATTTAATTTACAGGAAACACATTCAGCTTCTTGCAGTGTGTGCGTCAAGAAAATTTGAGTAGATAATTAATCTGAGGAACTGGAAATTAATTGGGAGGGAAATTGTTGCTTTAAAGATGTGCTAAATAATTACCATTTTTCTATATTTAGCTGACTATTGAAGTAATATAAGATGTAAAGAAGATAAATCTCTATAGCCCAGTACTCCTTATTTTGGAGGGACAGTACACTAATTCAAATAGCTAAATATTTCTTCCTTTTAGCTCACTGAATTTTCTAAGTGCAGAAGGCTGTCGGCTATGAAGAAGGTTTGGGAACTACTCAATGCCTCACTTGTAATGTACTTTTGAAAATTTCAGCTTCCTTAAAAGTTTTCCAGAAGTAAAAAGCATCCACGTGAGTGTGTAAAAACTTCATAGCAGGGAGATGGGAGGCTCTGCTCTTCTTTGCATTCCTCGATGATATATTTACACTCCACAAGGCCCTGTAGGTGGCTTAAACGCTGCAGACTGTCAGACTAGATCCAAGCTCTGGGTTATCTTTGGCATTTCTGGCTTTAGGGGCCGGTGAGTTGTTACCAAACAGGAGCAGGAGGCTGTTAAATGGAGAGTGTTGATGGCACAGCAAGTTAGGTTTGCTGGTGCTGAGTTGAACTTTCAGCCATCTGGTGATGATGGTGGTGCTCTTGAAGCCAGTCTTATTGAAGTTTAATTGAAATGTGATGAATGAAGATTGTGTGCAATGTATCAGTTGCATTTTTGTGGCTGACAGTAGCAAGGATCAATTTAGTGAGAAGCACATTAGAGCACGCTATGGCTGCTGGTTTAGCATCTAAGTGAGGACTGTTTTTCTCATGAAGTGGCTGTGAATGTCAGCCTGTAATAATGTGGGGTGATGTGTCAGTACCATGGAGACAGTCTGTCAGAGATTACATGGAATTAATTCTAGACAGCAGTGATGGAAAGGTTAAACAAGCACAGAGTATGACAAAGAGCAGATATCTGTTAGAATATTAGGAGTATATTGCAGGTGTAAAGAACATACATGAGAACATGCCTCTTACCCCTGATGGGCACCATGTGATTAAAGGTGCCTGATTTAAGGGGGTTGATTTGCCAGACAGGATCCTCAGAAACCTGTTCTTTAAATAAGTCAGGTCACATAGGCAGAGAGTGGAGAGGTTTTTACAAAGACGACTGATGAAGAGCTGGATTTTAAGGAGCTTTTTAAGAGGGAGATTTTGAAGGGTATGTTTGCATGCTTTGACTTCTTGAAGCGATCCCTTTAGCTGGATCACGGAAGGCTGAAGGTGAGCAGAGACAGCTTTGCCAGGCCATCCAATACAGCTGGGGAGTGGGGGGATGACACAGAGTGGGGAGGCTTTAGCACATCTCCTAGAGATAACTCTGAACTTTTGCTCCTTCCCTTAAAGGAATGAATTCTGGAGGGATTGTCAACACTTTGTTACTGAGATAAAGGTACACAGGTCACAGTTCCTGGGTACTGTGCTCTGCCATGAGGAAACCAGGGGATGTAACTTTGGGTTATCTGAGGGAGAACATCAGTGCCTCTGGCGTTTTGAGGAGTGTACCTTTCAGACCATGCCTAAAAATACAGTGAGATGCTTCAAACTGTATGGAACAGATATTTCTTATTTTAATTTGTATCACTTCAGATTGTGGCGTGTTAATTGTTTGGAGAGATGTGTTGTGGATGGCGTAGATATCTGGAAAACAAACTTTTATAAAGTTCCAGACTCATTTTTATATCTATTTGCCTGTCTGATGAGCAAAAGGAAACTCATGGTCTTCTGTGCCACAATAAGAAAGCGATGCTGAGTGAAGTCTGTTTATTTAGCCCCAAGTAAAGCTGATCATTACTATGCATGAGTTTATGGCCACTGCAGATTTGAATGTGGGGGAGGCAATTCAGAAAGGCTTTGAGGTTTGTTTTTCCCTGTTGGCTTTCTTGAGGTGGGGAGTGTCTGGAGAGGAACTGGAAGACAGATTTATAATTTCAAAAACAGTAGGATATATTTTGGTGACTAAAACGGAGCAAGAGAATCACCAAGTGGCTGAG
The DNA here is from genome assembly GCA_013398015.1 of Oreocharis arfaki. Classification (NCBI taxonomy): domain Eukaryota; kingdom Metazoa; phylum Chordata; class Aves; order Passeriformes; family Paramythiidae; genus Oreocharis; species Oreocharis arfaki. Next base: position 489,100 of record VZRR01002495.1, read on the forward strand.
GTTGGAAGGGATCTCTGGAGGTCATTTGGTCCAACCCCCTGCTCAGCAAAGGCCACTTGGAGCTGGCTTCTGGATGTCTCCAAGGACGGACACTCTACAGCCTCCCAGGGCAATCTCTGCCAGTGCTCAGTCAGCCTCACAGTGAAAGAGTGTTTGCTGGTGTTGAGACAGAACCTTCTGTGGGTGAGTTTCTGCCCAAAGCCTTTTGTCCTTGCCCTGGGCACCACTGGCTCCATCCTCCCTGCACCATCCCTTGAGGTGTTTATTTACACTGATAAGATCCCACACGATTTTTCTCTTTCCAGGCTGGCATATCTTCTGATAAATATTTTTGAACAATCACCAAGCATGCCAAGACGCTGAAAAATTCAAGGGATATCCAATTGAAAAATAAATAAATTAAAACATCGTAAGGTGCTAAGCTCAGGTGATGCTGGTAAAACCAGTCAGCTGGTTTAGAAGGGTGGAAGTTTATTTCATGCAGCGAAGAGGAACCAGAATACTGATTTGATGGTTTTTTGTTTGTTTCCAGAACTCCTCTGTTCAAATGACCAGCTCAAAAAAGGAAGGTTGTAAGGCATATCCACTTTAGCTTCTAGGAGATGTAGTTCAATGTTGTCTGTTGTCTTTTCAAGTAAACTACTTATGACTTCCACTTGAATGTTGTTTGTTAAGGAGAATCTCATGTAAATAAACTAGTTGTGAATTAAGTAACAGCAGGTAAATGGAATAGGCCTTTTCTGCTGTAGTGGGTGCACAGTCTCTGCTAGCTCCATTGCTTAATATGTAGAAGGAGTTGACTTTTTTCCTTTTTCCTGTCTCTTCCGAAGTTCAACTTGGTGCTCTTTCCTAACCAGACATTTTTTGTGAGCCTCATGAACTGTGAGTCAGAGCAATGATGTGCAGAGCTCTGTAGAAAAAGGCTGAGCATCTTTGTGTACCATTATTTTGCCATACATGGTCTACGTGTTCGTTGCAAGTTCTCTGTGGTTGTGACCCCCCTCTTCCAAGTGACCTATTTCTGCATTTTTCATGCTGTGGGTTTTATTGAAGAAGAGGCCTCAGTTAATGGCAGTGTCTCCTTCAGTAGTTCTGACTGTGGGGGTTGAAGACAGGAGGCAGTTGTATCAGAAGGACAACAATTAACTTCCTAGGATCTACTTTTATCTAATAAAAGATAGTTGGAGTGCTAGGAGAGCCTTGGAGACAGGTTTTAAAAGCTTTTATGAGTAATAGAACTAAATTGATTGTACTATGCCTAGAAAACCTTCACTGTTTTCATTAGGAAAGTGATATATTTATTTAAAATTATTGCAGACTTCCCAAATCGACTTTGCCAGTCGCAGAACGCAGCGCTGGAGGGGCAGTTTTGCAGAGGGAGTTGTTGGACAGTAATTGGAGGACAAACATTTGGTTGTTCAGCAGTGCAGTTGAGTGCACGCCAGCTTTTAATTGGGGTATCTGGATCCTGCTGATGTTTCCAGAGGCATTTGGAATGACAGCAGACTAGTGAGCCAAGTGCAGGAGGATCATTGCTGGGGAAATACTGCCTGTGAAATTTCCAGATTTTAAGGGAATGGAAAGAGTATTTTTGTCATCCTTTAAATGTGACAGGTGCTAATCAAGTGGAGAAAGGTTGACTTTTTTTCCCCCCGATCTTTCCTGGAATTGCCAAGAGATTTCCATTCCTGTAGGTTTGGAGAATTCCAATTCCACATTTCTTATCTGCCGTGGTGTATTGTGGTGTTGATGCAGCAGTGAGGCACCTTAACTGCACCATGGCTTTTGGAATGTGGTTATTGGCATTGTTACTGCCCGGATTAATGTCTTTGTTTTTCTTTCTTGTACTTGGAAGGTCTACAGAGAACAGTTAGAACCTCCTATGCCATAAGGCTCCCTGGGTTTGTTTATTTTTTCTACAGAAAAAAAAAATCTAAAAAAGGATCTTAGACTGTTTGCTTTGTCCTCCCTCTCTCCACCTTCCATCATGTATGCCTTGTTTTTATTAAACAGAAAAAATGAGTCAAGAAGTCCACACATTCTTAAGGGTAAAGCTCGTTTTGCTGCCGAGAGTCGGGACAAGCTTTGGGGGCCCATCATCAGGCTGAAGAAGGGCTCCATAGTGGCTCTTGTCCTGGGGAACCCTACTCTAGTGTGGTTTTACAGAAAAGTCTGTTAGCTCAGCTGTGGGGAATTATTGTGGCATTCTGTGTGTTGTTGAGTACTTCTGTGAGAGTATCAGGAAACAGTTATTCTCTGAAGTTTGGGATAAGTCAAGCAAAAATTTCTCTTTCCAGTGGGTGATGAGATTTTCAAGACTTCTCCGTGCAAAATCTGAGATGATAAAAGTACTAAGTCTGATGATTTGAATCTAGATTTCTTAGATAACAACATAAAGAGGAAAAGCATATTGAGACATCCCATAATGTCTTGCCCCATTCAGGGATCTGGACCCTGGAGAGTTGCCCCCTGTACATTCCCCTTCATGTAATTGCTAAAGGCTCGGGGTATTTGCCTCTGCTGGAATCACTTCAGCTGGGCATGTTCCTCACAGAGCAGGGAGGAAAAGGAGCTGTAGGAGGCTTTTTTTCTTTCTTTGTAATGACTAATTTCATTCCTCTCCCCTGTGGGAAGACAAGTGGATGGTCCTCGGGTAGGTTAAATGTCTCTGAACATTTTGACAAAGTAAATAATACGTGCCCTATGTGGGCCGAGAGCAGGCACCGTGCCAGAAGCACTTGTGGCTCCAGGGCTGAAGATTGGACCTTTTGCTGTGTCTGTGTTGCCAGCCACAGTGAGGAGTCCAGATGCTGATCCTGTGTTTTCGGTGGGTGGTAAGAGACATGGCAAGTGAAACATATGTACTCAACACTGCCCACAAAGTAAAGCCAGTAGGAGTTTTTGCACATATATGGGACGTCTGACCTGTTTCTGCTGGATAGTAAGAAAATAAATGGGAGGAATTTGTAGATAAATGTGTGATGTTCCTGTTTAAAGCTTGTTGGAGACAATGCTAGATTGCTGTCCTGACTACTTCTGGTTGCATTTCCAGTTAGAAAGCTCTCATTTGAATACCGTGGTACCTCTGTCCTTTCCATTTTTCTAGTTTATTTGGTAGTATGTGTATGTCAGAGTGTCCATGGATATGGCTGTTTGTGCTGTCAGGTGTAGCCTGGAGTCCTTGGTTACCTGAGAGGTCGAGCAGGCAGACCTGTGAGTGCTGTAGAAGCTGCAGGTGCACGGGCTCACCCTGCCAGCACGCCCTGCCAGTTCTGCTTTGGTTGTCGGGGAGCTCTTGCAGGCAACTTCCTCTGTTCCCAGGCTGATGTGAGGCACCTTCTCCCTTGGAGCATTGCCCTCAGTGTTCCTCTTCTGGTGGCTGTCAGGAGAAAATGTGACTGCCTATAACTTACTGAGAGGATTGGTCTGTAGGGAAGGTTTGGAGAAGAGGTTACTCATCCTGAACATCTTGGCCCTATGTTCTTTGTCACTAAAAACCTACTGGCAGCCCCTTATCTGCTGGTGCTGCATCATTTGATTGATGCAAGACGTCTTCAGGGGGGCTGTCTCGAGGTTGTGTGATGTTTCTGAAAGTCTAAGGAAGGTGGAGTTATTTGAATAGAAACTGTAAATCTTCCCGAGTTGCATTGAACTTACTGATTGGTGCATCTCAAGCTTGCGTTGCTCTTCATAATGTACCTGATGTTCCAAAAAGTGAAGATAAAAAAAATCTGTGCAAGTTTAGGCAGCTTTTGGTGTCTGAACTGCTCACTGTCAAATTTGCACCATGTCCTGTTAATTTTCGTGCTCAGTGATGCCATGAGAATGGCCACACCAGGAAGGGAGTCATTACTCACCTGAAAAGCTCTTCTAAAAGTTGATCTGTAACTGGAAAAGTTGCTCTTAAAACAGGGGGAGGGAAGGAGAGAGAAATACCAAATGCTGTCAGCTGGTTGCAAACAGAAGGCTTTATTTACTTTAGATAAGCCCCTTTTCTCTCTATTGCATAATTTCTGTCATAATCTTGTTTGCTTATTAAAAAAAAAAAAACAAAACACAAAAGCAAACCAAAACATAAAATTAACATTAAAATGAGATTACTTTAGTGAGTAGTTTTGTTCCAGGGATGATAGTCTAGATTACTTCAAAAATATGTCCTCAAAATAGAGTTTGGGGTCTGTATAGTAAACTTTATTGATTGTTTGAAATGGATTGGTTGGGTGCTGTTCTCTGGTTAAGGCATGTCAGCTTTATACAAATTCTAATGCTCTTGGCTAGGACTGAATGGAAGTTACTCGAGTGAGAATTTCCCAATGACACTAGAGGCTGAAAATTGGCATTGTGCAATAAGCCTGGTTACAATGAAGCAGCTTTACTGGAATACAACAAAAAGTCTATGTTCTTAGTTGAGAAAAAAAATAGGCAGATTTGATTGTTGTACATAGGTGATTCAGAAGCTCAAACTTCCTTTTTTACAAAAAGCTATTAAAGTATCCTTTTGAAATCACTGCAGTGAGTAATTCTTACACTGCATTCACAGTTATCCCAATGAGCACGCACCAACTAAACCCACATATTTAAAATTCCTGCATCAGTGCTATTTCTGCAGTAATGAGAACCTGGACTTGCTGGATTGGACAGGCTTCATCTGTATGAAAGATAAACAGCAGCCAAAGAAGAAATTTTAGTGAGATGCAGGAAGAAATATTAAGAGATCACTGGAAGATGATCTTGCCTGTTTTGTAATCAAAGCCATGTAGGAGTTAGTAGGAAGAAACAAATCAGGTACCCAGGACAAAATTTGAAAGAAATGGGAATTCTTCAGGGAAGATAAATCCAGTGAATATATAGTATTATTTCTCCCACTCACCTGAGGGTGAAGAGAGAGAATTCAATATCTGGTACTGGTACTTGGCCCATGAAACTTGGTAGGGTTGGCAGATTTACTGGGCCCAGATCTGAGCCCCTGATAAATTGCTCTGACTCTTGTTTTGCTGGCTTTTGCCATTTTTACATTTCCAAAGTTCTTACCAGCTGTTAATTCTGCATTCTGGTTTTAATCTTTAAATTTGAGCATCAGTTGGCATGTGGGATCCTCTGATTTACTCGGGTCAGAATGCTCTGGTTGTGTCTTTATAGATTATGTGCCTGTAAATTTCTTATAATCTTTAAAGAAGCCATAAATAACTCATTTTATTTTAAAATATACCTATCTGATTTGCGAGTGTTTGGGAGCAGCAGTAAAATATGTCGTACGTGAGTAAATGGTCTACAGGTCTGGGGTTTTTAAAAATTTTTTTTGGTGTAGTGAAGAGCTGTAGTGTGGTTTTGGCTTCAGGGATTTGCTGTCAGGTCCTTTGCTTTTTTTGATTATATTACTTTTTAAATGTATTTCCTGATTTGATTTTGTCTTGGCTGATGCTGATGGATCCTTGTGTTTTCCTGCACCCAGCTCTGATTATTGAGCGAGCACAAATGATAGCAGGATTCCCTGCTGTCAACAGGCTTTCTGCTATCAAGCTGACCTTCTCTGGAGCAAATCTCTCTTCTTGCTAGATGATAAATAGTTTTGCAAGAGCTCATCTGCCACTTCATGACCAACCCCTTCTGCTACTGCTGAAATCTGAGAAACATCTGAAAACGAACCTCAGTTCACATGACCATCACACAGCATTTTCATTAATTAAATGCCACTATGAAGTTAAGTCCTGGAGCTGGTGATCTGTGAGAAATGGTGTGTTCAGAGGAATGTTATTTTGTTAGCCTGATGGTTTGGTATTTGCCTCACTTAGAGGCTGGCTTCATTCCTTTTCTCCCTGTCCAGTTCGAGCCACTCTGCTTTGGGCTGGCAAAAAAAAAAAAAAGCACTGCCATTAATAACCTCTGAAGGATTGTCTGAAAACTGCTTTTCTCTTAACTGGACTGCAGGAGAAATTGTTCTGACAGTTCTGTTAGGGATGGGGAAGTTCAGAGGGTAAAGCATGGGTTTATTTCCGAACACATGGTGGGTATCCCTGAGGCTGGAGCCATGAATCCTGTTTGTGGCAGCAGAAGGAGCATCAGCCTTGGCCTAGTATGGGAGCAGCAAGGCTGCCCCCGTGCTGTGAGCTTTGCAGCCGAGCTGCACGTCTCCACTTCCCCATGTGGCACGAGTTCCCTTAGCCAGGAGACTCGCAGAAATGCTTGACTTCCTCTCTGCTTCTGAGACTTCTCATAAATGAGTAGGACCCACTTCTGTTAATTTTTTTAACTTTTAAACATGTTTTTATTCCCCCTTGCCTCTTGTCTTCCTTCCCCAGAGGTAGCCCAAGTGTTTTAGAAACAACGTAGTCAACTGGAGCTCATTGAATAATTCAGCTGTTGCCTGAAGTGATAGGAAAAAGAGGACGACCCATTTAATAAATCAACCAGAGCTAAAAGCTCTGTGGTTTGTGAAAATGTTCATCTGCCCTCCCTTTGAACTATCCGAATTTCTCTTCTGAAGCATATTTTTTTTCCCCTCACAGTTGGATGTTCCCTGCTCTGGAAGGGAGCCTGATCTACCTGCAGGTTATCCTTGCAAGTTGTTTCTGTTAAGCAGCTCTTTTTCAGAGAGTACTGGGGGTGTTGCTTCAGCAGCAAGAGACACTCTGAACCATTGTGTCCATCCAGGTGTTCCTGGATAGCTTCCTCTCTCGTGGTTGCTTCCCTAATAGTCCTGCTGAGGGCTTCTAAAATATTCTGTCAAAGTCACTGCTGCAGCAGGAGCTCTCCAAGAACTAGCTGTGTCACCTCTGGGGTTCCTTGACCATTTTTAACCAAAGAAATTAAGGTATTTTGGGGGCTACTGAAGTATGCTTTCCAAAGCAATGAAATGGAACCTAGCCTTTTTGTATATGCTTTTGTTTTTCTTTGCATAAATAAGAATTCTCGAAGTGGTCTTCATTACTTATTTGTGCATTGTGCCTCTGTTACCTAAAACAGGCCTGAATGCAAGATGCCATCTTTAAGGGACATTGCTTAGAAATACAGCTGTCTGGGGAAGTTCATAAACCTTTTGCTAAAGACATTCTTCTGTCTGTAGTCTGTGTCAGACTTTTATTTAATCCCGTTGGGCAGGCGCTTGCCAGTACATCAGCGTGTTACTGTACAAATTGCTTTTTCATTGTTGCTGTAATTGTGAAACAATCCCTCTATTATACCCACCCGATGATCACTGCATTATCTTTTTGCTGAGCTGCGACATTTCTTGGTGCCTGGTGGTGTCCTGCCTGTTGAAGTGAGAGATGTTTATTAAATTGGCTTTTCAGTTGTGGTTCAGTTGAAGAACTGGCAGAGTGATTAGTAGGAGAGACTTGCTACATGCCTTGAAACATCATTGACTCCCTTGTAGTTTATTGCTCTTTTTGTTTTGTTTTAGTGGTCCTTCCTTCAATCTCTGTATCTGGGCTCATATCAGGTTACTGAGCTTTGTGTTCCAGGGGCTGCTGGGGATGGATTTGTGAGCACTGCTGTGCATAAATAGAGATCCTTGGTTTGAAATCAGGGTCTGGGGAGCAATTATCCGTTTGCTTCTGTTGCCCGTTTTGACCGGAGAGCTGAATTAGCAGCTAAAATGTGTGCTGTGGTGTGTTAAACAGCACTGAATGGGAGGCTACAGAGATAATCCTGGGGAGAGGCCATTGAGGTTGGTACTGAGCCCGGACAGGCTTTGCTGTTCTCTTCTCAGTGCTGAGGTGGTGGCTTTTTCAGTGAAATTTCGTACCCTTTGAAGCATCCCAAACCTCTGCCTTAATCAAGAGGTAGATTGCAAGGTAGCACTGTCCTTGATCATTTTGAAAAGCTTTTGGCTGTTTCTGTTTTCTGCTGTGTTTCTTATTTTGTAAAAGGTTGGATTGCTTTCTCTGTAGCTGAAAGGCATTGCAACAAGAGGCTTCTTCCCCAGCCCTTTCCACAAGTGTATTCGAAAGTAGATTAAAAAAAAAATCCCACTGGGTGTTTTAGTTATTTTCTCTTGAAACACAATCAAATTCAGATGACTTACTCCAGACATAAGCTAGGGAGACTGAATAGTGTCTGGATTTTCTTGCACTCTTGTCTTCTGTCCAAGCTGGGATCTGCTTGCCTGCCTTGGCTGGTGTGCTGTCGGCAGTCCAGGGTTCAAGAATTCCCCAGGTCCAGGAGAGGAGTTGACCTAAGTTTGAAGAGTTAAAGGAACACAAACAAATAGGAGGCATCTCACATCTCTTAATGTTTTTTTGCACTTCAGCCTTGGGTGAACTCTGTAATACAGATTTTGTTTTTGAAGCCCTTCTATAGAACCACCAGAGTTACAAATAATTCCAGCAAGTACTGAGCTTCCCTAAGAGGTGCAGATACCTTCTCAGTGGCAGGTGGTGGCACAGTCCTGTGCCACCTAAAGCCATCATTGCAGGAGTCATGCTGACAAAGTTGGCAATGTCCTGGCTGTGTGATGGGAAAGGATTGAGGAAAAGGATGAATTGTTGTATAACAGAAAGCTAGAGATTGTCTATCCATGCTTGACAGGCTCTTCTTGGCTTAAACCACCCTCACCTTTCCCTGTAAATTAATATCTCCGCCCTCACCCCCAGACAAAATACTGTGACTTTGTTCAGGCAGGAAGTACTAAATAAGGCAGAGTTAACCTGATTTAGCAAGGATGTAAAATACTGGGCTTCTTTCAGGTAGTAGTTCTGAAGCAGAAGTTCTGTAAAGGAAGCTTTCACTGGCCCCATGGAACAGTAGGAGCAAAGGGCCAGTGACTAGTCTTGAAGTGCTCAATCTCTTGTATCTACCATCACGAGTGGTTTTGTAGCCTATTTCTTCTTCAGGAAATTATTTTGGAATAAATATGGCTAATTTGGAGAAATTTGAGTGTGTTGTCCAAAGAGAGATGAGATATTTTTTGTTTTGGTATGGTTTGAGGCTCCATTTAAAGCTAAGCCTGCCAGTTTTCACAGATCAGCTTTAATTTTATTTTCCCCACTTGCCATACCAACAGCAAGATATGTTATCAAATGTATGACCAGGCCAAGTCAATAAATTCTAAATGCATCCTAAATTATTTTCTGTCTGCCTTGCACATTTTTATGAGGTTGTTGAAAGGCTCACTTGATGCGTGTTCAGATGAGCAGGGGAAATTAAATTGTTTTCCCCTTTCTTTCCTCTTCCCTCCCCATGACAGAGTGATGTGCTTTGGCTTGAAATTACAAAATGTCTTTTAAAGATCTCTGAAGTAGACAACAGAATTGGTCTCAGTGGTCCTTTTTCAGAAGGATATCTGTAAATTCTTTTTTTTTTCTTCCTATTTAGAAACTGAAAAGCTGGTGGGTTTTTTTTCCCCCGTGAAATATTACTCTGCTACTGAAAGACTGTCCTTGCCTAATGGAAAATCCTTTTTGTTAATATAGGACAAAACATCCAGGGTGTATGGTTTTCCTACTGTATCACTGTGATGCAGCCATGTTATTTTTGCATTACCATACTGAGGAATCAAGCACATCAGGAGGTGATGATGTGTTCTAGTGAGTGGCTTGCTGTTGGATGTGTCCAGCCAGAAGCTGGCTGCAGCACAAGCCTTGTGTCCTCTCACGCTGCTGGGTGCAGCCATGTGTCTGCTTGGGCTGCTCCTGTGGAAACTGGTTCCAAAACACTTTGCTCCATCTTTCATCGCCTCCATAGATCATCATGGTTGCACTGTCGACACTTTCCTGTGCATAGGAGATGAAATCTGTTTCCATAAGGTCTATCTGGTTATTATAAGCAGAGTAATAGGGTTATGTTCTTTCTAGATGTGCATCTGCTTACACTGGTGGGAGGGATACCAGGCATTGGGAGAACTTGAGGGCTTTCGAAGATGTTGCCCAATAAACTAGGAAAAAAGCTTAAAAGATAATCAATCCAGTAAAACTGGGGCTACCCAGTGATTTGTCTCATCTACATCAAATTAGCTTTAAATCAAAGAAGTTTTATGGGTATCATTCAGCCACTACATAATAACTTACTCATAAAGCCACTCTTTTGACCAAGAAAATGGCTCTTTGCTGTAGACACCTGGCCCTGGTCTGTTAGTCTGTCAGAATGACTGCTGTTCTTGTCCTTGGCTGCTTAAAGACAGCCCAGGGAGATACTTGGACAGGTTTCTGTAGGTAACCCCTGACATCCTTCAAGCTCAAAAACGTTTTGTTTCAAAGCTCAGGATATATCTTCATGCTAAGGTAGTGGAGCGATTTGGATGGCTCAGCCGGAGAGCAGTTGCTGTGTGTTTGTGGGAGAAGGATGTGGCATTTTTAAGGGAGAAGGATGATGCTGCTGGAAGGCCAGGAGCTCTTTGGCTGCCTGCCCTGGAGCCTGCCAGCAGATCCTGTGGCACCAGCCAGCCTCACCAGCACAGCAGATGGACTGACCAGCGCCGTGGTGAGCTGTGCAGTAACGAGGAATGATGGCCTATAGTGAACCTCAGCTATTGATTAATTAACGTGGAAATCAGCAACAAGGGTGCAAAGAAAAAGAACAGTTTTCCCCAGGAGGATCTCTATAAAGTGAGTGAGCTGGTGAGCCACTAAAAGGACTGAAGAGGCTTTGTAAGACAAGCATGTAAGTGTGTGTACAACAGACAGTCAAAATTGGTTGCAAGACTAGAAAGTTTACAGAATGGTGCTGTTCTCCAGCTCATGTTCACGTGACTGAGACGCTTCTTCAGATTTGTACTTGTTACAGCAGCCATGCTTTTCTTACTGTCCATGTAATGAAATAGCAGGGTTCAAGATTTGACCTATGAGTGCATGTAGAGCTGCCTTCAGTTTGGAGACTGAAGAACTTTTTTACCCTTCTGAGAAAAAGATTTTTAAAAAGCATATGCAAGAGCAGAAAATACTTGAAAAGTTTGTTAATGTTAAGATTAAACTGAGGGACTTCAATCCGTTGGAAAAGGCTTCTCTCACCATGTAGGAATAAGTTTCTGAAATATTTAATCTACCTTTGTAGATATGGAGTTCTCATTTGCTTGCCAACTGAAAGGTAAGAACTTCTCTAAGCTGGGTTGTTGTCTCCTTTGTAGTTTGCTTTTTGCCTTGCTTTGTTATTAGCCTGTATTAAAGAGTCCAAGAGATGATTGTGTTGATACTTCCCAGGAGGAAAGGAGCTGCTATTAATACAGCAACTTCAGCAAAAATTTAGATTAGGCTTCATGGAACTGAAACTGAGGCTCTGCAAATAACCTGAACACTTAAAGCTTGTAAAGCTTCTTGTAAGGAAGATAAACACGTGTCTCTGCCTCTATTGATGGATGCCATTGGGGTAGTTTCTGTACATCCCTGTTTCTCAGGCTCTCTGTTACCCCATTGAAGGCGTCAAGAATCCCAATTTGTCATCCTATTCTCTATACGTCTCTTAAAATGAGCAATCTCTAGGACACAGTGCGAAGTATGCTAAGAATAGCAGTGATGGACAGCAAGTTGCAGGACTAATAAGTGAGATGGTTTATTTTGGCCCAGTGCCTTCGGTTGAAAGGGGCTGGTAATAAAAATTCTGAGGCAGAGCTCCCATGAATTGTATTTGATGGTTGGAAGAGGTTATTAGGAAAGGCGAGGAAGAAATGGCTCCTGCTCGTGGTAGAAGAACTGGCTTTTCTGTGTCACAAAATGGGAGTCTGAGTGCTTCAAGCACATACTGAAGGAGATGGATGTTGGGCATCAGATGTAAGGTAGGGTGGGCAGTGAGGAACCAGAGACAGAAACTGCTGTTGAAAATACTGAAGGAGATTAGAACCACTGCAGAAATGGTTGCTGATGGTTGAGAATTTAAGAAAATTGACTAGAATCCTTAGTGCTTAGGAAAAGTGTAGCAAGCAAATACAAATTTCAGCTGAATTGCGGGGAAAAAAGTGTGAGGAGAAGAGGACAAGGTGTGGCCTGCAGGGCCAGGCACATCATGCTGGTGAACTTCAGCAGACTGTCGAGTTTTTTGCTTTGGTTGTTTCACTCTTGGATGTTGGGATATTCTCATTGCCACGAGAGGGAATTGCTGTCAATGTTCATGGGAGTTCTGCAGTTTAAAGTTCTGTAGAGTTAATTCTTCATGTTTGAGTTCAACAACATTTTGCATTTTAGCAGGAGCCTAAAGTGATATGCAACATCTGTCTACAACATTGCTGAAATTCCTGATAAATGGGTTCCAGAGGCAACCTTCCATTTGTGGGACATTTCACAAAATCTGCCACACAGAAAGAATAAACTTTTTCAGCTGGGCTCTTCAGTGGCCTGAAAAGTTAAAGAACTGGAGTGTTCTCTTCGGATGATGGAAGAGATGGGAGTCTGTTTGTCAGACACTAAAGCACTTCAGGCTTACTGCTGTTGCTGACCACTAATGTGCCATGTAAGCTCAGGATTACTGGAGGCACTAAAGCACTGCAGAATAATCTCTTGGCAGTCTGTGCCTCAGTTTCCTCTTCTGTTAAATACATAGCCATTAAAATGAATGCTGGTTTTGAATTTCCCATGATGTAAAATAAAAGTAATTGTGAAATGTAAAACATTGTTGGAAGGTGGTTGAATGATTTTAATTTTTATAACACAAATGAAAACAGGGCCTTTGCTTGCTTGCGACATCTCCTGTAGTATTGGAGAGCTGGTGCTGTCCCTGCTTTCGTAGCAAGGTCACTTCTGTCAATACCATCCAGATGTGTATCCTCAGGGTTTGTCTAAACATGGTTTGCACCGCGTGGTGTTAATAGCTCTTACGCCGTCTCCCAGCAGGGTCCCACCCTTGTGCTTTCACCTCCGTGTTTATGCACTTCTGCTGCATTCACACTGCTTTCTATGTTCCTCTGTTCATCTGTTTTGTTTCAACAGTTTTGGGGGAATAAATCTTACCTCCTTTCCTTCTAGGGGAGAGAAAAGGTTTTTTTGAAAAATAGGGGCTAAGAAGCCCTTTAGAGAAGGACAGTGAATAGGAGCAGACCTGAACATTTTTATTTCTGGGACTCTTTGTAGCAGCAGAGAAGCAGTGCAAATTTTTGAATAGGTAAAGCAGTGCAGGGTTAACTGTTCCAGAAGTCATCTTATATTAAGATACGTGTGGTATTCAAAATGGATTGATCTAAATGGAGAGGAGCAGGGGCTTGGGGCTCCGTTCGTACTCAGTGCACGGTGTCACAGGAATGGCACTACCTGGGAGGGTGCGCTCAGATATTGTAAGAGGAAGGTCAAGTGCCTGCTCTTAGATGACATTTTGTCATCCTTGCTCTTGCTTCTGTTGACAAGTACCAGGTGATTTTTAGTTAAGCTCAGGGAAAGGTTGTGAAAGGTTTTTCCTCTTTGCTGCTGGGTGGAGAAGGGATGCTGTGGATTTGCAGTGTGGAGGATGAAACCAAGCATGTCCTCTTCAAAATATGGAACGTGATACTGCTGTTGCTCAAGGCATCAGTACTGAAGTCAGTGTAGGAGATAAGTGCTTTGAGCCAGCATGGCCACATTCCAATCAAAACTTCATTTTTTGCCTGATTGTGTTGGCCTGAGTGAGTCAAATGTTACCCAGTTTTCTGACCCAGTTCTGTTTCGTGCCTCCAGGACAAGGTCTCTTCTATGCTTCTGTCTTTTCAATGTGTTTGTGAGAGTTCCAGAACCATTTCAGAGGTGGGGAAGAGTAGTATAGCATTCAAGAAAAAAAATAGTAAAAGCTTCCAGTTGGCTTTTTTTCCCCCCCTCTCTGCCTTTTGTTTCATTCTGCTGTGTTTTTCCTAGCAGGAGCAATGTGTTCCTTCGTTTGAACTGTTGCACTGACATGGGTTTAGCAGAGCTGTGCCTGAGACACGTTGGCATAGGTGATAGCTCAGTGAGGTTTCCTGATCAAAGGTGTCCTGCATCACCAAGTGTTCTGCTCAGGCTGGGCCCTCCATTTTAGGGTAGCTGCTGTGGTACTGACCTGAGTTAGACTGCTTGAGCTTCCTAAAAGATCTTAAAAATGAGGTGTAAAGAAACAGACTGAAAGTGAATCCCATGAGTTTGTGAAAAAACAGCTTTTGAAAGATTAGAGTGGTTCCTGGGGTACAGGAGTGGGTGACAAGGGAAGAGCTTGACACTACCCACTGCTCCTGATGCAGCATTGAGAGTGCAGCTGCCCAGCTGCAAATGGGAAGCCAGGCACATTTTTTCTCAGTTTTGTGGAGTGGCTGAGAATCTATGGCTTAGCTGTAATGGAGTTGTAATTCAAAGATGCCCCTTGTCATTGTGGTTTATTTATCCTGGTTTATAACACTCTATTGGGAAGTTTCTCTGCCTTCCAACATTTTGCTTGCCTGATACTTAATTGTGCCTTGGTTGTATGAGCCAGTCTTGGCTCCTGACTAAAATGATGCCACATTCATTTAATAGAGTTGTGCTGGAGATGAATTTTCCTCTCAGTGCTAAGTCTGGGATGCAAGTCAAGTAGGTTCTGCTGGCCTAAACATAGGGTAAGCCCTTCACTGCAGGGTCAAAGCTCTGCACAGGATTTTGTGAGTGCATAAGAGCTATTTCGGTTTTTTTCTTTCTTTCTTAATAACACAGCTGCTCTAAATAAGGTGCCTACGTAGCATTTGGGCGGAAAAAATTTACAGACCAAGATGATTGGCTGTTGTTTAACATTTTTAATTGGCAGTTGGTGTGCTGTGTAAATTCACCCTGGCTGTCCTAACAGTGTTTGTGCAAATTTAAGTCTTTTTGCTTTCTCACACCCAAATTACTGTAATTTCTCAGGAGAGCCTATTGTTTCATGTAAAATTTGCATACATTGTACAGTTGCATTTCTGTGGCTGTATCGCAGTGTAAGTTTTTGCCTCCTGTGTAAATCTTGAGATTAACAGCCCTGGTGCCTGCTGAAGTAATGATCTGCATCATTTCAGGTGCTCAGTGAACAGTCAAGAGGAAAGCATTTGGCACTTGCTATACTGTTGCTACAGGGAAAATTAGTTTTACTACTTCAAATGCTTAAATTCATTATCAGCTTAAGAAGCTTTTCTTGAAGAAATGGAGAGATTGGTTAATTACTCTGCTTTAATTGCAGTCACAAATGGTACGTACTTGCCCCTTCCCAGGGCACAAGTGATTCCATGGCTAAAAACTGCAGTGTGAGGGAGGGCAATTAAAGGGAATTATTTCAATAAACAGTTTGTACTGAAGCCTTTGGCTCCCCACACTCACCCACCCTGACCGCTGTTTGGAAATACTTGAGGAAAACACCACGCCCTCAGTAGGAACTCAAGTGTGGCTGTGGCTTTGTTTTGATTTGTTCCAGTTGTGTTTTGCCACTTGGAGTGATGTTGTGATGGGCTTGTCCACCAAGTAAAAGGCTCCCAGACACGTTGCCATTTCTATTTTTCTCCAAGGCTCCAGCTATTGCACTCCACCTGGAAATTAGCTCACTCCTCAGGAGTGGAAGAGACCAGTGTTTGAACTGCTAATGCAGGCTCTCAGGCCAGTCCATGTGCTGACTTCAATTACCATCTCCAAGAAAGGTGCCCCTATTTGAGGAACACTTAATCGTATGCTAACATCACCAGCAAAAGGTGTAGTTATCTTCTGAGCTATATAAATGCCAAACTGAAATGAAGCACAGAAAGGTGAAATGTACTTTTTCTTAAGGGAATCACAAGTGCTGTGCCTTTCTGAAAGGGAGTGGATGCAGGATTTAATTGAGGTCGTGTGGGAGGTGCAGGTGCAATTCCTTGTGCCCTCTTGAAGGTGTGTTGCCGTTGTTTCCCGAGTGAGCTCTACTGTGCATTTATAGAAATCCCGATTTTCAGAGGAACAGTTGTTGCAGCTGGATGCAGAATAATGAATTCAGAAGCAACAGGTGAGGAGAAGGAAAGTGGATTAATAATGAAACAATTCACCTGTTCTCTCCCATTGGGAATATCGTCCTTGTTCACACTAGAAGGTGACCTTTTTTCCTGAAACAAAATTGGAAAATTGGAGGTAACCATCCCAAAAATCCACACAAAGGCTGCGGAGGAACTGATGGTAGAAGAGACAGGAAGCTTTCATAAAGCTGTGCTGTATTGAGCTGTGGAGTGATTGAACATTGTCAAGGGGAGTCAGAGACCCAGTAAAGCTGGGTGAGGCTGCAGGAGACAGACCCCAGTGGGCAGAAGGGTGGATAGGCTGAATGGGTGTCTTCTGTGTCTCATCTTGGCTAATGCTGAATGAGCTTATTATTTAGATGTTCATAATGAATTAGATAAACAGTGAAATAATTAACAAAGCAGGCACTTAAATGGTTATTGCATGGTTTAGAGCTGACTTTATTTAGATGAATGAGGTAGTTCATTCTACTATTAGCTGTGCCCTAGCAAAAAGGATTTTTCCCCCTCTCTTTTTAATGATTAAACACCACAAACAGAAAATGCACTGTGGGTTTTGCTGGAAAGACAGCGCAATTGCCTGCTTCCTTCAGAGGAGTTCATCAGAGACTCCCAGTGACTCACATGCAACTTCTGAAAATACTGTCTTAGTTTTCTCAAATGTCAAAAAATTCTCAGGGTCTTTGATACAATAGAAGAGATCATCAAGTCATGAGATGCTGATATTTGACTTACTGTCTAATTAGATCATGTCTGTAGCACAGTATTCCAGGTACTGTTAAAGTACGCTTAGAAGTCTGTCTTCATTTTTGCCATTCTCTGAGCTGCTGTTTCTTTTCCTCAACTAGTTTTTAGGCCCAAGTAATCAGACAGCAGAGCTGTTTACACTGAAATGCTCATGGATTCTTTTTTTTGTAACCCCTGGTCAGCTGTAGGACTCCAAATACCTCACACTCGATGACTGGGCCCTAAACTGTCAATCTTTCATTTCTCACTGTACCTCATCATCTCTTCATATGTCGTGTGGCTTTTATGGTTCTTACTCAGTACAGATAATTTAACAAGACTTTCAGGCTGTTTGCTTTAGCTTTCATTCTTTCACACACACCATGTGTAGCCCATTGCCTCTGCCAATGAAAAAGAAAAGCAGTTACTGTAGGTGTAGACCCCTGACCTCAATTCTGCAGGTTTTCTCTTTTACCTGTTGCAGTACAGCATCCTGTCTGCCCAGGGCTCGGATCTTGTGAGAAAGTTCAAGGGCAGTCAGAGGGGTGATTCTGATTACTGCAAAAGCTGACCGAGTTTCTGATGCTCTAAGGTATGTCACAGATGTGATTTTTCCCTCCTTCTTTTCTTTTTTTTTTAAAGAACAAAGGAAGAGAGACTTAAGACATTGACCGTGACTGTGCAGACCAGTCCTGGGAGTGGATGCTCTGTGTTCTCTGTGTCTGGCTTGGTTTTCTTTTTAAAGGTGTTGCCAGAGAGACAAAATGCAGCAGTCACACAAAGCCTGCCTTGGGAGAACATGATTAGTAAATCCCTAGCGTGAATTGTTCCTCAGAAATATCAGTCAAGGCAATTTTATTTCCCTGTCTTCTTTTGCATGGGGAGGGTGTGTGTTTTCATCTGGCCTTCCCTTACTAAACTGTCCAGCTCTTCGGTACTTCCCTGGGCATCTGGCTATTTTTTTGCTAAGACTGTTACTCACACCACTCCCAGAACATCTCAAAGATCTGGAAGAGCAACTGGATGGAAAAAAGGCTTGTCGTTTGTCATAGTGGGCTTGCTCCATCAGAAGGCATATTTCAGGCAGGAGCAAGGCATTTAAGCACATTCTATGAAAATACTGGATTTTATTTTTTCTTTGCACTTTGATTTTTTTCTGTGCTCTGTATATGAAATTGTCAAAGATTTTCTGGTACATTCTCCTGAATTCCTATTGCAAACCTTTATGTTAAGGAAAAAAGGCTGTGAATTTGAGCAAAGATAGATGTGCTGGTCTGTGTGTAGTCTATTCCAGTGTAAATTTTATACATTATAGTTGTCCTTGCATGGATTTTATTATTATTAAAAGTGGCTTCTCTCCAGAGTGATTGCTCTGCTTTACTAGTGGTTTAATTCTATTTCACAAGAGCATTGTTTTTCCTTCAGGACAGTATTTGTGTCAGGAGTTACGCTGAGAAGCTGTAGCTGTACCTTTCCTACAGTCAGCCTCCAGGTAATGTACAGCTACAAAAGACATCAAGGACTCATCTGACAACCTGTGCTGGGAAAGTAAAAGTTGGACTCAGACACTTTTTGAGAGCTTTTGGTATATTTATATCTTGCAAGAAGTCACTAGCACTTCTTGTCTGGGGAGATCTTTGCAGGAAGTTCCTTTTAACTCTGTCATGAAAAACCTTGGTAATACTTTCCTTTTCAAGAGCAGAGAGGCAGATAGGTGAGGTAAATCTAAATCAAATGGCTTGGTTCCACTGATGGCACAAATGTGGATTTACAGATAAATTAAAATGTAGCCGTGGCTTCTTCCCTGTTTACCAGACCCTAATTTGAGTATTCCCCCCTCCCTTTGTCCGATGCCTTCACGTTCTGGCAGTTGAGCTGCAGTAGCTCCTCGTGGCCTGCTGGAACAAGCTGCTCTGGAATACCTTCGGAGCAGGAGCTGTCTGGGGGGGTCTGAGCTGGTGCTTTCTGAAGGGAGCGCGGGGCACTTCTGTTGCCGGTCGCCTTTCGGGCTCTGTTCAGCCATTCCCCAGAGCTGCTCTGCAGACACGAAGGAAGGAATACAACATTTTTCAAAGGACCAGGCAGGAGTCATGTGGATGTCATCTTTCACCACCAACTGAATTGTGTCTGCATGGACCTCATACAAGTGCCTCCTCCATCCTCAGTGTCCATGCTCCCAGCGTGAAGCTGACAGTACAAATCATGTCTTCACATCTTTTCACCTAGTTGATGTATATAAAAACCAGATAAAATTATGTTTGCAAATTAGTCCACTGGATAACAGTTACCTTGTATGACAGAAGACAGGGTTTGATCTGGAATGCACTTTGTGTACTTGAAATCATTTTTCCTAATCCTTTGATTAAAACCTTTGACTTCCCAGCTATTCTGCTGAGACTGAAAAATACTGCAGTGTTTTAATATCTCTAGCTGGATTTTGCGTGATATTCCTGTTCTTTTTTCTTCAAAGCAAGCAATGTAGAAACAGAGGAAAAAGGAAAGCCCAACAGCTGTGTAGAGCTGTATGCTTGGAAATTAATCATTAATGTCTTGCAGGTGGGCAGTAAATGTATTATGAAGTCTTCTCTATCTGCATGCAGGGTAGTGAACCAAAACAAAGTGAAGTGCATGGAAAAGATCCCTTTGAGCCTGAATCCTTGAAGAGCAAATAGGTGCCTCCAGGAACAGCTCAGTCTGTGTGCAGGGGGTTATTGAGGTTATGCTGATCTGATGTTGTGGGTAGTTAACTGCTTCTCCAAATCCTTTCTGTGGGTTTATGCTGTATCAGAGTGGGTGGAAGCTGAACATGTATCATTTTTTGCTGTTGTGTGCCTTTTACTAGCATCTGCAAGAGAAATATGTCCTCCTAAATAAAATGTCAAAGGACTTAAGCACTGGGTGGGGCAGATATGCTGAA
This sequence comes from Oreocharis arfaki, assembly GCA_013398015.1. Lineage (NCBI taxonomy): Eukaryota > Metazoa > Chordata > Aves > Passeriformes > Paramythiidae > Oreocharis > Oreocharis arfaki. The sequence goes on from VZRR01002495.1 coordinate 508,581, forward strand.
TTAAAGAGGAGCAGTTCATTGCTTTAAGAGAGGTTTGCCATCTCTTGGAAAGACGAACTGCTGTACCTGGTGCCATGTGGCATGTTGCAAATCTTTCAGAAACAGCTCTCCCAGACAGGAGGAGTCATCCCACCTTTTTCGTTTGCAGTGTTCTAACCACTGCTTTGTGCACTAATGTTTTATACAGATCACTTCAAGAGTCGTGCTTGTCATATGCCCATTGTAAAGTGAAAATATGTTTGCCAGACAGGTAGCATAGATCCTGCTGACTCTCTTTGCAGCCTGCTTTACAGCAGATGTTATTCTCTGAAGGTAGCTTTAATTTTTGTTCTAGTTATTATGTACTTGTAAAGAAATTATTATTAACAAGGCCTCTGAATTAGGAATGGGATTTTATGCCTCTCTGCAGCCTCTTTGCTGCTTACCAGCATGACCTGGTGTTGTCTTCCTCTGTAGGAAGCTGTTTTGAACATGTTGCCATCATACCTGTGTATATTGATAAATGTTCCTTTTGTGATGTGCTTTAACCATTTCCTGCAGCACAACTGACTCTTTGAAGTTGTACAGTCTGTCTTCAGCTTCATTTTCTTGAGGTTTTAAGCTCAAGAAACTCAAGCCTGTGCTAGCATGTGTTTGCAAGAGGGTGGTTGTAGGACTGCTTTTTCCCCTCTGCTACTGCAGGCGGAGCACAGGCTGTATGGAATTAAATAATGGAGTTATGGCTGCACCCGAAACCCTTCTGATGCTGTGAGAGCAGTTTCTGTCTGAATGATGTCAAATGACTGATTCTTGGGCCTGTTCAGCCTGCAGTAAGCAGTGTGTTGTGTTGGTGGTATGATAGTAAAATTTTGGAACTGTCTCAGTATTTTAATACAGCTGAGACACTCCTTTTCTACTGTAGACAGCAACTTTAGACTATTTCTGAAAGGGAGCCAGGGTGACCAGCATGGCCTGCATCAGGGATGCTGTTGTTGCAGTCTGAGTTCACCACTGGGTGTGGTAATTACAGTTGTTGATTTTCAGGTTTCTGAATCGGACTAAGTGGGTATTGTGTACATGAGGGAATGCTGAAATTGGAGGCATGGACTAAATAAACGTCAGAGGTCTCTGAATCTGCTAGAGAGGCTGCCATAATGAGTGCTCGTCCTCCCATACTCTGACAAAGGCTTTTCTGCCCTCTGCACTGTGTGGGTGCCTCCAGGGGGTTTGGGAGAGGTGGCACTGCAGTGGAGGAGGAATGTCTGGTGAGTAAATTGTCTCTCTCAAGGATGAGGATGCACAACCTGTGCTGGTGTGTGCTCACAAAAGAGAGATTGTAGCAGGTTGCTCTCTCTCCTCTGCTGCTACAGCCTGAGCTTACAGAGAGAGGCTGGTGCAGGATAAATGCTGCAGTACCAGGAATGACAGGAGTGGTCCCTGCCAGCTGACACTGACATGTGATGAATAAAGTGTCTCATTGAGAGATTGATAACATTAGAAAAATGATGTCACTGTACAGAGTTGTGCCAGATGTAGTCAGAATCCGAAAATACCTCTCCTGCACTGATGAAAATGAGTGGGAGAGGATGTGGCGGATGTAAAGGTTAGTTTGGTAGTAGTGGCACCAGTTGCTAGGAACAGATCGGTGTAAGGAATGTAACCGTGTGTGAAAGGAACAGCCAGGGTTACTGCAGGTGAGGGGCCAAGAAATGAGTTGATGGCCTCAGATCAGCACTTTCCTTCTGTACTTCTGCCATATACCACACTTGTGTCTGAAGTAAGAGCATGTGTTGGCTTTTTTAAAGTTATTATGGATTGGAGATTTTAAATGCTTTTTCCATGACTTCTACCATAGATGGATACGCTGTGAATTTGATGAATATAAAACCACAGATTAGTATTTCAGATTGACTGAAGTGTTCTGGTGAACCTCTGGGTAGGCATCACGCCTGACACCTTCCAGTAACAACAACAGGGCTCCAGTCTTAGAAGCACAGCAGAGCATATGGGGAACCAAGTAATTCAGTAGATATTAATTAATAAACACATTTCCTCTGGGGAAAACCTTTTAGCACATCCACTGCTTGGCCCAAGATTGCATGCACGCATGAGTGGATAGCAAACATGCTTTCCTGAATTGTCACTTGTTATTTCTTGATGGGCTGGGGACTGCCTTCTCCAGACTACTGCTGCCAGGCTTTTGGGAGAGCAGACTGCAGCTAATGCTCGAGCTGCCTCTCAGCCACCAGCATTCTCACACATAAGTGATGGCAGCACACGCTGGTTTCCACCCTGGCCCTGTGAGGCTGAGCTGAGCCCGGCCAGCTCCCGACAGTGTGAGGTCTCTTTGTCTGGCGCTCGCTTCATCCGGGTGTGCGTGTGGAACGATGAGCTCTGATACAGCTGCTGTATGTCCTGAGGCACAGACGTACCCTTGCAGAGCAGAGCTGCTGTGGTAGTAGGCAGGGTATTGCAGAGCCTTCCTCTTCCATTCCAGCAGCTGTGTTTGCATCCCTACGTGGCCCTGCCCTGACTGAGCAGGGCAGGTAATGCACACTGCGGGGCAATTCAGCTGCGTTCCAAACCTCCATGAACTTGTGTTCTTTTAAATCCATTGTTCTGTCATCGAGTTCATATTGCTCTGAGGCTAAGAACAGTGAGCACTTGTGCTGTAGCATGGTCATTGATGAAGACTTTAACATCTCTCCACCTGGTTCTGACAATGAATTAGTTCTCTTGTAAAACTTTCTTAGTAGAAACAAGATCCAAATGGTTTACAAAAGCTTTTTGCTGCTGACCATTTGAACTTGCTTGACTGTTCAAACTGCAGAATGCTGCTCCATGTTATAAGAAATGGTTTTCACTGATGTTTTTTTCTGCTGTGGTGTTGCTGCAGGTGTGAAGGTAATGTTCTTGAAGCAGCTCACTCATTGATTTGTTCTGAAGTTGCCATTTTAACTGTGTAAAATTTCATTAGAGTAATTATGCGGACTTGTATTAAAATTTCCTTCTCTTCCTGCTGAGTATGAAGACAGAAACCTGCTATGGGAGTGGAAGTCCCTATGATGGAAAACCACGTTCATAGCAGAACATGGCAGTGCTTTAGAATGGGCAGAGTGCTGAGGTGTGACCTTACTGGTAGAGGACTGGACCAGAGATGCTTGTTAGTCTGCCTTTATGGGTTCCTAGGTTCTTAGCATTACGTTAAATACTCTCCATTAAAAAGTGATTTTATTTCTTGTGGTACATGTGCAGGTGTGAAGTTGTGAAGAGGAGAAATTTCTTCATGAAAGTCTGTAAAGAATACAGAAGCTTCTCTGATGATTTCACTTCCTCTTAGAGGAGTTATGGGTGTAAAATGCATGATGAAAGAATTTTATCAATTATATCTTTAAAAAGAAGTAAAATTTCTAAAGCATTTGACATTTAAATATGCTACTTGAACTTCATGGAAGGAATAGTAAAGTGCCTCTGAAGTGCTCATTTGCTTTATATATGTATCACCTGTCAAAATGTTACCAGTCTTTTTCAGACACATGTGTAACCTTTCCTACTTGGTACTTGCAGCCTCTATCCTTAGCAGAGAAAAATACTAATCCCTGATGAGTGAGAGTGAAATGGTAGGTGAAGTCAGCAGAAATCTTTCTACCCAGTGAGCTGGCAGGGCATGTTCATAAGCCAGCAAACTGCAGTGCTTTGCGAAATATTACGGATCCAAAAGCACAATGAATTATGTCTACCAGATTCACAAAGCTAGGATTAAGAATAGCTGTAACGTCTGCTGCTGAGGGTATATAGAGCACATTATCTGGTCTGTTTTCTGAGTTTCTAAACACATTTTAGATGTGTACTTAGAGCTTGTTATAATATGTTTGGTGGCTTTTGTTAAGTGAGTGATACGGTTATCCTTTGGTTTCATTTAATTTTCCAAATGGAGCCGTATTCAGTTTAAACTTCTTGGCAGAGAGTTTTCTGTGTTTTTTTCTATGATCAGAGTTGCTGATGATTCTTTGTTCAGGAGTCGATTTAATTTCTGCGTGTGTGAGCTGATAAATGGTGGGAGGCTGTAAATGCTGATGTGTTTGGTCACTGTTAACATAGATAATTGAATTAAGTGTAGAGTCAGGCTAGTTTTCTGCCTGTGAGGTATGAAGTGTTCGTGGTGTTGGACACAGTTTGCTGTTCAGGATGGATATCTTTGTCTTCCACTCGGGTAGCTAGATGGGTACATTTGCTCTTCCTGACGCGCTGTCATCCCTTGTAAGCAAGATTTATTAATTTGGCTCCATCTTTGTGTTGTGTTGTTCTTGTGCTTCCCTGGTATTCGTGGCTTGGGGCAGTATTCTCCTCCCAGTCCTCAGCTTGTCTGCCAGAGCCATGAGCTGTCCTGCCCAGGGGCTGGGAGTGCTGGGGCTGGCACGGGAGCTTCTGGTGTGGGAAATGGGCTGTGATACATCTGGATCTGTGCTCTCCTCCCCTTTCTGTGCTTCCCTAAATTAATTGCTCGCACACCACTGTGGCACAGTTCAGACACGGTCTGTTCATGCTGGATGGATGAAGTATCTCCAAGTCACACACAAGGCATCGTGCTGTTGCCTGAGAGTGTTCACTTGTGTCAAGTCAAATACTGGGCTTGTGCTCAGGTTTCTTGCTTTTTATAATCTCTTCCCTGTCAGCACAAGATACACATCTGATGAGAGCTTAGCAACAAAAACATAGTCTAGGCAAACCACATAAAAAGCCAAAGAATGACATTATGGTGTTTGGAAAGCCTTAATAAAGAATCTTAATATACTGCTGTGTGTGGAGGGAGCTACTGTTCACCAAAAGATTTATACGGTGAACGAAAGCAGTGTTAACAGGATGGAATTAAAGACTGAAATATTTCTTTCATACTTTCCCCCTCCTTCCCTTTTCCTGCCACTTTTTTTCGTGTGAAAGCCACTGATTTGGCTTCCACATGACATTTTTCTCATTTATGGGTTCTCTCTTCCCATTTTTATCTGTACTCCCCTTTCCTTGACGTGCTTTATTGTTTGGTTTTGCCCTCCCTCGATAGACTCATGCATTTTGTAATGCTTTTTTCCTCTGCTCTTCTTTTTCTGGTGTTTTTTGGGCTCCAGGGTCACTTTTGCAACTGTTTGCCAAACTTACCCTCTTCCATGTGTATGTTTATCTGTTGCTAACTGTTGTACTCCCTGATTTAGCAAGTTGAGATGTGGAATATTACAGATTTCTGTCAGACGACTTTATTTGTTAACAATTTGTTAATATCATTATGAGTGATGGGTTAGTCCAGGTTGGCAAATCTGACTTGTGGGTTCAGCCGCACCTTTTTGGAGATGTTTTTTGCTGCTGGGGACTCTGGGAAGGAATTAAAAGACACTGGCTTTCTCTGGGGGAAAAAAATAAACCCACAAGCTGAAAACCAAAGTAGGATGATCCCTGCTGGTGTGTGTTTCTGAGAATATTCCCAGTGCTGTGCTCAGGGTGAGTCCTGGAGGCAGGAACAGTGTTTATGGCAGGGTGTTCATAGTGGGCGGCAGACTTGCTGCTGCTAAATTTGTAGTGATTGAGTCTGTCCTACTGTTTAAAAAAGGTGGGTGGGATGACTGTTTATCTTTGATTCCTTGTGAAGAATTGGATGAAAAATAAAACAGCTTCATCTGAACTCTGGGAAGGACAGCTGTGTGTATAGATGATCCCAGGACAGCTGATGCTTCATGGAAGACTTGGGCTTATTTCTGCCAAAATTTTAATAGTAGAGGTGGGTCATAGGAAAGCTTATAAAGGAGAGAAGGCAAGACTGGATACCTGGGTGCTGCGTTTTCTGCCAGAATAGGTGAAAATGGCATGCCCTGCACAGGCCTGATTTACAAAGGGAGTCTAACACAGGAGGATTGTTTGTGTGACAGGGAGGCAGTCACTGCTGCCAGTGTGCATGTAGGGATTTAGGCACTTTGAACACTTCTGGCCGGGGTGTGAGCAAGCTGCCTAGGAGTTTACTAAGACCCTGTATCCTGTTTGCAGCCTCAGCTTGGCAGGGCTTCTCTGGAAAAATTAAAGATTCTGTTTTCTGGCATAAAACCACAACAAGGAGTGGGAGGGAAGTGCAGCTGTCCTGTCTCTAGGTTCAAACAGCTTGTCTTGCCAACTGCAGAGAAGTGCAGCATTCAGAGCATGAGTTTAGTTTTCTGACTGATGGTTGTTAATAGCAAGTCCTTAATTTCATCCTGTATGATGTCTTGTTTTTATCTGTGTGTGTTTAATTGAGAAATGGCTTTCTCAAAAGCCCTCTGAGAACCTGTTTAAAAGTGATTTAGACTGCTGACTCTTGGGCTGCATCTTGTCTTAGTCTTCATCATATTTGAATTCCATTGTGAAGTCCCAAACAAAAGCATATCAGAAATTATAATAAAAAGGTACTGTGTAAATAATTGAGTGCCTGGCAATTGTCATAGGATTTTACAATTCAAATGCTTTAATCCAGAAGAGCTGGCTGTATACACAGTGCCAATAGGAGCGAGTGGTCATAAAAAGATGCCTATTTCCAGCAAGTATGTAGAACCATTAGCCAGAGCTGATGACAAATGGAAAAAGCCAAACACATTTAACTAAGAAATTGAGAGCTATTTTACTTTGCTGGTAAAGGTATTTACCTCTGGGCAAGTGACTTCCACCTTAGCTTAAATGACTTTTTCCTCTTTGAGATTCATGCTCGTCACGCAGTAATAGCAGTGCTTGCTGAATGGCCTGACTGACGATATTGAGTGCTTATTATAAACTGAATGGAGCCAGTGGTTTCCCATTAATTTTCCAGCTGACAGTGTCTGGATAAATGGTGCTCATCTCTTCTCTTTTCCCCTTCAGTCACTGGTTTCTGTACAACACATCTGTTTTGGTTATGCTGGCACTACAGGTTTTTGGGAGCTGTGCTGTTGGCAGCAAAGGCTGGGGTATGGGACAGACAGTCCTTCCTGGGTCATGGCAGTTTCTCAGTTGGCACAATGCTCTGGTTTGCATTGGCCTTACTTGAAATAAGGCTTGACAGCTGAGAAGGGGGTTCACCCTTGCTCACTGGTGGGAGGAGAGGGAACTCCTTAGACCAAAAGATGAACAGGCATCATTAACCCCTTCTGTGGCTTACAAAAATCTCTTTGTTGCATTTAAGTGTAGTTTGCTGAGGGAAGGCTGGGGGCGGGGGGGAAGGAGATGGGGAATTCCTTCACAAGCTTTAAGTAATTTATTCTTAGCCTGAAAAGTCTTCAGAGCATTGTAGCAGTCAAGTAAGGAGCAGTTGCGTGCATGCACGTGAGCACCTCTCCATTATCAGGTTTATGAGTAAACAGGAACATGTTTCTTAAAAGTAATTAGGTCCAACCTGTTAAGCAGCAAAATTTTACCATGTAAGTGTTTCTTTACTTGCACAATTCACACTTGCTGTCTTAAAATTGTGTGTGTGTCTTGCCAGTCTTCATCACTGACACTGGCACTGGTTAAACCCTTCTCTGTGAAGGGTTCTCCATCGGCTTTCTATTATACCTTTAGGCACTTGACTTGTAATCACATCACTCCTTGACCTTCTTCTGAGGTTAATAGCTTGGATCTTAGGCGTGAAAGAGAGACCTCTGATCCTGTTCTCTGGCTGTTCTGTTAGCTGTGCTCTGAGCCCGCTGCAGTGGATCCACATCCTTCCACAGCTGTGGATAAGAGAGCTGAACAGGTTCTTACTCAGCATTTCCCCTCATATCCAAGTGTTCACTTTCATCTTTTGTTTTTCTCTTTTTTTTTTCTTTTCTTTCTTTCCGCACTGTTTATTGCTAGTTTAGCACAAGCTTAGCACGGGCACTTGCTCTCTTACCAGTGTGTGAGGGTTGGCCATGTACAAGTAGGGGTTGTAAGGTCAGTCTTAGGGAATAAACAGAAAATGGGTGAAGTAAACAGACTACTGGACAAAAAGCCATCAGTGAACTCCCTTGGGAAGTTGAAACAGCGCAGTAACTGCATCGCACTTGGGAAAATTATCTTTCTCCTGGAATCTCTTCCGTTTGGAAGATTTACAGCAGTCAGAGCAGCCTTTGGCTTGTTGACTTGTTTGTGTCTTTGGTGTTCCAATGCACTTGTAGCTATGCAGAGACCTCCCGCACTGTTCCTTTCCTGCTGTCCCTTTTCTGCTCTCTGGGGTTACACAGCAGTGGGAGCCGGGCTGCGTTCGAGGCTGTTCACACATTCCTGCTGTGCTTTGCTCAGCCCGTGGCTTTTGGTGTGCGGCTGGGACGGGGTGAGATGCGGAGGGAAGAAGCAGTGTGTGATTAACCAGGGGTAATCTCCCAGGGAGCTGTTTGGCCTGACACAGTCCTGCTGCCTCACTGCCAGGCAGACCTGCTCTGGGGCTTAATAGTGGGAGACACTGGCAGGCACAGTCCTTGTGAGACGGGTGATTGGATTTGTTGTCAATTGCTTTGTATTCCCTAGAATGAGAAATAATTTATTTTAAGGAACGGCTTTCTTGGAATGCAGGCTTAAGAAATCATCAGTGGTCTGTTTGTTCTGTTTCCCTCGGGATTAGAAAAGCTTTGTTGTTGTTTTTTTTTGGGCTTTTTTTCTTTTTGTGTTGTGTGTTTTTCCACAAAAAGCATTTTTTTTGCATAGTTCAGATCTACCGGCAAGACTGTGGGTGGGTGAGGAGATAAGTTAAATTTAACACTGATCTGATATGGCTCCTAGGACACTCAAATAATGCTCCAGCCTTGGTCGTAATTCAAAGAATGCAGAGATGGTTTACATCTGCCTTGAAGTTAAAAGCAATTCTCCAAGGTAGTTTTGTAGCCGTGCAAGTAGGCATGTGTGTGTTAGCCTAGAACTGGCTGGGTCTGGCAGGCTTTGGTTTAACTCACTAATGATGTGTGAAGGTGGCTGGGGTAAAGTCTGGGACACGCAGACTGCATAAAGAAACTTTCTGCTCTCACCTGCCAAACTGACAGTTGTTTTTTTTGTTTTAGATGAAGGACCTAGCTTGTACTTCTGACTCCCATGTGCATGTAAGTTTGTGGACTTGCTGTCTAGTAATACATGCATCCATTTAATTTGTGATCCGAACTCTGTGGGGCCTAGAAGAAATGAAATCTGAATGCCTGTCTTGCAGAAAGGAATGTGAAATTAGTCATCTGACACCACCCTTAATGCCAGCATTGTAGGGGCAGCAGGTGGAGATGAAGGAAAAAACTTGCTGGAAAATTATAATCCATGATGTAACCTCGTCCCAGTAAAAATCTCCCTAATTTAGCCTTGCTTGGTTCATCTGAAAGGCTCCAGAGAGGAAGCAAGTCAGATCTGTTTTGGGTTTGATCAAAGATTAGGCATGTAGATTTACATTGTATTTGTCTTTGGCAGGTAGTTTGGCAAATTGCAATGAACTCCCTGTACAGATCTTGGTGAGAAACAGTAATTTCCTGCTCAGTTTCCTACTGGGCAGACTGTCCACATAAACACTGGCCGTGCTGTCGACAGTTAAGGGAAAGAGATCTGTGTGTGCCAGGTGCTTTCTTTTTTGGGGGCTTGGTTTTTTTTGTCCTGTATCATTTTCGTATTACAGATAATGGCTTATTCTTCTGTTTTACTACTTGATCTTGCTGAACTACTTGGAGAAAAAAGGCTTGTGACTAAGGGACTGAGTGATGACTTGTGATACCTTTGTCCTGTTCTGGGTTCTACACAGGCTACTTACACTGGGGCTTTGAGGCCTGGATTCATCCTCCAGCTTTAATGCTGTCTTGAAGCACTTGATATAATTTCCCTGTTGAATCGATGGCAAGAGCTGCATATGTCCAAGGAAGTAATTTAGTCTGTGCAAGATCTGTTCTCTGAGGCTCCTGCTCTTCTTTTTGACTAAAGGGAAAGAATTAAGTTATCCTTCATTTAGATACCTTGCTAAGCTGCCCGAAGTTTGATGGTGTGAATTTGAACCTGTTACTCATCCATTTCCCCGTCTGGAAGTTGCATGTCTTCAGTCTTCCTTCCCCAGGAGCTGTTGGGGTGAGCAGACTGCTCTGTCACATTGCAGCACTGTTGCCCTTTGCAGTGCAAAAGCTGCTAGTGATGGTTTTGTTCAGAAAAATCAGCGGGCTTGTGTGGTTTCCTGAGCATTACCTTAATGTAGTGGCACTGATTAACATGTAAGTTTTAAGTATATATCATCACATCTGTTGAAGTTGACTGAGATGTAATGTCTTGACATCCTTGGTTAACACCCAGTCAATCTGAAAAGCAGGGCAAGGCAATAGAGAGCCCTGAGAGACACCTTGTCAGAGTGACAAATTGCCCTTTCTGATTCAAAGGACCAGCTTGCGTGGCAGAGCTAAACAGCTCCTGGAGAAAGGGGAGGAGAGCATGGGAAAAATACCCTATTTGTGTAGGCCTTCCCATGTATTTTTTGTTTTTTGCTCAGAGTTGAAGCTCTTTGTTTTCCTTCGTCTGAAGCAATTTAACAGCAGGTTGAGAGGAGCAAAGCCCCTGGGATTCTGCCTCTCCCACTTCTCGTTCTTATAAACTGTTTACAATCTCCTTCAGTTTCCTAGCTTTGTATGGAAAAGTTCAGTGGGTCAGCTTTCCCTTTAGCTTCATCCATCATTCCAGTCAATTAGAAATAGTTGAGGGCCAATTGCCCGGTCTTCCATTAACTGAGACACTTCAGATTGTTTAAAATAGCATAAAAGCCCTCTTTGTTGACCGTTGGGCAGGCACTGGATTTCCCCGTTGATGGGCAGCTACCGCGTGGCTGAACAGAACCCCAGTGTGCCTTGCTGTACTTGAGGGATGAATATTGCTACTCCAGGCCTTGTCTGGGGTTTGATTCCTTCTCCTTCACCTCCACCTCTTGCTCTCCCTGAAAGGTGTGATGCCTTCAAAGGGTGAATTACCATGCCTGCTTCCAAAAAAAAAAATGCTCCTCTTTGTGGCTTTTCAGAACTTCTGTAGCTGAGGGTTTTTTCCAGTTGCTGAAATGTTCTTTTTAACCTCAGTGCTTTAAAAGCTCTTGGCATTATTTGTTCATTGCTTGTCGTGTGTGTTTCTAAAGGACAAAGGAAGTGTGTAAGTGTTCAGGAAACAGTTAGTGCATTGTGGTGTGGGGCTGAGTTCATACTGGTACCCTGTGCCAGGACAGCCTGCTTTCATTTGGGGCTAACATTTCCCTTCTGTTCTGAACTGACCAGCCTTAGGGTAGGGCTTGTGTCAGAGCTCTAACAGAGCTTGAAGCTTTCTCATAGGTTAATGTGTTTGGGTTCCCATTGAAGTGCACGGAATCCATTGTATACATACATATACATAAATATAGATTTATATATACAAACCCTACATTTTATTTCCCATGACAAAACAGAAAAGTAGGTTTACTAAATGGAGATTAGTTTATCTGCAGCAAAGTAGATATTTATGTATTCCCATATTTAAGTCATTGTCTGTCTTGCAGACTCTCCTTCCAGCATCGTGTGCTGCCTGGGTTGCAGTACAGGCTGGTCTGTGTGCTTTTTGTTGTTCTAGGGCCATTCTGCTTCCATGTGCCATGGTTTGATCCCAGCGTTGGGACAATGTTTCCCCCATCATGAAGAATTTGGGTAGGTCTGGCTGCATACTTGTGCTTGATGCTGGAGACCTGGACCTTGCCGTGTTTTTTGCATTGGGGCAAACAGCCTGGGTCAGTCCTTGAGCTTAAGGTCTCCGTGTGCTTGCAGTAGGTGCCCTGCCTTGCAGTAGCGCAGGCACTGCAGTGTGTGAGGGCTCCCCTGTTTCTGGAGAACAAGCTAGGAAGAGTGGGACAGTACTGCTGTCCTGTACTGCTGCCCCTCAGGTGACACTGGCTCAGTGATGGGCGTGAGCTGCTCAGCTTGGAGTCCATCTTTTGCACTGCTGAGGTGCACAGAAGGCTCTCAGGACAAATCGGGACAGAGAGCACAGCAGGCATCTTGAGGCTGTGGTGAAAGGAGGGTGCTCTGATGAGGCAGGAGGATGTGATAACCAGATTTGAGAGTCTTCAGCTGCTGGGAAGTTGGATCTTTTACTAGAAAAATCTACTGCAAATACACCAAGTTTAACAAATTCCTCCAGTCGTTTCCTTCCTCTCTGATGTCCCAGTATGATGCAGATCTCAAGACAGACTTTTTTCAGCTGCTGTGTTCCTGCAGACTTGCCTTTTGTGTCTTTCTCCACATGCCTTCAGCATATAAAAGCTTGAGGATCCAACTGAGCAGGAAGTGCACACCTGAGTGGGAAGGAGACCATTGGGGCAGAGCATCAGCCTGAGACTTGCCTCTGACAAAGCCAGTCTTTGCTTGCTTTACACTTAGAAATAATCTTCAGCTTTGCACAGATTGAAGCTATAGAAGTAATTTAAAAGAGAGTAGAGGAGAGAGAATCCACATTTAATTCAATTAGCATTGTTGTCCAGTGCCATTAATTATGCCCAGACTTGTAATGTGTTTCACAGGAGCTGATACACTTGAGCTTTGTCTGTGCTGGGGTTGACTGAGGACAAGTATGTCCACTGATGTAGAATCCAGCCTTTGTGCTTCGCAAAAACCTTCAAATTTGGTATCTGACAGTAGCCTGGAGTAAGGAGTAGCTGGAATAGCCTGCACTGCAATCTCCTGAACAAAGGGGATCTTGGGGAGAATGAAGATTCCATGTACATGATTTCAGTGTTCTTGAAGAGGGGCTGTTTTAGTGGAAATAATAATCTCCTGCAATTTTATATTATTTCCAGACTGTTTAAAATTGTTTCATAGGCAGAGAATAAAGAACTTTGTTTACTGTCTTAAAGTAGGATGTCTGATCCTCCTGGGGGAGGTTATTCTTTTATTAAAACGGATATAAAATAGCTACTTTGATGGAAATACAACGCTAGGAATTGAAATGGCGATGATTACAGAAGCTGTAGTATTCTAATGCAAAATAAGCCCTAGGAGATATGTGCCCTAAATGATAAATCACTATTCTTTAACAAAACACAAATTACTGTTATTTTATGTTTCTTGGTTATTTTACAAGGTCTTTAGCTGTTTCATCCGTGCTTAACTTTTACAGGCTGGAGGTAAATTGATTGCTGCTTTGTGTTTTAAATAGCATGGCTTTTTTAAAGCACACAGGAGATGCAAGTACAAATCAACAGGATAGGATTCATTTGGTTTCAAAAAAGCAAAAATAAAAACAAGAGTCATGACTGCTGACACCACATGCAAGAGCTATACTGGAATCTCTTCTCATAATTTGGTAGTGTTTTGTAATCTCAGTGCTTTTGCTTTGAAAGCCCCCAGTAAGGTAAATGAGTGTGTGTTGTTCTGAACTGGAATTAACCTCCTTCTAGCACGCAGGGAACTACTGGTAGCATTATTCATTAGGGGTGTCATGTTTCAGCCCTATCCAGCAACTTGTGGTTTACTCTGGATAATTAGGCTTACCTGCCAAATGTTTGGAATCTGAGATGCTGAGGTTTATTTAGCAAAAAAGAGCGTCCTAAATACTGGCTTCGAAGCTGAGCAAGTAGTTGAAAGGGGTAATATGTCCCAGTTTCTGCAATTTGTGATGACCTAAAATCCTTAATGATGGAGTCTAAAAACAGATAACAAAACCTTTGCATCTTTTCTACATTAATGTTAGCTTGTGACAGCTCCAAGCTAGCGATGTGGAGAAAGTACTGGGTTTGGAGATCAAAGAACCACCTGGTTCAGGGAATTCAGGGGTAAGCTGGGTGATGGGCTGTCCCCTTGGCTCACTGCATTCCTCAGTAGCTCCCATAGTAAGAAGGAAGACACAGTAGATGCAGTGTGGTTACCTGTCTGTGTTGAGATACCTGCCTTGAACTTTGCAAGCTTTTAGGCTTTCTGATGCTTAGGACAGTCTCTTGCTAGCAATAGTTTTCTCTTCTAGGAATGCAGATCTGTACCATATCTGCCTGAATCTTCATTTTAGAAGCAGCCAGAGGATAAAACCCAGCACAATGCTCATTTAAAGTCAATATGCTCTAGCTTGCAATTTGCTCGTGTTTAAGTGCCCAGCTTTTAAGGTTTCCTTTGCCCACAGGCAGTCTGGATACAAAGGCAGACTCTATATTTTTTTTAATAAAGAAAAAGTATTGCAAAAGCTCTAAGAACGAAGTAGTTCTTTCCACCTTCTATCTCCTCAGGTTTATTATCAGAAAACAGAGGCTGCCTCTATAAAGTCTAGAGGGGGGAAAAAAGAGATGCCAGTACCCCAAGTGCATCTGGAAATGAAGGTGGTGGATGAGCTGTGTGTGGGTACATACATGTGTGAGAGGAGTGAGAAGGTCCCGCCTTGAAGCAGTTTTGGCATTCGATGGTGAGGTTTACAGGGATAAGGTGTTGTGCAAAACCCCTCTACATTTAAGTGGTTTCTTTGTTCTTGGTAAGGTTTGGTTGAGTGAAGATGAATAGAAGTTCTGAGTCTCTCCTGTATTGCAGTATTGTGTAAATTATTCTCTTTGGAGGAAAGCTTCGCTGCAGGGTGTGAGAAAGGGAGTTGCAGTTATAACACAGTTTCTTAAGAAAAATGTGAAGAGAATCATGTATTTATTGCAGGAGCAGGTTCCCCTTCTGGAGCCATGTGCAGAAGATATGATGTGACATCTGAACTCTACCATAAAGAATTCAGCATGTATCATAAGTTATTTGCCATTAATGATTTGAGTACTGCAGACTGGAAGGAGTGATTTTCTTTAAGATTTCAGAAGCCTTATTCTCATTGATTGGTTCTGTAACCTGAGTTATTCTGTGGTTTCAGTAGAAATGGAAGTAGTGCCTGCTTCTGTCACTTCTGGTGCCTTACCTTTGAAAGCTGTCCATGTTGCATTTTAACCGAGGTGGTTGCCAGAGGCTTATTGTCATGGTCTTGGTTAATATCTGTGCTTACCTGAAAATGGGAGCGGCTTTCTTACTGAAATCTGAGTTCCAGTAAGGTCACAATACAGCTGTAAATATAGGAAAGCTGAGCAGGGACATCTCAGCTTGTTTAAAGGGAAATTATACATCATGCAGGAATTAAATGTGGACCTTAATGAGATCTCAGCAGCCAAAGGTCACTGGAGCCCTGCACAAAACATGGCACAGCAAAAAAGGGAAATCCAAAGGCCATAGCTGGGTTGAAATGCAGTTTTTCTAAATAAAATTATGTATAATGTAGTGTTGTAGTTCCCTAAAGATGCAGCTGTTCACACGTGGAGAATGTTTAAACCTTTATGTAATTAGGCTGAGCACCTCTATTGCAACAGTTTCATCCCAACCCTTTTTATTTTCCTGCGATGTGAAGAGATAGAGTGGATTTGTCCAGAGAGTTTGCTGTAGGCAAAGTGTGTTCAGTTTGCAGTTTTAGGCTCCGTGTCATTCTTCTTGGATTTTTTGTTTTGTTTTGTTTTTTAAATATGTGTGTAAAAATACACGTGTGTGTATAGTCCTTAATAAAGGGTGTTCTGTGAGTGTGTTTGACAGGATGTAGCAGCAGAAGCCCTGCTTTGGCTTTAAAGCCTGTGTAGCCAGATACCTTCAGGGCTCGTAATGAGATGATCAGTCTGTCAGTGCATTTTACGTGGCTGAAGATTCATAATGCTGGGCAAAAGGCTGAGTTCTCAGTGCATAAGCTGGTTCTTTATTGGCCTCTTGCTGGGAAACTTCTGAAAGACATTCATCTACCAAAGGGAGCTCCTCTGCTTTCTGTGCTGAAACACACAATTGCATAAGAAAAAGGAAGGTTCAGACGCTGGTGCTGGCGAGCAGCCGAGCGTTCTCTTTGGGCAGTATCCCTGCAAGAACCCGCCTTTGATCTCCCTTCTTTCTGGTTAGTTTTTATTATGTTGTCTATCTGTTATAAATTTTAAATAAGCTTGTAGCTGGTTAGATGTTATGGACTTAGTGAAGATGTGGGAAGGGAAGCATTTCACTGAATTAGTCTCTAGCCATGCGTTTTTTGTTAAATTATCATTGCTTTGGACAGTTTGAGAAAGGTGTCTATTTAATTGTAGGTGTTGATGTTTTACAGCCTTCTGTAGTCTCCAGCTGAGTGTACTTTATCAAATGAAAGGAAACTTTCAATGGTGTGTAAGATTAACTGCTCTGAAAGCCAGTGGGCCTGTTCACTGCTGAACTGAAAGAATGTTTTTGCAGACAAAAATTCCACTCCTCCTATGCTGGGCATTGAAGAGAAAGCTTAAAGCAGATTTAAATATAAGACAGTAGTCTGTTAGTCTGTTGCCTGTTAATAAGAAGTACTTGATGGATGCTTCACATGATTTCTATTTGCTTCACTGAGCCCAGTCGTACCAGCACACTTGAAGCAAGCTTGTCTGAGACAGGAAATACTCCTTTCTCTGAATCTCTGCTTGCAGATTGTTGGGTAAAATGTGGTTTTTTCAATCGAAGAAGCTGAAATCACTAGAATAGTTACACCATGATGGTAGAAGTTAAAGTTCAATTTCTTTTTACCTGCTTCTTTAGGAACAAAGCCCCAGTAACCAGACTTCAATAGCAATGATGCAAGAGCCTCAAGAAATGGTGGAAGAGACGGTTACTGTGGAGGAAGACCCAGGCACTCCCACTTCCCACGTGTCTATTGTCACTTCTGAAGATGGAACTACAAGGAGAACTGAAACCAAGGTGAGAGGTTAATAACCACTGAGGAAAGTGGCAAAGTGCCATCTAATCATGGGATAGAAATAGCAGGGAGTAGCCTGAGTGATGACAATCATGCTGTTGTGATCCTCGGTGATTTTGAACGTTGTGTTTGCCAGCAGAGCTGAGTTCAGGGCTTTTTCAGTTTCACCTCTATGTCTAGATTGCTCCGTATCAGCTGTGCTGATACAGCTGTTCATGGAGTGTAAACTGAGCAGTAGAAATTAGCCAGGTTAACCAAACAATAACACCAGAACCCCTTCTCAGGCTGCTTATTCTTGTAACATTTGCTTTATTCTACTGAAGCAGTTCACAGCACTGCCCTGCAAACACATACAGTGATACAAAAATTGATGAGTTGGTAGGGCTTGGCTGAGGAAAATATGCTTGGAAGTATGTTTTAAATTAGTGACAGTCTGCAATAACGTTATGTGATTATGCATTTGTCCTTTAGAGCAAGAAACAGCCTCTGTAAATAACACCATAGCATTTAAAATCTGCAGCAATCTTGTGAATGGCATCTTAATCCCAGCATGGGGAAAGCTGGGTGTGCTCTCAAGTGACCTGTACCTCAGGTGTGGCTGGATTACAGGTGTTGCAAATGTTCTAATTTTCCTGATATCTTTAGTGCCTTGTGTAAGGTAATTTTGCAGTCTCTGTTGAGCAGGTGCTGTGTGTGCCTGGCTGCCTTGCATGCTTTCAGTACCACTGGAACGTTACAAAGATTAAGGGTGATTCCCTTTTCAAAAATTTCTAAAAAGGGGGGGAATTGTTTAACTGCTTTCTGTGTTAAAAGGAGTTGAGTGGAGGTCCCTGGGTAAATCAGTGTTTATTTTTACTGGTGTTCCAGAATTGCAGTCCTCTAAGATATCTATTCAGGACATCAGATCCTCAGGTTGAAGTAAATGAATGTTGATTTCCTCAGGTCAGTGGGCCTGTACACATTGTAATAAACTGAGTATCTGGTTTAATTTTTGTTGCAGTTAGTTAGAAGGTAAATATAACTGGTCTGTTTTCTCACTGTTGGAAGGAGATGAAGGTCTTAAAATAAAACAGATGAACGAAAAACCCCCACATTTTTATTAGCTCTTCAAATAATCTAATGTATTTAGTTTGTGACTTACATGAAAGAAATGCTGTTTTCTTTCTACTGACAGCAACAACAACTGTTATTTGCAGGAAGGAAGTGATAAAATTACAGTGGGGATGGACACCTTTTTATATGTACTAATAGTAGTGCATAGTTTTCGGAGGCTGTAAGTGCAGCTATGCAAGGGCATAAGATTATAGCTATGACTGTAAAAATAGAGGTGAGGCCATGCAGTGGTCCCTAGATAACGGGACCACATGGAGTGAAGTAGTTTGTCTGAAATAGTCGTGCCTCTGATAAAAGCTGCGTGTTTGTCAGGGCCTCAGAGGTGCGGTTTTTCTCCTCTGTGTCAGGGACCTCCTGTTTATCCATCTTCCCACAGAAAAGGACAGTGGCAGCTTCAAAACAGGCATTGTAGCTGCATCTGGGAAAGGAAAATTGAAAAAACAGCAACCCTGGAGCTACTGTTCCATTTCAAAGAGCAAGGCTTTCTTCTGTTACTGTAGGTCATTGCAGGCACCGAAGTGTGTCCGGAATGGGGGCAGGATGCGTCTGTCTTACTCTCCATTTGGGTTGTTTCAAATAATGCCACTGACTTCAGCTTATGTACTATCCAGGGCTATTTCCTAGTAATTCATTGCTAAAAAGAGCAACTGAAAAATATTAAAAACCCAATTGTTGAAAAAGTGATTCTGAAATGTCAAAACACAGCCTGGCTTAGCTGTGACTGTCAGAGGAGGTGCAGAGACTTTGCTGGGGTTGTTGTTACCTCTGAAATGGCTTTATTTTGACTTCTCCTTGCTGTGATAAAATGGCATAGATTTAACAGCTCTTAGATACTAATCTGAGGTCAGATTTTACGATTTTTTTACATCACTTTGGTCTTCAACTTGCATTTTGTTTTGGTAGGGATTGTGAAAATGAAAACTGTGTCACTGGGGTTTAGTAACGTCAGTTAATTGCCCTGGAGTTAATTGTCATTGACACTATCATTTCTAATAGGTCTCATCATAGTGCTTTCATAGCTCACGCTATTATATGTGAGAGCCTTGCAGAGAAAATTAAGTTTTCTGGTGCCTCTGTGTAGTGGCAGGATTCTGACCTTGCTGCTCAGAGGAGGGTGGTGAAGAAATCTCCCTGGCATGGGAGATGCAAACACGTGGCTGCTGGGCATCAACTTGCAGGAGTAGGAGGTGTTGAGCCCAAAACCTGCAGTTTTGTGCCTCTGCCTGTTCCCTGACAGATTTAAAGAAATTAAAAATACAAATAACAAGCCCCCCCAACAAAAGCCCCAAACCAAAACCCCCACACGGATCTGGCCGTGCATTCAGTGTGCAGGTGGTACTTGTCCTTGTAAAGGAGCAACATTTCCTGTGGTGGGAATCCTCACATCTCTTTTCAGTAATATCCAGTGTGTAAAGTTGAGATGGTCACACCGTGCTCAGAGGGGGAGGTTTGTGCTCAGCTTTTCCTTTTACTCTGAGCAATAGCCTTTCATGCTCTACATTGCTGTGCTTGCTCCAGGCTCCTTTAAGGAAGGGTTTAGAACCTGTTTTTGTTGTGTCTTTAACTAGAAGTCTCTACTGGACAGTGTCAGTCACAATCTCCAGCATATCTGTCTTGCAAAGAAAGTGGCAGCACAAGATACTTCATCTGACAGAGTAAGTTACACAGGTCATGTTTTTTTAAGAGCCAGAGAGGCTAGAGATATTTTTCAAATTTGTTCTTTCTTTGCTGGATAGCTTATGTGGGCAGTAGTCAACCTAATACCATTTAGTATCCATTTTTTGGTTCTTAAAAGGAAATTGTCACTTATTTTTGCTAAATGGTGTGAATTTCTAGCTTGCTGGAGAGCGGCACCTCTGAAATTCTTCCTCTTGAAATGCAGCGCAGCAAAGGCTGTAGGCATGAATGCTCCTGGATGCTGCTGTTCCTTTATTCTCTGTTCTTTCCCCTGTTGTTTCAAACCCATAATTTATAGAGGTTATTCTTTTCAATAGTGTATTAAGTAAACAACCTTAATCTAGATGCATTGACAGTTTTGCTTTGCTTTTCCCCTCATCTTTGAAAATGCCTGTAGCAGTGAAGCAAGAAGGCGGCGTAATAGAATTTAATATTTGACATATTTTAAATAGAGAACATCTGCCTTTTCAAAATGAGATATCTCTGAGTAATTTTCCCCTACCTGTTATTCTTTTAGTGTTATACTGAGTCCCTACGTAACATTCATTGCACAAAAGATGTAGCAGATAACACTTCATTTCAACTTTATAATATCTCTGGAAGCCAAATACCTATCAAGCTAAAATAGTGAAAGTCACCTTGGGGAGAGACTTCCACTTCTTGCTGCTGGCTGGAACAGTCAGGTGTTAAAGGGAGCCTGTTGCAAGTGGCTCAAGAGAGCTCAGTAAAGCAAATTAGATGTGTGTGTGCTTGTGTAAATGATCACTTTTTTTCTTTTTTCAGGCACCTTTTATTTTTATCTTTGCAATGCCAAAAGATTGGAGAGATTTAGGTCACTGTTACTCTTTGAAATTGATGTTTTATCGTAGTAAACTGTGAAATCAGTCTGTATACAAAGTTGTTTAATTTGTAGTCCATCCACTTTCCTTGAGCTTTCCAATACTCAGCAATTCCGGGTCTTTCCCAAAAGTGATTAATTGCTGTTCCCACTTCCTAACACCTGTGATGAGAAAGTGCTTGTGACCAAAACTCTGGGTTGTGCTGGTGCCAGGTACTCCAAGAGGCAGTTCTTTGAAATTTTGCAGGAAATTTAAAGGAATTAGGTAACAGAGCAGGAATGGGTTTCAGCTGAAGTTGAGGGCCCTTTCAAAATGTGAAGTATTGGGCTTAAAATTGAAGGGGAGAAATTTCATCTGTTGTTTTGAAAACCTCTACAGGGTGAGTTCTTACACAGCATTAAATAGAAAGGTAATAGCTTCAACCTGCATGGGCTGATAAATTTTTACAGTCCATAGTTCAAAAATAAGCTCACAGAAATGTCAGGATGCTTAGACCTCCTGCCTTCCTTCTCATCTCATTCTTGGTTTATGACAGTTTCAGCAAAATTGTTAGCCCTGTCACCCTTCATAATGAACTTATTTTATTAATTAAAAAAAAATTAAAGGCAAACCAAAACCAACCTCAAAAACAAAATGGAAGACAGAATTACAGGTACTGGTTAAGATGACTGCATTTGGCCATGATAGCCCAGTTCCACAGAAATCTTCGTACTGTCTTCACTCCTCTGTGACTGAGCCCTGTGAGGCACCTTCTTGTACCATATGCACAGGCATCCAGTAAATCCAATTGTTGGGTAGTTTCATGTTTGTTCTCCCATCCTTATAGATAAATAGGAGGATGAGGGGCAGAAAAATACAGAAGCTGCTTCAAATGTGTGAGTATTTCCTTTATGTTCTCTTGGCAAATGTATTTCCAGAAGCAGAATCAGTGAGACCATTACCATGGGGCCTGTAAGGGAATTATTTACTAAAATAATTGTTATTCGTGGGGGTGCACAATGGTAAGGTCAGTAAACCTGAAGATTTTGGGGTGTGGAGAGCAGCAATGAAAGCACTGACTTGACATATAGAATTTTGGCTGCAGAGAGCCTGAACTAGTAGGTATATTGTATTTTTTTTATACTGTAGCTGAAATCTTAGTATTTGTACAGGGAATAAAGAATTACAGATATGTTGTAAGCATACTCAGCCTCTTCGTGGGGAAGTACTCTGAAGCTTTCCTCTGGTACTCAGAGATTGGGGCATTGAAACAACTGAGCATCTTTGATTTGTCATCAGGCTGAAAAAACCCTTTTACACAGGTTTTCTTTAGGGATGGAAAGTAAACAGAGGAAATCAAATTACTCTCAAAGTAACTTGTAACTCTAAATTTTTTGTTAGAGCAAATCTGTAGTGAGGAAGTGATGCTAATAAGTCTTTTTTAAGTTCGGGTGTGTCTGAAGGATCAGGTGTCTCTCAAATAAGACAGTCTGCTGGGACTCCCATTTGGAATAGCTCCATTCTCTCTGGCTAATGCATCAGTATTAAGGAAACCACAAAAATGTTGGGAGAGAAGATTACTGTGCTGTCAGCTGCTCAAGATTGCCTGTGTTCTTTTAAGAAATATAAATGAAACATTCCCTTGAGCAGGATTTCCTGAAATAAAGGTGTTTGGTTTGTTTGTTGGGTTTCTTCTTTTGCTTGGAAACCTTACATTAAATGGACCTTCATCTGTGTGCTGGCTAATTGCTTCCAAAAAGCTTCCCTTTATTGTCTTGTCAGCAGCAAAATCTATTTATCACATGATAAATCTTCTATCTCAATGCCTATGCCTGACAAATGAGGCATGAGTGCAAATACTCCCTCTTTCTCAAAATATAAAATGACTCTGTTTGATTGCCCCAGTATAACACCTTTAGCATTACTGAATGCTTTTATGCTATGAGAAATGTGTACTTTAATGCTTGACTGAAATGTTCCTTTTTATGTGTCTGACAAGGGGTTTTGATTGTCCTGATACTTTGCATTTGCTGCTGGGTGCAGCGTTCAGAAAATAATAAGGGGTGAAGCTGTGCTGATGTTGTAAACTTGTTCTTACATGTGCTGCCTGACACTGAGTGTGGCTTTCTGATGAGCCACAGCCATTGAAAGCCTGTCTGTGCTAGTCTAAAAGACAGGAAAATAAAGCAAATTAGGTAGAAATTGCAGATGAGTCCCTTGCATTCTGTGTTGGTAATTTAAACTAAAAACCCAAATCTTTGTAAATACTCTGTGGAGTGCCAGAGCGTGGCGAAAAACTCCCTAAGTGTACCTGGTAGGTCACACATTGTTTAGGAGTTGATTTCCAGTGATCTGAAATCCTGCTTTGTGGTTTTTGTGTACATGTAGCAGCTGTTGGAGACGCTTGTCCTGAGTGTAATGTTTCTGTGTTTGTTACCTCGTCCTGTTTACCAATAACACGGAGCAAGGCCTTTGATGGAGATGGACCTGATCCTGCAGGTTAAAGTTTATTCCTTCTTTTGTGCTGTTCTGCAGCCAGATGAGGTGTATTAGGTACTTCCTATTGTTTGATCTTAACAGCTTTAGGAAAAAATGACACGTGACAAACTGCAGGCATGGCAGCTTGTGTCTGAAGAGCAAGGCTTGGACTTAAATTTGTTGTGTAGTGCTGAAAGAAGGAGCTTTGTGAGGTTATGCAAAGGCACTTCTTGGCATTTAGAAAGCTCCTTCGTTGTTCCTTTTTGAGCAAAAGTATCCATTTCTGATTCATCAAATTGCTGACGTCCCGCCTTAATTCCTGTTATTCCCATTACTGGTTCCCAAATTCGAGAGCAGAAAGGCCCAGCACTTTGCATCCAGTTTGTCATGGCTTTGCGAAACTCACGTATTTCAGGCCTGAGAAATGTGGCTTTTTCTACTCTTAGAAGATCACTTATGACTATGCCACTTTGAATAAAAGCATTGTTTCAGACTTCAGTAGGAGAACACTGAGCTGTGTTGCTTTGTGTGTATCCACTTCACAAAGAGCTACTGTAAACTCCGCCAGCTCTTCTCCTCTCACTGCTGAGTTTGTAAATGCTGTGACAGTGGTCACGCTGACAACTGAGCAGAAAGGAGAAGTATTGTGCACAGGTAACAAGCAAAAACCCTGTTGGATTGTATGTCATGAAATAAATGTTGAGTTTCTAGTTTGCTTTCTTCCAGTTATTAAAATGTGTGCTTTGAAAAAGGGAGAAAAGATTCAGAGGCGTGGAAGATAGCATCTTTCCTGATGTTTACTTGCTGAGGAAATCCCTTTGTTTTGAAGAGGAAAATTCTTTCAGCTCTGGCTCAAATTAGATACCAAGGTCGTGTTGGTACCTGGCTATGCTGTATTCAGCATCGTGTTGCTGTTACTTACGCTGCTGGTGGAGAGGCATTTGTGCTTCTTTCAGTCTTGTAGGATTTCATTACTTCATTATGTTGAAGTATCATTTGCTCACAGATGTGTCTAGGAAAAGAAATGCTGTTTGGGTGAATCTTTTTTTTTGTGTTTGGGGTTTCTGTGTGAAAACATCTGGCTGGAGGACATGTCTGGAGCCACTTCAAGAGATGTGCTCCAATTACTTTGTTTTGCAGCAGCTCGGCTAATCTGTTACCAATCTAAATGTTTAAATCAGAGGCTATAGGTCAAAATACTTATGTGGACTTCAGAGCCACTGAGCAATCCAGGGATACATGTTGTGGTTAACATTTCCCTTGAATGTAGCATTTCATTCTGAGACTTACATGAAGAAAAGTGTCATCACTGTCATCATTTGCTGATGCTTGTTTATGTCTGTAATACCTTAGAAACCCCAAATACCTTCTACCAATTTCATTTTTTGTTCTTCCCCTGGTGTGTGTAATGCTGCCAGGTGGGTCGATTCTCTCTCTCATCTTTGTGGATGTGCTGTTTTGTTGCTTTGTTGGGCTGAAAAGTCAGCACTTCTTGACTTTTCAGTAGATATGGTAACTTTTTATGGGTTGAAGTAATTTTATTAGGGTTAGGGCTACCAAGGATAGGCTGGCATCTGCTGGACTTGTTATTCTTCCCTAAAGAGCTTTTCCTGGTCACTCTGGAAGACAGTACAGAAGTTGATGGAGCCCAGATACCAACCCAAACAGAAGGCCTTTTGCTAGTTTGTAGATACAGTGGCTTTTGTCCAGCACTGTCTTAGAGAGATTACCAGACCTTTCCCACAAAGGCAGATGGTTCTTGCAAAGTTTTAAGCAGTCTTTGTTCTTACCCTTCAGCAAGAAACCCTGAACACAAGAGCCCTCTGGACATTTACTCTTTCCAGTTCTTGTGAATTCTGTTTTGAAATGAAATGTGGTTTATGGAAATAAAGATGTATTTGTATACAGATTTTTCTTTACTGTTTTAAACAAGTTTGTCTAGTATATTTAGGTAGCTGCAATTGCAGAATCATTCTGGTGTTAGTGCTCATTATCGCAAATTTGTTAGTCACCAGAATAGTGACAACAACTACTTGCCAGGCTTGTGTGATGGTTGCTGGATGTAAGAATATCTTAAAAGAGGAAGCAGGTATATTGTCCAGAATCTTGAATCCCAGAACTTCTGTTTGAGATCATGATTTCCTAAATATTTCCGCCAGATTTGAGCTCCATCAAATTACATAGTGGTGCAAACTTGATCTGAATCAGGCAGAAGCACATAACCCTATTTCTATGAAACTAGAGAATGTGATGTGGTATTTATGCTATAGCTGTGGGAGGACAGGCTGTGGCTCCTCAACATAGTAAAGTCTTCTCTAGGCTGAAAACATTTCGGGGAAATTGGGACTGGTTTAATGACTTTGTACTGCTTCCATGTGCTGTCACCTGGCTGCAGTGGTTTTGACTTTGTAGTAAGAGCCCAGAGTGCTTTTTTCAAAGTATTTTTCCACTATTCATTGCACAAGCTGATAGGTGAGCTGATTGCTGCACTGGTGTTCCAGGCACGTCGCAGTAGTTTGCTTTGTGCTGCTCTCTCGCCGTTTGACTCTTCCGCCTCCCTGTGTGTCTCACCACATTATGCAGCAAGGAGAGCATTAACACATTTCCTCACTGCTTCCTCCCAGGTTACCAAGATGGTCAAGACAGTCACCACGAGGACAGTGCGGCAGGTGCCGCTGGGGCCGGACGGGCTGCCCGCCATGGACGGCTCGTCGCCCATGGGCAGCTACACAGACTCCATCGACAGGAGGTACCTGAAGAACGGGGAGCGGTTCATCACCCCCCAGGCCTCGTCCACCCTAACCCGGTCCTACAACAGCTACAACGATTCGTACCCCGAGAGCCACGAGGGCCAGTACCGGCCCTACATCGGCCACGACGGCTACGGAGACCTCTCGGACAACTACGGCAGCTTGTCCCGGGGTGTCGGCTACCGGCCCCGCTACGCCTACGTGCCAGGGGGCACCTACCGGCCCGACGATGGCAGCTTCACCCTGCCCAGCAGGAGGGAGAACTACGGCCCTGTTGCCCAGCCTCAGGTGCCGGTGGGCAGCAGCGTTGACTTGAACCGCTCTCAGCCCGAGCGCTTCCAGCCGGAGCCCTATGGGCTGGAAGATGACAACCGCAGCCTTGGAGTAGATGATGAAGGATATGAACTGGATCCGGATTACTCCACTGTGAACAGGAGGACGTCTGCAGGTGTGCCAGAGAGAGGAAGACCTCACAAAGGAAGGTAACACCCATTTGTTTTTCACAGTGCTGTTGTGCAGCTCTTTTGCTTATTTGATCGTGTACATTCAATCTCTGTGATCTGGTAAATTCTGGAATTACTTGGCAGAAAAACAGCCCATAAATGACTGCAAAACACATGAAGTACAGAAGAGAGTGAGGGTGGGACACAGGGACCCTTTCAGTGATTCTGGGCTGCTTAGATCAGGTTGAATTTAGAAAGAAAGATGACCCTGTACAACAAGTCTAAGTTACTTTTTTTCCTTCTTCCTAGAAAAGACTTGTGAATGCATTGTGCTGTCCCAGAGCCATCCCATACTAGCAAGGTGAAAAGAGGGATTTGGGATTTGTGAGACTCCTGACAGGTCTGGTTGTGTGCACATCTGCCAAACAAAATCTTAAACAGCTGGTTGGGGTTGCAGATGAGCTGATCCCTGGTGGTGGAGGGGTGCCAAGCTGTCTTGTGAGGTGTGTGATAGCCTCAGCCCTGATCCTGTGCTAACCACACACCCTCAGCTGTCTGGCCAGGTTGTGCTGAACCTCACAGATCTGAAAGACTAGATCATTATTTTTGTCCTGTGCCTATAGAAAGGCAGAAAAGAGTATCTGTGTTGCCTTTAAAGTGACTAGTTGCAAATTACTTCTGGTTCAGCTCAGTTTCTAAGGAATGTTCTATTTTATGCCATGTTTTCTGGTATTAGTTGTTGTTCACAGCTATTTGCTCTTGCATTTGAGAAAAAAACCCAACAATCCACAGGCTGAGGAAAGAGTCCTGTTACTCAGCTGAAAGTCATCTTGTACAGACCTGAAAAACTTGTAATACTTTGTTTTCTAAGGGGTGTACAAATTTTACATGTGCCTGCTTGAAGTCATATCCTCATGATTCATGTTTTGATATGGATTCAGTTCTCATTCTTTTCCTTTTAATTTAGAGTAGTTTCCAGAGCTGTAAAGAGTCTGGATCTACCTGCCTCTGTGTGTGTAGGCAGTCTTTAGACTTAACGTTTCTGACCTAAGGCTTTGCTGCATCAGCAGCAGTTGTCGGTGGGATTTGTGTTGGCCTTTTTGTTCTCCAGGAGTTCTCCTACTTGGAGATGTTATGTCATTCATGCTTTCATATTCTGTTTTCCTTCCCTCTTTTGGAAGTTCATTTTAAACCCAGACAGGATCAAACACTTCCAAATTGTCCTCTATACTTGAGAGGGAAAAAATAAAAGAGACAAAAACCCAGTGAAAAGGTATCAAGGTGTATCTCCCAGAACTCCCTTTAGGTCCCTTGTGACATCTTTGATTTTGCAGGCTTACCCAGCAGTGGAACCACGTCTGTGTTTTGTGGGGCTGAAGGAAGTATCTGCACCCAGTGGGTGCCAGAATCCTGATCAATCTATCAGACTTGGATTAGTGCTCCCCTGCAACTAAGCAAGTTTACAGTTCTTGCTGGAAGAAGTCAGGCATCATTGCTTTTAATTTTTTATTAACAGTTTTCAAAATGTATGCAAACTGAATAATTAAATGTATTCTTAGAACCTACTGCTTTGCATTTTAAAATTTGGTGGTGTTATTAAACATCCCTTTGATTTATTGTTCCTTGCAGTTTGGATAGGACCAATTCATAATTTTTCTTTTACGCTTCTTTTATTGTGAGGTTTTTTTCCATATTTAATGTGATCAAGAGGCTTTGACAAATAATTAGCCTGACTGTGGCAGCAAACTTCGGCTGTTGAGAACATAAGAAGATTGTATGAGGGCCTCTTCATAAGCAGTTACTTTTTGACATTTCAAAGAAATACTTGAACAATTCAATAAACCTGCATTTCAGATATGCTACTGATCTGCAAGAAAATAAAGACTACAAGTAGTTCTTTGTACTAGATGAGGGTAATTACTAATTTATTATTCCTCTCTAGTCTTTTTAAAATAAGTTATTCCTGCAAAAATGATTAAATGAATGTGATGAATTGATGTCACTTTTGGTTTCAAGAAGTTTGTATGTGTAGAGCAGGTTTTAGCAACAACTCTCCTGGACTCTGTTCTGCATTGCACCAGCTTCCATCTTGGGCATCTCCTCGTGTCCTGAACAGAATTCCTCCACTGACTGACTCGCTGAGTTATTCTCTCATGTTCTTCCCAGAAGATGCTACTTCATTAGTTAGTAGTTTAAAGGTAAAATAAGAGTCCTTACTGTCAGTTCCTGTTCTGAGAGGGCTTGAGTGGAGCTTCCTCATCTGAATCTGTGCTAGTGAATCTGACTCCCTGTGTGAGGAGGCAGCCCAGCTTGTCTGGAGGGGGATCCTAGGCAAGGGGATTACGAGTACAGATTGTTCTTTCCAGCCCTTGCCTGCTCCATTTGATCACAGAGATAAATACCTGTTGTGCTTTTCTTCTGTCATCACCAGCCTCATTTTAAGCTACTTATATTTCATTTTAAATTGGGGAAAAATGTGCCTCCACACAAACATCTCCAAATCCAGATAAATGCACAAAGGCAAATATTCCCTCTGTTGGCTCGTCATTGCTCATGGCTGGGTTTTCTTGTTTTCCTTTGTACTGAGTCTCTCATGTAAGATACATGACTTTCTGCAAGAGTGCCTGGCACTTCTTTCCCTCAGCATATGCTCTGGTTTGGTGTAAGTCAGGTTGCATGATGAATTGGGGTTAGAGAAAAGCATTTGGGGTGTATAATATTGATTTAATGTTACTCAGGTTTACGTGTGAAGGTATTTACACATCTCTAATTGAGTTTGTGCCCTTTTCCCTTCATTTGGTGGGTTGCCTTTATTACACTAGGTATTTTATTGTAGTTTTTAAAAACATCTAATCTTACCGTGTGCTGGATGTTTTATATACAGTCCTTTTTAAAAGAAAAGCAGGAAATACTGAATACTTTTATTCACCAAAAACATCCATACTACTATTTGAATATTTCTTAATCATCAAATTGAAATTAACATAAACAAGCTGGAAAAAAAAGGCAAGTCATAATTCATCTTATTTAAATAACTTCTTCTCAGCTTTTTCTTGCCTCGGTGGTGATTCCTTCCCAGAGTGGATCACTGCAATCTGCACTTGTTATGAGCATTTGTGGGACGTCATTTTTTCCCTAGGAGCTCTGGAGCAGCTACTGCCAGTGTTACTGTTCCAGACTAGACAGGGTATGAATTTTTAATGTTGACTAAATCGACAACAAAACAGTTTTCTGCTGTTAAATTGTCTATGCCAGAAGCCTGATTTAAGACGCTGAGACTGTATTTGGTGGTCACTTCACAGTCCAAAATATTATTACCAGGAAATAAGCCAGATTTTAGATTAATTAACTTTACCAGGTCTGTCTTGCTTCTATTGTGTATGGACAGTGGGAGTACTGGTAAGACCAGACATGTCTCTTTCTTCTTCTGGTGCTCTTTTTCAGTTCAGAATATAAAGGCTTGTAATTGTAGATAAACTTTCAGTCAGCACTTGTGGCCTAGGTTCACTCATTCCAAGTGTAAATGGGCAACACTGGGATGTTGTCTAGTTTGGGGCAGGAGTTTATGGACATGCCTGGGCAGAACAGGGTGAGGCAAGCAGTGTGATCACTTTGAAAAATATCTGGGGTTTTTTCTGAGTCTCTTCCTTAGTGTGAATTGGCTCTCAGTTTGATAATATTCTGGTAGCAGAAGGTGATGAATGGCAGAGTTTGATGTGGCAGGAGGCAAGCCGAATCAGCTCATCCATTGGCAGTTCTTAGGTGTTTCCAGTTAAGGGATTTCGGTGTTTTAACCATATGGTCCATAACTCATACTTGTCTCAGCAGAGGATTCACTCCAGTTTTGAATCCCCTTGTGTATCCTATCAGGGAACAGAGCCTGGCAAAAGTAGAATCTCGTTCTGCAGTCTTTATGTCTCCTCTTCAATGTTTGGCACAAAGTTTCCTACTGAAATCCCAAGCCTTTCTGGTCTTTTATCCAAAGCAGACACCAGCTGCAAACTGTAATGAATGTAACACTTGTAGAAGTTGTTGAGGATTAAATGTTTAAATCCTTCACCTGTTTACTCAAATGTGCCTGTGTTGAAGCCATAAGAAAGATGATAAATCCACAAGCTCTCTCCCAGTTTTTATCTATGCTAGAATGTGTTTTGATCAATTCCCTGAGACAGGTGATTAGTGAGACCCACGGCATCCTAAAAACTCAGCTGCCTTTCTACAAACGGAAGGCAAGATGCTTGCAGTCAGCAGCTCTGGCATAGCACCAGATCTCTTCAATCCTGAGAGTAAAGAGCTCTTGGCCTCATGAGAGCAGTATCTGCTGAAGCTCTTGTTAGTCCTGTTCTGTATCGAGTAGCTTTTCCTTCCCAGCGTAGCTGCTCCGATGATGTGGAAGTGAAAAATCGCAGTTGGCCTGCACAAGTCAGACTTGGAGGATTTCTTTTCTCTCCCTGTGTGTAAATATGTTGGTGCTCATGGTGTATTTAATGCCCTAATGGATGCTTGCTTTTGACTTCTTCACTCTGCCAGTCTGGTCTTCCAGCCCTCTGTTAAAGGAGAGGCGCTGGGGCTTGTGGCACTTCTGCCTTGCTCTGCCTGAGCAGTTGTTCTGGTCCTTTGCAGATGATGTGCTTTGGTAAACTGATTCCCCTGTTGGTTTTTTTTTAACCTTCCCTAGCCTTGATCACTGTATTTAGTCATGTGAGTCTGAAGTGGTGTGGTATTTTCCTTGGCTGAGCTTTCTTGAACAGCTCTTAGGTTCATACAAGAGCTTGGAGTTTGTACATAATTATTTGGGGTCTTAAAGGGTCAAGTGTTCAGGTGGGGTTTTTTTGCTGCCAGGTACAGTCATTGAGTTATGTCACTGCATTAACAGTGGCTCTTGACATTGTTTCTTCCTCAGAGGTATTGTGGAACTGACCTGTGTGGGCTTATTCCAGCAATTGTGGATTTTTGTTTCCATCCTTTTCTCTACAGATACTTCAGAGGTGCTGTCTTGTTTTAAAGCAGCGTTGTGATCTTATTTGATTTTTTCTTTCTCTTTTTTAATGACTGATTCTTGACTTCAGGTATTTTCACTCATATTTAATAAGTAGTGACTGATAATTTTTAAAAAAATAGTGTTGGTGGTACAGGAGTTATGTGGTGCTCTCTCTTTTGTCATGGCAGTGTTGCAATATAAAGTCCTAACTCTGAAGTTTTCTTTTGACAAGTGTAATAAAACCAAGGAGCTTTGTGTGGCAGAGGGAAAAGGATACAATGTGAGGAAGATAGGCCCATATGTGTGGTTCTGTTTGGAAGGCTTTGTGGAAATAAAGCAAACAAACTGCATCCCAGGACAGTAATTATCTTTGTGTACTTGCACGGATGAGGAGGAGAGAGAAACTTAATTGTGCAGGTGTAATTGAGGTGGTGCACAGTTATCTTGTGGGCAGCTTGCAGGACTGAGATGTGCTGAATTGCGAGTTACCAAGTCAAGCAAGAAACAGCTGTGCAATTATTAAAATTAATCTTCTGCTGCTTTTATGCAGTGAAAAAGAATTTACCATGAGGATGAGTTTGAGAAATGAGATTTTGTTGTAGTTTTAATGCTGGTTATCACAAATTTGCATTTGTAAAAACACAATTTTGAGGAGTAGCTAAGGGGTTTTGTTATTTCTTCTGCCCTGTGTGCATTCACAAAATCATTTCAGTGTTGTTGCTTTCCGCTCACAGTGATGGAAACAGCTTTGTTCTGTAACAGAAAATACGACTGTCCAGACAGTGTAAATTACTGTGTAGAGCTACTGCTGAATTATACATATACAAATAACTGCATCAATAAAAGGATTTCTTCAGATTCATTCTGAGTTTTGGATACTTGCCCATTTTTATCCTTTCATTCAGTTTGTGGTTTAGAACAGCAATTAAAGCAACGTAAAGTCAGGAAAGGCACTTTTAACATTAAAAGCGTTAATTGTACAAGACTAAGTTCAGTCTCCACCTCTGGTTGCTCTTCTCCCCAGAGCCCAGTTTAATTAGCAGTCCCTTTGGGATGCCAGCAGGCTCCATTTTCTTCCTGCCTTCTAATAGTCTATACTTCAGCATGACATCAGAAATGGTTCAATAACATCACTCAGTGTTTCAGATGAGAGATTTTAAGAAACATTTTGTAGCAATTAAAACTACTTGCTTGACTGAGCTAACTGCAGTACTGAGACAGTAGGAAACCTGTCCAGGGAAAAACCGTAAAGCAAAAGGCTGCTGCTGGTTTGAAAAAATACGTATATGAGAGGGTGGTTTATGGTAACATCGATTAAGAGTAGTGTTTAGAGTACACTTGTGTGAGCATCAACATGGAAATGTAGTGGAACTTGTCAGACTTGCTGAAATATGTCTGTGGTCTCTGCCCAGGCCTTGAATGCCTTTAATTAGAGTTTTGGTTTGTTGCAGAAGTAACAGCATTAATGAAGATCAGTGTTTCCTGCTAAATATAATCCAGCTCTGTTGTAATTGCTTTGCTAAGTGACCAAAATGAAAGCAATCTGTTTGATGGCTTGCAGTTCCTGTCATCATTTCATTGCTAGCCAAACAAACACTGTGCTGGAGTCCCATCACTGCTGAGAACTCAGTGATGGTTAATTTTCAAGTTACTACAAATAAACTATTGGAAATTGTAAATATGCCATCTCAGTGATGTTTGTGATACTAAAATGTTTGCTCGTGGCTGAAATCTCCGTATTGACTCAGAGTTCCAAGGCGTTTAAATGTGCTTTTTTTTCCTTTTTTTCCCTTTCTTTGTCTTGGGACTGTTGCTTCTCACAGGGGCTATGAGGACCCCATCGAGACAGAGATGGTTGAAGAGAGGATTCCGTACCTGCACGGCGGCTACGCGGCACCGCTGGCGCAGCCGGAGCGGGGGAGCATGGCCAGCATTGACCGGCTGGGGAAGCGCTCCCCGTCCATCGACAGCATCCGCAAGGACCCGCGCTGGAGGGACCCCGACCTGCCCGAGGTCATCGCCATGCTCAGCCACCCCATCGACCCCGTCAAGTCCAACGCCGCGGCCTACCTGCAGCACCTGTGCTACGAGAACGACAAAATCAAAAAGGACGTGAGGCACCTTAAAGGGATCCCTATCCTGGTGGGCCTGCTGGATCATCCAAAGCCTGAGGTCCATCGTAAGGCCTGCGGGGCTCTCAGAAACATCTCCTACGGGAAGGATAATGAAAACAAAGTGGCGATAAAGAACTGTGATGGCATCCCTGCATTGATCAGGCTGTTGCGAAAAACGAACGACATGGAAGTCAGAGAGCTAATTACAGGTCAGTGTCTGTGATTTTGTTAATGAATTTAGTCTTTAGAGCAGTCCTTTCAGCTTCAGGAACAAAAATTGTTTTGAGATTAGACCATTGAGGGAGAATTTAGATCACTGGCTGCAGCTGTTCTGTAGCTGCACCACGTTTGCGGTGTGAGAGCCGGACACGTGCCTGTCAGGAGGGGATGGAGATCATCTCTGTGTGTGTGTGGTGCCCTTGGGATTCCCTGGCTGCTGAGGGGTGGATGCTGCTCCTTGGGTGTAGCATGCAATTGCATGTGGTTGGGTTACTGAAGCTTGAATGAGTTGTAGCAGCCCCATTGACAGGTAATTTGTAGTGCGCGTGCCCTCAGTGCGTAGTAATCACGAGCTAAGATATGCTGAGCTACATCTTTGCTTGTTAATCTCTTATAAAGCAATCCTGCTGCCATGTCCCTGCTCCCTCATATTTATAGAATAGTCAGTCTCCTCAGGAGCACTTGCAGCCTGGTGCTGAGGACTCTGAGGCTGTATATGAAGTTGCAGCACTTCTGGGCTGGAAAACTCACATTTTAGGGAGCACGGGGTGTGCTGTTGATATTCTGGACATGGATTTGTTTATTGCAAAGGTCAGAAAAGGGAGAATTACATTTCAGGTTACTGAGTTCGTGCATACTTTGCAGGGAGTTTTCGAACACTTACAGCTCCATTATTTAACCTGTTTTTATTTGAACTTAGTCTTGGACGTCATCCAGAAAGAGCAATAAAGTATATGCCAAGTTTCAAAGTTCAGCCATTAAGTGGAAAAGGGTGGAAAAGTATGTCAGCTCTTAAAGTAAGGAGAAAGATATTGTTCTTCAGTCTCCCATAAATCATGAGGAGTGAAATGGATTTCCCTTTCTCTTCTCAGAAGCCGCAGGGGATGTTTGGATGGAGACCAGAGCAGTTGCAATGAATTTCAGTGCCGGAACAGAATTTTTCAGAAAACTTTGTGAGGATGAAAATGGGTCTAGGGCTGAAACTGTTTAGCTGCCTTACCAATGTTGGATTGTGCAGGTAGAGCCTATTGCAAACACTGATTAAGCCATTAGAGGTAAACATCATAATTCTGTAATTTCCTCAAAAATTATAGTAGCTCTCTTCAAGATTTTTCTGGTAATCATAATTCTCTGAAATGAGCAGTGGCCTTGGGTGTTCCATCTGTTCTTCCCCAGCCATCACAAGCTATTTAGCAAACTAGGTCTAAATATACAGTGTTGAAACTAGCAGGGGTATTTTTCCAGCCTTTTTCCAGTGAGCTGGCAAAGGAGAGCTGTCTGTTTTGTCAGAGGACCTCTGAGTAGCATGTGCTGGTTGTGCTTTGAGAGCTGTCTGTGCTCTGCCTCAACATGGAAACTCTGCAGGTAGTATTTGTATTCCATTTGTTGCACTCATTAAGTATGATGGCAGATTTGAATTTATTTATTTTTAAAAATAAAGAATATCTGTTTATCTACTGTTCTAGTTTAATCAGAACTCATTTCTGGAGTGCTGAGAAGCAATAAATTTATTTCCTTAGATTTAAGAAAAGGAGAAGCCAGTCTATAATTTACTCCCAAGGAATATCATTATAGTGCTGAGTGGTAATCAGTCACTTTCTGAGGCAAAACCAAACTGGATGTTTTTCCTTTTCACTGTAAATGGCGATTGCTTTGATTTCCAGTTGATTAATTAGAGTTCAAATGCATTTTATTTGGCAGTAGTTTTTGCCAGTTTAATGTAGTGGTTTTATTCCACCTTGGCTTTTGTTATTCAGAGCTCTTTATTTTCCCCTTACTGAAAAACACCAGGAATACTAAGGGCATTAACCTAAACAGATGTCCAGTAACAGATGATGTGCATTTAATCTCTACCTAACCAGGAATAATTTCATTCCCCTTCTAAAATGATATCACCAGATCCGGTGTGAGACATTCAAGCATCAGCACAGAAAGGAAGAGTATTCCAGCAATGCCTCTGTGACTGGTGCTGCTGTACTTCCAGTCCTGTTCAAAGCTCTGGCTGATAATGTGGAATTGTCCATTCGTAAAATGAGCTCCAAAAGTCAGCAGAGAGAAACAAGAGCCAGCTTGAAGTGCAAAGGGAGCATTCAGGCAGGGCTGCTACAAAAGGACTGTGTTCTGCAGCCTCAGAAATGCTGATCACAATTCCCGTGTTCTCCTGGTAGCAATCTCGACTTCCTATCTGGGTGCTTTTCCCTAGTGATAAACCAAAGCCTACCTTTGCCATCATAGTTTTTCAGTGTGTCTGGAGTGAAATGTCTGGAGACTTCATCAGCAATGCAGTTTAGAAAAAAAAAAAGAAGAAAATACAACAGCATGCAGGGTTTGTATGTTTCTTTTTTTTAACAGGCTCCAAATTCAAGTTTGGTGTGACACATTGATTTTTCTACAGTTTAATATTTCTTTAACTCAATACTGGCTGCTTTTCAAAACCTCAGTAGTAATCACCAGCTGGTCATCCCAGCTATGGACAAATGATAAAATAATCCTGCTTTCCAAAGAGATTCAGGTAATTTAAAGAAAGTTTAAATTACTCAGTTGTCTGAATTCAGGAGCAGTTCCAGGCTTGAAGTTTTGCTTCTGTAGATGTGGGACACTGCCTGCCTGCAGGACAGGAGGTACCTGGGAGCACACAGTGGGGACACCCTGTTTAGAGAGGGGTTTCTGGCAAAAGAGAGCATCGTTCTCATCTACTGTGAGAGTCAGTCCTTGGCCTTGGTACAGCCTCTCGTTTGCTTGGTGAGCTGCTGCAGCAGCCCTAGCTGGGTCTGGCCTCTGGGTTAATGGAGTGGGGAAAAAGCTGCACCAATGAGTTAAAAACACCCAAGAGGTGGATGCAGCATCAAGGGAGGAATCAGATGTGTGGCATCAGTGCTGAATGAGTGAGGCTTGGAGTGCCAGGAGTGTGTTCCCTTGAGCACTTCCCAGGATACACATTGGGAAAACACAAGTTAGACAACTGTTTTCACTTTAAATTTTGGAAGCAGGCAGAGTGTACTGGTACACCACTACTGCCAGATTAAGATTAAGCCAGTCTGTAGATTTTTTTCTTACAGATAGCACTGGTTTTAGCAGAATTTGAAAAACTTCTTTGGGTTAGTGCCATCTCTGTTTTACCAGATGTTCTGGACATACCTGCAAATGGCACTAACCATTATGTCTCTCGAGGTCAGAGATCTGTGAAGTGTGCAAAAACTGCCTTCTAAACTCAAAGATGCATTCATAAAATAGCACAGATCTCGCTTCTCTGTCTTTTTGAAGTGTGGAGTTACAAGATGTTTCCTATCTACTGAGAAGAGCTTGATTTAAGTGTTAGAGTGTCCGTAAGTAAATCATGAGTAGAGTAGTGTTGAGAAATACTCCATAAAATTCTTCCTTCATTTCTTGCTAGACTTGCAGCTGTACTGCTGTACTCTCAGTGGATCATTTTCTTGAGAAAAAGAGAGGAATGAGGATTAAGCTGATAAGGAATTAAATCTGTTCTGATTGGGAAAGCTACGAAAGTTTTATCTTGAGTGATAAGGTTTTTGTGGAGGAAATGTTCCCATCAGATATGCAAGACCAAAATTCTATTACGTTCTTTGAAAAGCAATCAGAAGTTGGTAGCTTTAATGAATAATTTTGTTCTTTGTGACAACGTTGGAGTAATTTTGTTGTTTAATGACATTGCACTGATTTTAAGTGGTGCAGGATGTGATTTTTCTGCTGCCAAATTGGTTATAATTGAAAAATGATTGACCTTCAAAATGCTCTGCAGATGAAATATTTTGATCTAATGCTCGAATAGCAAGTTGCAGATAAATCAGCTGGCTGAGAACTCCCAGCTCCTGGGCACTGATGTGTGCTGAGGTCCTGTCGGCTGCTCAGACCCGGACTTTGCTCTGAAGTACCCTGCCCTCTCCAGCCTGCTGATCTCAGATGAGCTTTCTCCTTCCATTCTCTGTTCCAAACCTTCCCAGAAGAAGGTCCTTGTTCACGGTGTGTTCTGTCACACGCTAGCTCACACTGAGGTTCTCGATTTGACCCCTGCTGGAAGGAGCACAGCTCCAGTCTTTGGGACTTTGATACAAACAAATCTGTCAAACAAATGCCCCCAGGACCAGCACGCAACAAGAATTCCTCAGGGAATACATTGCAGAGTGCTTATTTTTCCAAGTGATAAACTATTTGGTATGGACCACAGAAAAGGAATTAAACAGCTTCCAGTTTCTTGGTGATGTTGGATTTTTTTGAAATAAAGCTTGTGGCTATTTTCCCTGCTTAATATGTTGAAAAATCAGGGCTTATGGTTGAAGTTAGAAATACATAAGTACATAACTCATAGTATTTATGAATAAAATACAGATTGATGGTGATCATGTTCATCTTCTGAAGAGCAATACTTTGTCTTTCTCTAGTCCTAGAACTCAGGTAATCTGTAGTCAAAAAGGCCAATGCTTCTAGTGAAAGGGCATGAAAAATTTAGATAACTTCATTTACCTGTGCTGCTGTTGTATTAGTGACATGATTTCTCCTGAGTGCTGTTCATTTGAATTGATTAAACTTAAGAGTTTTAAAAACACTGTTTCCAGCTTGCTGAAACATTATGCTAATAGTGTGTTATGCTAATAGTAACAGGAATGATCTTTAAAGATGTATGTCAAATATACAGGAATTTTTTTTTGCCTCAGATTTTTTCTTATGCTGCTAAATGCTACAGTTGGATCTGAATTTGTTCCCTTTAAGTTTCTGTGGCTGTCACTCTCAGTGACTTTTCAATGGAATTTGTTTTCTCTAGAGCAGGAAGGATGCTGGGATTTTGAGCTCTTTGTTTCATAATTTTGAATAAGAAAAATGTACTGTCAATGTGTTTATTTTCTATATCCTTTCTTGTGAAATATTTTCCTCATGAAGTCAGTGTTCAACCTGAATTTTTTTCTGTCTTTGGAACCACAGGACTCCCTCACCCCTGTTTATCTTGCACTACATTTCTTTTAAGTGCTGTGCATTTTCCTTTGCTAAATGCTGTTCAACAGAGGGATTCTTTTGTGTTTCCTTAGGCAACCATCAAGGAGAGTATTATAAATTTAAGTGCTTTGACCTTTTGAATAATTTGAAGAGTTTGCACTAATTTTTTTTCACTAGTAAGGCTGCCTTTTATTCATCTTCAGTTTATTGTTTTGTATGAAAGAGTTGAGAGATG
This sequence comes from Oreocharis arfaki, assembly GCA_013398015.1. Lineage (NCBI taxonomy): Eukaryota > Metazoa > Chordata > Aves > Passeriformes > Paramythiidae > Oreocharis > Oreocharis arfaki. The sequence continues at coordinate 546,994 of VZRR01002495.1, forward strand.
GGAGGCAGATGAGAAATGGAAAGCTTGTAAAATGCTGGGGGAGTTTTCATCAAAGAGGATGGTGGAAAGGTGTTCTGTGTAACTCCAGTCCCCATTGTCTGGTAGTCACTCGCTGAGATTTACAGTCAAATTGTTTTTGCCCTAAATAGTTCATTGCATAAGTTGCAGCCAGCCTCTTAATAAAAATTCTGTGTATGTAGAGGAGCTGCTTCCATAGGGGCAGGTGGTTGTCTTGGTCAGGCTGGGGTTACAGCATTAAAGCTGATGTGTGTGCTAGATGGGCAGGTTAGTGCTGCAGTCCAGCTGGAACACTACTGAATCCACAGTTGCATTTAGCCTCTTGAAATAACCTCTGGTGATTGAGAATATAGGAAGTGTTTGGAGGTGATGATTTTATTTTACATGCTGTGGTTGAAGTTGTTGAAGTCTAGACAGAAATCTCTAAGTCTTAAGCAAAAGGTTTGAGCACTGGAAAACTTTTGTACAATCCCGTAATATTAGAGCTTTTGGAAATTTTATAGGTATTTTTGACTTTTTACCTACATGTCTGCCTGATTCTTCTTAAGCAGTAAAATTTGCCTTTGTAGTTCCACTCTAGAGATAACAGATTACATCACTGCTCCAGGAAAGGGGAAGAAGCAGACTCTCATTTTGGATGTGAAAGTAGTACGTGCATTCAGGAAAAAGCTTTTAAAATTGAAGGGCTGTCAGGTTTTAAAGCTTAGCTCTTCCCCATCTTAGCAGTGTTTCCAGTCGCAATATTTTGCAGTTTCAGAGGAACAGGATCCTTAGGAACCCTGTAGTGGATTCCTTGGCTGATGCCATCTTTTCCAGATCGTGGGGTTTTGAGCACTGCAAATACCCACCTCATGCTCCATTTCTGGTCCTGAGAGAGAACCTCCAGAACCAGGGTATTCTGCACCCACTGTTCTCAGTTTGAATCTGCGTTTGCTCCAGAGATGATTATCCTGTATAATTTCCAAGGATTTGTCCATCTTGTTCTGTGCTGGCTTTTCACATTTAGAATCTGAATTTTCAAGTCCTGAGCCAGCCATGCATTTAGGGATTTAATTGTACTTACTATTTTTATATGAGTGAGTCTGACATGCTTAAGAAATTGGTGTACAGTAACTGAAGAAAGACACTCTAGTAAAGTATTTAAAGCTAACAGAATAGCTTACACATCCATTTTTTTAGTCTCATTATAAATATTGACTTGCATTTGTTTTTTGTATGTTGTGTATTTTTTGAGCCAGTTTGTTATGAGAAGTAAAGGCTTTCTTTGATAACAAAATGAGGCCAATTAGCCCTTTCTGCTTGGTTTTGCTTTTTTTCTTATTCCTCAACATTTGTTGTTTTGCCACAACAAAGGGTGATTTATTGTAATGGGTACAAAGAGAAGATTCATATTTTACCTGCACAGTCTTGTTTGAAAGCTAAAATTAGGCTGTAAAAATCTCATACAGTGTCTATGAATGGCAAGGGCAGTAGGCCAAAGAGGCATTATTTTTGTATGACTTTAGAAAAAAGACTGCAAGAAACATTATGATGTTCGTTCTGTTGTCTGTCTCAGAGTTTCTTTATTAATTAATATGGTATCCTCTATCCAGTCACTGCTAGGCTCCTGCACGTCCCTATGGCAGGCTGTGCCACATGATTATAGATCCGAAACATTTTCCCAGTTACCTTTAAAGCTTGAAAATTGTAGGGTTTAAAACCTGGGGAGATTGAAAGGGGCTGAAACAAAAGGTTGCACTTCTGTTGTTCTGCTGTGTTTTTTAGATGTATATACAGTGAGGTGGAGGCTTACAGTTTGCACTGTAATACACACAAATTCACAGTCGTAGTAACACGGGGAGCCTCAGGTTGATACTGGATCCACTTAGGAAAGATTTCCTGTGTGTTCTGGGGAATCTTGGTTTTCTGTTTGGTCTGTCTGAAATTTTGCTAGAACTCACACTTTTCCTTGGAGACCAAAAGTGTGTGTCTGGCTCCCTCCAAGTGTGGTTACTGACAGTTCTCAGATGGTACCAGGCTGTGTCTATGCAGAAATTCTCTCAGAAGTGAATGTTCTGTTTTAGTCCTACTCTAATGAGTAATAACTGTCAGGACACTGATACAGGTCTGCTGGGAGGTTGTATCACTTATCCAATACTGGGTATTTTGCAGCTATAAAGCTGTTGTTCTGTTATTCTGTTTTGATGTTTGACTTCTGAGTGCTTTGGCTCGTAATTGAGGTGAAAATGAAAAGACAGAGGAGTTCTGGTTTCCAGCTTCTTCAAGGAATCATATGCTTGTGGCACCAGGAGATTTGAACACAGATATTGCTTGTGACAGGAAAATGTGAAAGTAAATAATAGAGAGGAGACTTGAATGAAATATTATCTTGTACAGAAGATAAGCATAAGATCAGTGATTCTCCAGAAATTCATCCCTCCTAGGACTTGCTCAATATACTTGTCTGCTTCACTGGATGAATTTTTACTTTTTTGAGGCATAGTTAGACAAGAAAGTGTAACACAATTTGTATACAGCAGAAAAATCCTATTAATCTCCAGTAGTACATCACTTTTATGTACTCTGTGTAGGGCTTGATGAGTTCAACAATATCCATGTCTTGATAGAAGTGCATTCCTGCTTTGTTGAAGAAACTGTGGGATTTTCCTTGAGCTAATTCTGGTCTGGCATCTCATCCAGTTGCTTTTCCTTCCTGTTTAGTTTTATGATTTAACCTTCAATCGGCTCTCTGTGAATCCTGTGATTCTGTTTAACATACAGATTTTAAATAGTTGTTCTACTCCCGTTGTTTATTGATCCCTTGCAGGCACCCTGTGGAATTTATCCTCCTACGAGCCCCTGAAGATGGTCATCATCAACCATGGTCTGCAGACCCTGACCAACGAGGTGATCATCCCCCACTCGGGCTGGGAGAGCGAGCCCAACGAGGACTCGAAGCCCCGCGACGCCGAGTGGACAACGGTCTTTAAGAACACCTCTGGCTGCTTACGGTAAGGCACAGCTGTGGACTTCTTTCCCCATAGTTCCTCCTTTTTTTTAGTGAAGAACTTGAACTACTGACTATTTAGGATCCTAAATATTCCTTCTAATATTCCTTGCAAAGAAGCCTTTCCTGTTTCATGGTGTGTTTGCAATTCCGAAAGCGCCTTGAGAAGCAGGACAGTCCATGCTAAAAGCTGGGGTCAGGAGGAGTCCTAATGCAGAACCAATGTTCCCTACACACAGTGTGTCTCATTTTGCTTTTCTTTTGAGATAAAATAGTTATGCTCAGCTTAGATTCTTCAGCTTTGTGATGAAGTCAATTAGTTTGAGCAAAACTAATAAAGTTTTGGCATTGTACCTTGTGTTGTTCTGAAATGTACTCCTGTCAGATTTCTTCTGATTAATGCATCTTCAGAAGTTGGTTCATTTCTGTTTCTTGGGCTTGTGGTCTCTAAATTGCAATAACTATTCTCCCAAGTAACTTCACAAATGAAGAAAGTAATGAAAAGTGTTCTGAAAGGGCCCATTACTGAAATTATTTGCAGTCCCACTGGAAACTGAGGTCCTTTAGCAGACTCCAGACATCATAGGTTTTTACTTAACAGTGTCTCATTTTCTAAGGGTGTTCTGCAAGAGGAAATTAGTCATAGTGAGGGAATAAAAGGATTGTCTCAATGAATATGAGATTCTCCAGTAAGTGTAGACAATAAATTGGTCATTAGCAGACTAGCCTAATCCACATCATAAAATTGTATTAGTGTGTGGATCCACTTGAATTTCTGTATTCCAGGGTATCTCTGGGTTTGTTGATCGGTTGGGTTTGGAGTTTTGGGTTTTTTTATTTTAAAGTAAGGCGCTGGTTTTACGGGAAACTCAGAAGCTTGTGCCCCTTTGGACATTGTATTCTTAAAGCTTATGAAGAGGGGTGTGAAACATAGTCCTGAGATGTTAGAGAATTTGAACTTCTGGTATTTAAAAGTGGTCCTGATGCACCTGAAATGCATCGGGACAGCAGCCAGTGAATGGTGGCTGCTTCTGCTCTTGAAGGGGGAAATGTCTTTCAGTCCTTTCATCTGTGCTCTCTGCTCTCGTAGTGAGGAGGGACTTTGTGCTTCCTTGTGGAAAATTTGAAGCTTCCATAAGATGTGGGGCAAGGTGAGCTCATGCTTGACTGAGGCTGCCTAAGGTAGATGGGGACATGACAGCAGGGAAAGATAGTCTGGAAAAGGTAATCCATGTCTCTGCTGAGCCATGGAGACAGCACCCTGCTGCACAGGCGCTGGGGAGGACTGCCCTGCTGTCTCCCCACTTCTTGCAGTGAGGTGAGTGAGTCCAGGAACAAGACAGATGCAGGAACAGGTGGATATGAGCTGTCTTTCAGCTGATTGTGCTTCCTGTTCCTATGTCAGGAATGTTACACATACCTTTTGTAGAGCACTTCCCGATCTAGGGGTGTAAATGGACATATCAAAGGTAATTAACATTAAAACTGTTGAAAATTACTTTGTGTTGTGTGTTGAAATCTTCTGCAGCTCATCTTTAAAAGCAGCAGCAAGATGTGATAGTTAACATCAACAGAGAATAAATTGTTGCAGCCATCTGTCTGACAGACATCAGTGTTTAAAAACCCCTTTGCCTACGCTTCTCTCATTGACACAGTAGCTGGTCCTAGAAATTCAATTTTCCATGAATGGAGCTTACTGCAGACTGCAAACTGTTCACCAATTTGATATTTAATTGGGAGGTTAGGCCTCTTGATGATGTGCCAGCCTCCCTTGTCCCCTTTGGAAGTGAGCCTCAGGTGTGAGCTGTGGTGTCTCCCAAAATAACTGGAACAGTCTCTGAGCTGCTGAGGTTTCAGCTGTCCCTGCAGTTTAGGTATCCAAGCAGAAGACAGGCACTGTGCATGCAGGATGGCATTCATTTCAGTATCATTTTTTCAGTTAATGAAGTTTATCAACAGATGTGGGAGAGTTTGTTTCAAACTCAGTGATTCACAGCATGAACTGCCAGTTAATTATTACTTGCTGCCTTTTTTTTAACACTGCTTATTCATCTTTACTTTGTTCTTAATCTAGGCTTCTCCTTTGATAATGTGGAGCCATGGAAACACTCATTTCAAAATAATTAAAAACAAGTAATTACAAAAAACCCCACACTACAATTATTTACCTTTACCTCTTCTTCAATTCCTGATCCATCCCACTTTCCTTTCCAGTCTTACCCATTTTCCCCTGTGTAACTTGTAAAGTGTCTTTTCCTCCTCACTTCAGGGGTTCAGGTGCTGTATTCAGGTCTGAGTAGGTCAGGGTGAGTTGGATCCTATGGAGTCACCTTGGCCCATGAGCCTAAGGGTGGATTAAGAGCTGTATTGACAGCAGGGATAGTGTGGTGTGGCAGGTACGTGTGGGATGGAAGGATGCTTCAGCAGCAGGGTCAGTAAGTGGGGCCAATACCTGAGCAAAGATCTGTACCTGCACCAGGGCTGGGAATTAAGTTACAAGATAAGAGCCATGATCCGTGCACTCTGCCCCTTGGCTGGAGCTGAGGGGGCTTTGCTGGCTGTCTATAGTCCTGATTTAACACTTTCTGAAGTAACAAAAATCCCTCTGTGGTGCTTGATACTGATTTTAGTTTGTGTGGCCACAGGACCTGCACCCAGCAATGGACCTGCTTTTTATCTGTGTCTGATACTGAAAAATGCTGGACCTGGTCATTTAGGAGCTGGAAATCAGAGAAGCTGCTCACAGTTTATCATCAAGAAAGCCATTCATGTACTCTGCTGTGCTGTGTTATTTCACTCTGGGATTTCCTGGGGTACTCAGTGGTGTCTATTCCAAGTTACCGTAGCTGACTACACACACACAGAGCCAGTGGGAGTCACAGGAGGAAAAGGCCCCTGGTTAAGGTCTATATTGACTTTGGAGATGGGTGTTTATTTAAAGGGCTCCTTCTAAAGTCAGGCCCTCCCCTGTGACTGTGCCCATTGTAGGGATATTTTGAATCCTGGTATCATCTGGAACAGGGCTGGTGGGTTCTGTGTGCCATCTCACTCTGCACTTGACTTGCCAAAAACTCTTCAAACAAATGCTTGGAGAATCTTTAATTCCTCTTCGGAAACTAGGCAGCACATCCAATTTGCAAAGTATGATCTGATAATGAAATTTATTGGATGCTCTTTTGTAATCTTGACCAAGAAACACTGGAATTTTCAGAAACTAGTGCAGGTGATGATAATTTTGTCTCCATTCTCATCCTGAGATCAGAAAATGATGCTTCCTCTTACATTGCTGTGTTTTGTTTCTAAGGGCAGACCCAATACAATGAATAGATCTGCAATATCCATAATCACTTTACTGCTGCAAATGGGCACGAGCCTTGTGAGGGATGCTGCCTTGGGTGTCATTTTATAAAACACAGGGGTATTCTTACATTCTGTTGAAGCTGATAAAAGAAACATGTATGGTAGAAATCTGGAAAGGAACAGTAAAAAAACAAAGCAAAGTGAGTTTTTGGTTATGAAGTAGTAGGACTGAGGAAGAAGTAAGGAAGACATTTGCTTACTATAGGAGAATCATTAAGTATGCACAGATGTTCCTTCATTTCATTTACAATACAAGTTTTGTGTCTTCACATTGTATTTTATTCTTTTAGGTATGTGGAGAATGTCTCTTCTAGTTACTGCTTCTTTTTTTTTTTTTTCTTTAAACCCTTAAATGCGTACTGGGATTTGCAATCCAGAAGTATTTGTCTTCAAATTGCACTCCTGGTGAAATAATGGAATGATTTGGTGTCTCTTCATGAGGCCATTTCATGATCCTTCCTACAACTTTTACCCAGACGTTGAGGTGCTTTAGGAGAAGAATGTGAGTTGGGTTCTTGTGGAAAGTTGGATCTGTGGTTGGTCTGTGGAACCTGTGGTTCAGGCAGTACCAAAGACCTTCCCTGGGTCCCCTGGTTTCTCCTAAGGTGCTTCCCCACTTTGGAGGGAAATTTCTGCATCTGTGGGTCAGAGCACTGCTGCAGTCACATCATCTTGTTAGTTTTCTGTGGAGATACCCACCATGATTTCTAGTTCTCTGGAAGCCGCAGAGATTTTAATGGTTTAAAAATTAAATTCATTCTGGGCTTAATTGCTGTTTTCTGCCTAATTACTTTTAATTCTCTCTTGGATTTTTTTCACTTCTAAGAGGACAGAGTAGAACTTAGTTCCTAAATTGCCAACTTTCTAGCCTGATTCCTGTGCTAAACTGACCTGCTGTCAACAAATGTTAAATGAATTAATTTGCATAGCAAACAGATGCAAAGTGCTCCTTTTTCCAGGGGTACCATCTGTAGTTGCAGCATTTCTTGTCAGTTCTCCAAGTACACAGAAATTCACATTCACAGATATCCTCAGGGTTCAGAGCCTTGGCCGAGGTGTATGAACACAAACAAACTGCACCCACCTGACTTTCCCTGAAAACGTGCATTCTTCAGCTGGAGATTGCACATAGCAGCTTGTCCAACATCAGCCCCTGAGAAGGGAAGGGACAACCTGGTGGCTAGAGCTGTAGCAGGAGACTGGAGAAGTGTGGATTTATTTGCTGTTCTGCTACTGCACTGACATAATTACAGGCAAGATTAATGGTAGAAACCTTTTTGTGGTCTGATTTTTAATAGCCCTGTCTCTTTCTGGCTTTGGTGAGGTTCAGGCTCCTAAGTGCCTGAGGGGATTGAGACTTCACTGATCTTCACTCTTCTGTCTTTAATGTGGGATTGGCACCTTTGTATGTACCTTCCCCTGAAGTTGCTGTAAATACCATTTCAAGTATTTTGAAATGGTTGATCCTACAGACATCACCTGGGAATAAGCAACTCCTGTAGGTATAAATTAAGGGTTTGGTCTCATGGAATCAAAACCTGAGAGGTTTGGTAAGTGTGAGATGTGATGTTTGAAGACATGGCATAAGGACTCAGTGGATTCAGAGCCAGAAATACACTCCACCAGGTTGAGAAATGATGTAAGAGTATCTGCAGGCTCCTTTTAGGTACTTCAGAGGAAAGATGACTGCAAGAGCTTGATGCTAAATCAGTAATACTTGGGATGTGTCACATAGTTTTTGTATGCAAATGTTCTAAGCCTTTTTGTGAGGAGGACAGAGCATTGTGGTGCCTGCATGTACATCTTGTCCTGCAGATGTCACTTGCAGTGCTTCAGTCCCAGGTAATGCTGCGAGTGAGTCCTCATGTCTTTATGTATTTGTGACACGTGTGTGTGCCCAGGCACGCACGGCACACGCCGTTCATAGTGGGACTGTGGGTGTCTGTGAGGCACATGGGGGTAAAGAAGGTTTGTCAAGCAACATGTGGTCTTGTTTGGGCAGAAAAGGTCTCTCTCTTTGCCCCCTGAAAACACCTGTGGTGAGTGTATCAGTGATGTTGGTGTGCCTGTTTTTTCTTCCCATCTCCGCGTGCTGAATTTGAGGAACAGAAAGAAGTAAGGTTGTCAAAACCAGGTTCTTATGCACTCCTTTCTTATTAATGATTAATGTGTGGCTTTTCTCTGAAGAAAAGCGCCTGGGAATTAGAGCTTTCGAAATGCATTACTTTCAAGCTCTATCCATCTTTACATCCTGCAGGCATGGTAGTAGTATGTGGTGACAGTCACATAATATTTGTCCTGTGTGCACTCGTATACTGGAGGCAGCCTTCCTCTCCAGCTGGCTGAGGTAAGAAGGCACTTAAGTGCAAATCTGTGACCTGGAAGTGCTGCCTAGTGCAGAGCAGGGCGCAGGAGGTGAGGCTCAGGTGACGCTGCTGTGGTGCTGCCAGACGAGCTGCCCTTGGTGTCAGGGGAGCTTTGCTCACCGAAGCATGGCAGAACAGAGAAGGTAGAAACTAAAGGCTGGCACCTGAAAACTCATATTGTCCTCTTTTTTGTCAACAGTGAATTTGCATTAGTACAGAGCCATCCTTGGCAGCTACACTTCTCCCCAACTCCAAAAAAGGTTCTTTGACAAAGTCATTTGTCTGACATTCCCTCTTACTCAGTGTGTTCCCCTATCCTAGCATAAGTAGTCCTTTCCTATGCTTTTGCAGGGCAGTTATTTAACCAAGATCCTCTGGAGAGAACTTCCAAAGGTTAATGCTTCCCTGTCCCACCCAGAGGAGCTGAGGGCAGATGCTGCCATCTCTGTCCCCACACTCACCCGCTGTGCTTGAGGCTGCTGTGCTCGTGTTGTGTTGAGAGTGGGTGCAGCCTTTGGGAGATTGATGCTCCAGGTACTGGAGCTAATGATACTGTCAGTCTTTTGGTGTGCAACAGGTACTTTTGAAGTGGGATTTCAGAGAAGGAGTAGTTTTAGAAAGCGATAAAAACAGAATCGAGATTTTCCTGTGAATCTTCACTTTGGAGGCAGCAAGTAGCACGAAAAGGGAGAAGCTTATCTGCCCAACCCAGACTGGAAAAAATCAACTCAAATTAAAAACCCACACAAAAGAGAGGAGTGAGCAAAGGCAGTTTCTTAATTAGCTTACTGATACTGTGCAGGATCACAGCATATGGCTGTCCTGGGGCTTATATGATGAGCAGAGCGTTTAATTCGTGCTAGTAAGGAGCTGTTAGGGTTCCTCCTGACAGTTCCTGATGTTTAGCTTGTAATATAAATAAATTATGCACAGATTTTAGCAGCAGAGACATAACCTATTTACATGCAACCTTAATGCTTTACAATCATATCTTGAGGTATAAATTTAAAGTTGTACACTTGCTTACTGCCTTCTGTCATTACTTAGGAATGAATCTAGGTCCCTCTTCTCTTGGCTTGTCAGGAAAGGGAATCTACAGAACTGTCTGTTGCTGTGGTGGGACAAAGAGCAGGACTGCAGCAAAGCTCACTGCAGTCACTCTAATGGATGTAGTCTGCTTTGGAAGGCTTGTGAGCCGGGGTCCTTTGTTAGATTAGTACCACCTCCTTTCTGTATTTTTGAGATTCTTTTCACATGGCAGCAAGCATGTGAAAAGCAGGGGCCCTTGGCCTTTCCTCCAGGCAGAGACTGGAATAATTTGGAAGCTAAGTAGCTGCTGGGCATCATGGAATTCTCGTGTAGTGCGTTTCTGCATCGTTTTGCATTACAGGAGAGCAAGCTAAGGCCCTCCAAGTAGGTCATGCAGGAGGTAACCAGTCAGCATTTTACTGAAATGGCATTACAAGATGTTTTGGGTGTAGAATGCCACAGATAACAAGGTACACATGTCAAGTCCATTCTTTGTTAAACGGTACTCCTGAGCCCCAGCCTGTTTCAGAGAGCTCTTCTAGGCAGGGCAGACATGGATATGAGGTGTGACAAGGTGCCCTGTACATCTCTTGCTCTGGGACACTGTTGCTAGAGCAGACTAAGTTCATGAAGCATTTTTTAGGGGTGACTTCTGCTATGTCCTTTGGAGCATTTGGTCGACTAAACAAAACCAGCCTCTTTATTTAAATAGGTGGAAGGGTTTACATGCAAAGAAACTGGGGCTGCTCTGCTGCTTCTGTCTTGGGTGTAACTGGTCAGTGAGTGCTGGAGTGGAGCAGCAATGTCCAGTGGGATCTCCTGCCCAGGCCTGAACAGCTGCTCCCTACCTAAATCAGCATCAGTAGAGCTCCTCTGGCTTTCTGTGCATTTCATGTGGACTTTGGCTTCTTTCTTTACCATATTCTCTGCTTGATTTCTGATTGAGCTTTCTGCTGCCAAACTCCATTGTGCTGTACAGGGCCCTCTGACCAGAGCTGCCCGGATCAGGCTATCTTTGTGTCACAGGCAGCTTCTTTCTTTTTCTCTCTTGTTTTCAGAACAATGAACTTTAATACCAATTAAACTTTCTGGTACTTGATGTGAACTGAAGTATGGAATCCATTCTATCTCTGCATGAAGTGGTGGAATGATTTTTAAATGTTGTATATTCCTCCTTTGAGACATAGCAGACCTAGAAATACACTTGGAAATAGAGTCCATTTACTACAACTATTATTGATCCATCTCCTTTGGCTGGCTTCCAAATAAAAATTTCTTTATTGTGAAGCAGAGTGTGGGTGTGGAAGGGTGTTTGTATAGCAAGGGTTCTGCCTGCCAGAGTAGGTGGACAGCACAACTAATATATTTTAAGTTGTGAGAAGCCAGTAAGCCTTTTATCAGCTGAAGTATGCAAAACTCAGTGTCTGGGCAGCAAAGCCTCAGTGATGGTGCTGGTCAGAGTCCAGCAAGGGGTTGAAAAGAGCTCCTCACAGTCTCGGCTTCAGCTCTCAGCCGTGATTCTCCCAGGGAAAGGTGGAAGTGTTACTAGGAGGATGTCTTAAAAATTTCCTGTTCAACTTCCTATTTATAGAAAAAGCAAAGTCTCCAAGCTGATGTCTTCATTCCCAGCTAGATCTCTAAACAAAGGGCTTTTTACACCTGCTGAATTGAGGCAGGAGGGTAAGTGTTCAGTAACACTGTGGCCTCGGCTTCATCTGCAGCACTGTGGGATAGCAACTGATGATGCTCTCCAGCCAAGTGACAGACACAGCAACAGTCCTGGAAATATTAGTTTTAATTTTCAGAGAAGAACGTGTGTCTGCCTTTATTTTCAAGTTTCTCTTCATCATTAAAAAAAAAACCAATCCAAAAGCTCTCCACATCTCTGCTCTGTCTGTCAGATTGTTGGGGAGAGCACAGAAGGGGCACTGCCACATGATTGCATTGAAAGAGTGCAAATTAAGTACCCTGTGCTTAATTACTTTTAAGTCTTTTCTCTTGAAGATGGTTTTGGTGTGTGGCACAGACAGTAGTAACAGCTCACCTCTCCTAGGGGTGATGAATGCCAGCTCTGTTCTGCAGATGTAAATGTAGCATTCAGAATTGCATATTATTAAGACAGCTCTTTGGTGATAATGATAACCTTATCTGAGGCGTGAACAGATTTCTCAGCACATTCACCCCCATTTTCTGAGGTCTTTAGTACCAACAGACTGCATTCCCAGCCTGATGTGTTTCTATGCTCGTAGGTATTTACTTTTATTTAACATTTACTTAGTGCTTCTTTGGTTTGGTTTGTTTTTTTTCCCAAGGGAAAGCATATATTGCAACATCCTTACAAATTCTCTTTCGCTAGTCCTGGCCACAGTCTGGACTCCCAAGAATTTGAGGAAGAATCCAGGTTGCTTTTTCCAGCTAAAGGCTGGAGATTTAAAATCTCTGGAATGAGATTTGTGCTTTACTGTTTTACATAAAATCATTCATCCGGTTGGTTTCTTTCCTTTATACTTTGAGTCACATGGGCAGTAATTCCATGTTTTGCTTCTAGAATTGTTCTTCAGACTGTGTTGTGTATATTTAACAAAAGGCACACTGAAGGTTTCTATTACCCTTTGCAGTGTGACATAAGAAAGATACTTCTGTTTTCAAAATACGTTTTTCGTTTAATAGACTCTTGGAAAGGTATTGAAAAGCAGGGAAGTCAGGGAAAGCAGCAGAGGCCTTTCTGGGGATGAAGAAACAAGGCAAGGGAAGCAGACTGTACAGAACACTGGGGATGAATGGCAGGTCTCATTTGTCACTGGTTTGTGTAAAAATAGTTCAGGTAGTTCCCCCTCACCATTCCCACCCTTCTGAATGGGCAGTCAACTTTATTTTCATTTGTAACAGGGTATTTGCCTGTCATCAGTGTCTCAAAAGCCCTGTGGAGTTGTTCAAACTTCAATAAGTAGCTTTGACTTATATCTACAGAGGTTCTTGATATTAATTTGCCCCAGCAAGCAAGTCAGTGAGATCATTTGTTTAATTCCAAAGTCTTGAGGCCATTCCAGTTCTTGCATGGCAGCCTGTCTCCTGAGTAACAGAGTTGGCAGCACCTCAGCTGGGGTATCAGCTGCTTTTCTGGTTGGTGTCTTGCGTAAAACATTCTATCCACTGAAGAATCACTTCTGGTGTAAAACAATACTTGTCTAATATGTAGAAAAGTTCAATGAAAAGCAAAGCTCTCTGCTTTATCCAGGTCTGGATGCCATATGTTACATATCTCCATTGCGTGAGTTTCTGGAAGTTTCTGTGCTGGGTGGGGCTGTGCATTCCTCTCTGGAATGTTGCCCTGTGTAAGGGGGCTGCAAATCCTCTGTTAACTGCTGGAATCAGTCATCTGTTTGTTGATTTCCATCCCTCTTGGAAGAAGGGTGCTCAGAAGCCTTGCTTTGAAAGCTTCCTTTGGAAGATGGTTTGGTTACATCTTTCATTGCAGCACGTGTAATAGATGTAGGATGCAGCAAGAACAATCCCAGTGCAGATGTGAAATGGGAAGAGATTTTTCCTGACTCCTGTCATGGAGTGCGCTATCAGGTTGATTATTCCATGGCAATTTCTGTCCTTTTTAATGACCAGTGCCAGCAGTAGCTTTCCTGTCCATCTCATCCCTTTTGTTTTCGTGCTCCAGCCCCTCCTGAAGACCCAAGATGAATTTGATCAATGACTACCAGGTGATGCTTTTCAAGGAGGTGGATAGTAGAGTCTTCACCCCACAGCAGAAATGCAACCAGGCATTTTCCTGGGTTGCAGGGAATTGTGAAGGTGGCTCTGGATCCTGGAAACCAACCCTGGCAGCACTTCTGGTGGGACTGCCAGATGAGAGCTTAGTCAAAGTGTACCGTCATTGTTTTCATAGGGCCCACCTTTGTTTAGAGCTTAGAGATGTCTGGCATACTTGTGCATCAATCTGAAATGCAAGTATTTCAATGGGAGTTGGGAGATTTTTGCTGCCTTTTGCAGTGTTGGAGCAGCAGGAAGAGCAGACTCGTGATCAGGTGCTGATCTCCCTGGGCTTCGTCTGTCTGAGATCTGCCTGGACTGCTGGGACAAGAAGGGGAGCTGAGCTCTCCCGTAGGTCTGGGTTATAGTTACAGACAAGGAAATGGGGTTTGTTCTTCCATGGCAGATAAATCCCGTGGGCTGCTGGTAGCTCATTACCCAGGGAGGGAGGACTAACAAAAATCCCGAGAGTTGGGTATTTATAGAGCAGATGTTTCTGCATGAGATGCTCATAAGGATACATTTAGTGATGTGCTAGTTAAAACATTCAAACTGCAAAGTTTGATGTCTGGATAACTTAGTCATAGCATTAATTAGCTATTAGCTGTATCCTGCAGAGTTTTCATGCTTATTTGTGTGTGATATATGTGGAAATTTTTTCTTGAGGCATTAATTTTCAGTAAATTTTTCTGTAGTTGAAGAGACAGTGAGTGATATCAGCAGGCCACACTCTTGCTGGTACAATTTTATCATTTTTTTTTCGATCATAACCTTATCAATGCCTACCTTGATGTTAACCCCAGTACAGATCAAGAAGTAAGGAAGCAGGATGCACAATACTGTGATGCTGTTCATAACCAAAGCAGTAAAACAAATGTGCAAGTGTGGTAGCACAAATGAACCACAGAAAAATCTCTTCTGAATGGGCCATAGGGCAAGGAAGGTGTGAAGGTTGAGCAGTTTTGCCTTTAGTCTGCAAGTGTTGCTTATGAATTCTAATAGTCTAAGACTTAATGAGGGAATAAAAAATGTGATACACAGCTCCAGATAAGACCCTTTGTAGTGCATTTCTGTCACCCTGAAGCTTAATAAGTACTGTTCCACATTAATAGATGTGCTTGAAGGTGGAGCTGCTATTGTTTATTGTTATAACTCCTGAAAGGTATCTCAGAGAATTTAAATTCCAATTTCAGTTTCATAAAGACGTGGCATTAAAATTCACATTTGTGTTTTTGATACAAAAGGATTAGTACAACTGGAGATGTGGAAGCAGCATGTAGAATTCTCTTCCATCTATCCTGTGGAATCCTTTTAATATCCATTTACCTTCCTTCTATCATCCATTGCTAGAGGTGAGGCTGTGTGAGGATTTGAGGAAAGGATATGTTTATCTGTGCATTTCATTTGTGTTCTTAATTGAAAGTTACTGCTGTTACAGCAACCAGCTCACAGTTAAGTGCCTTCAGATTTTGAGAGGTCTCTGAGAAAATGTGGGTTTTCCTAGCTATCCAGTTAGCACAGCAGCCCGCCTAGATGACCGGGACACGGGAGGGGACCATGATTGATTTGTTAATTACTTGGAGATTGGCAGTCCCTCTAGTTAAAGGCAAAAAACTGGCTGCATGATGCTGATAGCAGAGGGTCATGATGGTGTCCCGAGTTTTTGAGATGTCACCTTAGACAGCTTTGTGGGATTCAAAGACATGAAAGCTGAAAGGTTGTCTGTGTTGTCGTTGAAATTACTGTGTTTCAGCTCTGGGAAAACCTTCCATATAGGTTTGGTCAGTGAGAACTATTAAGAATAATTCTGTCACTTCCTTCATTTTCCCCCTAAAGAAAAAGGGGGGGGGGGGGGNATTTGGAAAATTGTCTTGAATGTTATTTATTTATTGGGTAATGGCAGGTTGATGCTTATGCAAGGCTGGAGTATCAGTTTGTGCTCGCTTGGACGAACAAGGCCAAGTTCAGAGGTCCCCTCTGACAGTTTCTGCAGTCATTGATAAGTGTAACTTCTAACAACTCCAAGTAGCCTTTCACTCTGTCTCACTTCTACCTGTGCCATTCTCTTGTCCAGTGTTTAGAGAAATTTAAAGCATGATCTGAACTATTGTCCTTTCCTTACTAAAGGTGACTGATCCAGGCTTTGTGCTGAATCTGCTGCACACTGCTTTTTCAATTTCTGTGGCCATGATACTGCTGAGTAATCTTGTGACTATGCATGTTTTTCCTAAGGTGGTGAAAGTGTCTTTCTGTTTAGAACTGCTGGTTTTAAAATGAAATTTTTGGTTTGCATATTGTTTGTTCTGCAGACTTCAGCCTGGTTTAAGGTGAGTTCCTGGCCTTACCAGCAAAGCAGAGAAGTGTGTTTGCAGGCACCTCTGGGATTGTGTTCCCCTTTTTGTTCAGGCTCAGAGAGTTGCAGATGTGCATTGCCCATATTTTACTGAGATTTAGTAGGTTTGTCAGTCCACTTGGCCTCCTAATTGTTCATCCAAGTGATGAGTTCTGAATAACTGTAGTATAAATCAATGCACCTTCAACTTTGTAGTGAAGGTTACAGGACTAAACTTTCTTTCAACTCTCTCCTGTCAGGAATGTAAGTTCAGATGGAGCAGAAGCACGGAGAAGACTGAGAGAGTGCGATGGCTTGGTGGATGCCCTCCTTCATGCTTTGCAGTCTGCGGTTGGCAAGAAGGACACGGACAATAAGGTGAACTTGAGTATTAAAACATGGTGGATGTTTCTGTTAATTTATGCTGAAGTGTTGCCCTGGGATCCAACTTCTGTTTGCTGGTATCAGAAGAGGATTGTGCTTGCCACAGAAAACAGAGTAATTGTCTTCCTCCCATCCCTGGTATCCGTGGGACTGCTGATGGGGTGTCAGCAGGATGCTGCTGTGTTTCTCTCTATGGCTGATGAGGGGAGCAAAGGCTGGTGGTTGAGAGAGGTGGGGAGAGTACTCCTTTATTGTCTGTGACATTATTGCTATTGTTCTGCATTACTTAATTGGCATTTATAAGTGCACTCTCCAAATCAGAATTGAGTCCCATTTGCACAAAGCAGCAAAGGAGTCAGTTCCCATTTTAAAGACTTTATTCAGCACCATCTCTAAAGAGTGAAGTGCTTAGAAATTAAGAAATGTCTTCAGACCTGCAGCACTTTCACTGTGGCACCTTTTTTTTGTGCAGATTCTTTTAATCTGTTTTTATCATCATCTCATCCCATGGTACTTCAAAGTGTATTTATATGCATGAGGAATATCATAACTTTAACCTGTTTAAAAAAGAGCATACTATTTCTTTATATCACCAGAAGGCTTGTAAAGCATCTTTATTTTATTCTTTTTGAGTCCCACCATGTGATAGCCTGTACAAGGGAGTTACAAAGCCCTGTTACTTAATCAGGTAATGTTGCAAGTGGATTTTATAACCACCTGGTGGTTTCCATTGCAACCTACAGAGCATTGCTCTTGTCAGAACCTGATGTGCTGTGGCTTAGCTATTACTACAGGACAACGTGTGTTCTCATTGAAATCCTCACAAGGCCTAGGTTTTGACCCAGAGAAAATGTAATAAAATGGGCCCCTTGGAGATTGTAAACGTTGGAAGAATGAGAGAGAGACTTGGATTAAAATAAGATCCTTATATGATCATTTTCTGCTGTGTATTTGATCTTTTGGTGAATTGTATTCTTTATGTAAGATCAAGTGGTATTTTTGATTAGAGAGTTTTCATTTTGAATGGATACTATTTATGAATTGCTTCACTTTCAGAAAAATAAAATTGGGTTTAGAAGAAGAATGAACTTTAATTTAAGGGTCTTGACTAAATCTTCCTTGAGAGCTATGTGGTTTTCCTGGGTGGAAAAGGAGGTGGCCTTCTTTTTTCAATTTCCCCAAGCCTTGCTCTGTACAATACAATGGTTTGCAGGTAAGAGGGTGCAATACTTCTTGTAACACAAATTTCTCTGTAACAGTCTGTGGAGAACTGTGTGTGCATCATGCGGAACCTTTCCTATCATGTCCACAAAGAGGTGCCCGGAGCTGATAAGTACCAAGAACTAGATGCTGGTCAGACTACAGGCACAGGAGGCTCTCAGAAGAAGAAGAAAGATGATGCTGGTTGTTTTGGTGGAAAAAAGGCTAAAGGTACGTGTTGCAAAAAGCTCAGAACTGGAAATGGATTTGGGGGTAAATATTTCTGTGCAGTTCTGCTCTTGCAAGCACATTCATCGTGCTTGTTTAGGATGATGCAGTTTGTGGAGTGTGTGCAGTGTCCTGGCATGTGTTTATCTCTCGTGTTGCATCACTGTTAGATATTTGGGATTCTTTTTCCCACTGTTGCTGTAATTTTGTTTGGCTTTAAACAGGAGTGCTGCATGCTGACAGATGACACTCTGCTGCTGGAAAAAGGTGGATGTGCTCTGCCTTTCCTCTGCATTGCTGTGTTCTTGAATCTGTCAAGTCTCTGCTCAGTCCCCTTGCCTGGCTGTGTAGCATGTGTGCCCTCCTCGGGAAGCCAGGCTGGCATGGATCCATCCATCCATCCATTCCCCTGCATGGCACTCCTGGCTGTACATCTTCCATGCCCTCAGACTCTCGTACTTGAAAACAAACTAAAAGCCTCCCCTCCCACTCAACCAAAACGTACAACCTCCCAATTCAGTCACTATTTCAGTAATTTAAATTGCAAACACGATTTTATACCTTTTAATTGTCAGTCACTTTTAGACCTGTTCTCTCCTCTGGGGCATGAGTATTGCAAATGAGTTTCATTATAAGAGAGAATTAATAGTCTCAGTAACCCCCTTTCCATGTTTTCTTTACAAAGAGACACTCAAATTATATCTGTTTTCTTTGTTGTTTTAGAGAAATTACTATTCTAGACTGAATTCTGGTTTCTTTCCTTTCTTAGAGAAATGACTATTCTAGATGAATTCAGAGATAATTAATTCTATTTTGTGTCTAGGCTTCATTCTCCTCATTCATGTGTACACACATCCTGGCTAAATTATTTATAGCCAGGTACAAGGAAGGGTTTTGCCCCTAAAGAGCTGATAGGGAGTTGTTTGAACTTGATGGACTGTGTGCTGCACATTACTCTTTGATCTGACCTATACAAGTTACTAAAATATTACGTGTTTCCATATGTGTTAGGGAAGTCATCACAGCGTGAACTTGCTTTTGCAGACTAGTCTGTCATCAACTAGATTTGAACTGTTTAAAAAAAAAATTGATGGGAATCTTCTAATGACTGAGGGAAAAACTAAGGAAATAATTCTGCCTGCCTGGCCAGCCTGTTCTCAGAGGGTGTGACAGAACCTGCAGTGTGATACCCTTTGGAAACCTTGCACATGTGCTGACTCGAGCCTGTTCCCTGCCCCTCACAGTCCTTGTTGTTGCTTTGCTTGAGAGCAGCACAGTCAGTGGAAACACTTTTAGATATAAAAGCTCCGAGTGCCCTGTGGGAGGAGGGTGTTGTGCTGAGGGAGACTGTCCTCATCCCCTCGATGGCAGTGGCCAGGGAGTGCTCTCAGGTGTGTGTCCCACGCCAGGTGTCTGCCTGGGCCCACCTAGAGGTTCCTCTCCTGGGGCTGAGCACCTGAGTACTTTCTGTTCATCAGCTGAAGCACCACGTCCTGTCTTTTTGGATAAATTAGTCTCAAAATCATCCTACTCTGAGGATGAGCCTGTGGATTGCAGCAAGCAGTGCAGGCACTCGGTGACAACTTGGGTTTGGCTCTGTGTGTTCAGCAGGAAATGACAATATATTTTAATGGTTTTTCCCAGCTTTTCACTGTGCTCTTTGAAAGTCTGCTGTTCCCTAGAGGAAATCAACTGGTGAGAGTGCTGAGCTCACAGCTCATAGGATGTAGATCAAAAGAATAGAGGGTCTCAGATGACCGTTGTGCTTAAAAAATAAAAATTAAAATCCATTCATAAATGTGCTTTTAAAATCATAAAGAGAAGCTCCCTTGTCTACCTGTTAAATTTATGTGGATACTGGTCTGAACCTACCTTAATTTCCTCAGTCTGGGACTTCAAAATCGATCGATTCTCTCCTCTCTTGTTCACTTAATCTCGCAGTGTTTCCATGTTTATTTTATTTTATTTCATGGTCATTGATCACAGCATTTCAAACACCTCTGCAAAGGGCTAGTCATCCTTCTGTCCCCTCAATTCTGTGAGCACCTTTTCATTTAATGAAAAGAGAAAGTAAAGAAAAAAAAAAGCTGTGCAAAGAAAGATTGGGGGTTTTCAGCAGGAACAAAAGGGAGAAAGTGGAATACCGTAGTTTGGTTTGGTTTTTTAATTGATAAAACTTCTGTAGTCTTGTAATACTCAGGTTTTGAACCTGTTCTGTGAAATTCTGCCTCTTTGTGACTGTTCCTTTGTATTTTCTTCATCCTGTAAATTTTTGTTTTTCTTTTGCTGCTTTTCTGGTAATTAGAGGAGTGGTTCAATCAAGGTGAGTCTGCAATACTTTCTTTTCATCATCACCATAATATGCTTTGTTCGGCTTTCTCATGCAAGGCTAAGAGCTGAGATCAAGGTCTTGTTCATGCACCTTCTCCTCTGCTCCCCCAGCACATCCTTTTCATTTCAGCAGACATGGAAAAATCCTCTGAGGGAGCTTTTGCAGTTTGGTCTTTCCACACCAAGAATGGAAAAAACAAGGATTTATTCATTCCTGGTGTAAGTGCAGCTGGCCTGCTAAGCCCAGCAGAGCAGGAACACCCAAGTGTGAGAGTTGTCTCACCAGCCCTGTTGGATGGAAGGCTCTGCTGGCTGGTCTGGGGGATGGAAGTAGCCCTGAGCTGCAGCAGCTTGGATGTGAATTCTGAGGGGTCCTTGGCACTTGCTCTGCTTGGGCACGTGCCTGGGCTGCTGCAGCTTTGTTACTGGCACGCGGAGGAGCTGGATGAAGCTACCCGCAGTATCTGTCTTGGGGGATAGGCTTCAGTCTCATCCCAGCACAGTGAGTGAAAGTGCACCTGGAATGCACAGGTCTGAGGCTAAAGCTTCCCTCTGCTGGGAAGTTGATGGGCTGTGGGTGCCTGGGAGACTCTGTTACTGGGACTGATTTGGGGGTGAAGGCCAGGGGCATTTTCAGGTCGTGACACTTGCTTCAGATCATGGGTTCTGGAGGGTTGAGCCAAAGGAGAAATGTTGGGGAGGGGAAAAAACCAACCAACCAAAATCTAATTGCTCCACCCAACAAATGCTGCTGGACAGTGTTCTGCAGGATACTGGTTTTGGATTATGAGTGATGAGGCTCTGGAGGATGGACTTGTTGGCAGGACAGAGCTTAGCCCTTGAGTTCTGTCACTCCTTTGTGGCCAGTTCAGTGGCTGTATTAATGAGCACTGGGGAGGATAAGGGGGGGTTGTCATGAAGAAGAATTTTCCCTTAAACTTTTATTTCAACCAGAAAGAAAGCATTTGGGAATTAATCCTTCAGCAGAAATAGTCTGGCTGCACCATGGTTTGATTATCTAGTAAAGCAAAATTACATTTGAGGAGATCAACAACAATATTAGTGGTTAATAATGCTGGGTCACACTTCAGAGTCTGTGCAGAGTTTCTGACAGATAGAAAATGCTGAAGGTCATGTTTTGGTTGTTTCTTACATAATGAAAAGTAGCAAGGGGGGGAGAGGGGAAGAATTTTAATCCCACTGTTTCAGAGGCTGTAAATTGCATCTTTCACAAGCAAGTCTCATGTCAGGCAGTTTTCCCAAACCAGAGTGCTGTGCCAGTCCTACAGCCAGGTCTCATAAAACAGGCCTGTCAGCAGGCATGTTCAAAACTGTCTCTTGGCAAGGTTTAGAGCTGTGCTTCTGATCCAACAGCATTGGCTTTTCTCTGACACACCTCAGGCAGGAGAACCTGGAGATGGGTGGAAATTGAAATGTACAAAAACAGGATCTTAAACTTCCCTCCTGCTGCAAGTGTAGTTTGTGTTGTAGTTTCAGCATCCCTGTGGTGCACAAGCTGATTGTGAAGATCCAGGAAGTGGCAGTGGAGGGCTCCATACAAATCCCAGCCACACGGGTTGTGTTGTGTGTGTGTTCACCTCCCTGTTGTGAACAAATGCACGGGGTCGAGGGACAGAGCAGGGTGTTCAGAGCTCCAGAATCTGGCAGTGACACTGGTTTTCTCGTGTTGTCAGGTGGGCATGAGGATGGCTGAGAGGGTTGTAATCAGTACACTCTTGAATTGCTAGATTTGATCACCTTTTTAGAAACTCCAAACCAATATTTGTGAAAATCAAATGGCAAAAATAGCTGCTGGGCCTCTGATTGAAACCTTTGCTTTCTGGGTGGATTTGTTTTGGAGTCTTCTCACAGCTTGCTCACCTTGTCTCTATAGGAAGCCCTGGAAAATGTAGGTATTTGGGGTATTTCCACGCCAAATCCATTTGATTAAGTAAGTAATTTGTAGAGTTGAAATCCCCTTGGTCAGAGCTCCGTGTTCTGAACTGCTGCCATTGGCAAGCAGCTGGCAGCTTCTGCTTTGAACAGACGGGCTTTGGCCTGCGAGGCTGGGGTTTCTCAGAGGGCTGAGACACAAACCAGCAGAGGCTCCTCCAAACCAGCCAGTCAGTGTTTGCTGTCTGGCCCAGAAATGGAGAGAGCTGAAGAGCCTAGAGCACAGGTGGAGGGTGCTGTCTTTATGAAAGATGGGTTAGTAAATAGGCAGCTGCTTTGGCATTCCCAGGTCAAAAGTAGCAGCCAACACTGCACTCCTGGACAATTCCTCCTTAACGAGTTGTGCACAGACACAGTGCTTCCTAAACACTGCCACTGGGAAGATGGGAGCTCTTACTGCGCCATCTCAGTTCTGCAGGGCTGACAGAAGTGCCAAGCCAACCTTTAAATTATAGAGAGAACTTTTGAAATGAGTAGTTGTGTCAAGTAAGGTCTGGCTCCCTGAGAACATGTTCTGAGGTTTAAACTATCTAATGGTGGAGACATGAAATTTGGGGTCATGTGAAAAAACAGTTTGTCCTACTTGTAGATAAGATGGAGTCACATTTATTGGTCTGCTTAAAGTCTGTAATCTTTCCTAAACACTGACTTCCTTCCTTGAATGCTTTTTTTTTTTAAAAAATTCCCTCTGCTCTGCTTTTTCCTGTCAGTGCTCTAAGGGTCAACAAGGGTTTGCAGCCAGTAACGGGGTTCAGCTGCCATTATGAAATGCAACGTCCTTTAGTGATGTACAGCACTTTTTCTTGCTTGTATTTGATTTCCCAAGCAATGTGTTGCTCCTTTCACGGAGCAAAAAATTGGTGGAAGGCTGCAAAGTTCTGCTGATTGCAGTCCCTTCCTTTAGAAGAGGTACCTTTCAAGGAGTGCTCTGATACCTGGCTGCATGACCTTTTGGCAGCTTAGATGGGCTTTTACATACTTCAATTAAGGGAATTACTTCAGATAAGCAGAACTTCTAGGTGCATGTTTTGTTTTGCACAACAGTTGAAGTTGGCTGGTATTCTATGTTGGCATTTCACAACAAAACCGTGTGATTCCATCCCCTCCCAAAGAAAGGGAGAGGATGGAATACTACTTTGAGGGGAAGTTTCCCTCTTGATGTTATTTCTAAATATTCATAATAGTATTTAAAAGCTCTGATTCTTCTCTGTACAGTACTGAGTATTTTATCCTTTTGTCAAGAGGAAAGGTAGAGTGACCCATTGAATTCACTGTGTATGTACCAAGCCCCTGCTCTAACAAGGCAGGGACTGGCCTTTCCCATCTCGTGACCTGTTGCCAGTTAAGACTCACACTGATCTCCTCATTACATTTTCAAGGACCATTTTCCTGTTTGCTTTTAAGCAGCCTGACTGGTGGAGCTTTCAGCCCTTTCTGTAAAACCTCCATTAACAGCCTGGTAGTCCCTGTGCAGAAGCCACTTCTGGCAGCTTAAATTGCATTGTCTGAATTCATCCCATCGCAGCTGCCTTCCCTGCTCTGGAGGGAGAGGGACTAAATAACTAAATAACTTGATTTTCGTTTCTCAAAATAATTCGGGAAAGCTAAATTCTACACTGCTGTCCCCAGAAGCCATGCAGATTCTTGCACTGCCTTCCAAATCTCTCTCTCTGCTGCCAGTATTCCTCTGATGGCAAGGTTCCTGCTTATCCCACAGCATCCATGCAGGCTTACCCAAGGCAGTGTGTCTCCTTGGGGGCATGGAAACTAATCCTTCCCTCCCCATGTGTTTGCATAACCTTGAATTCTCAACCTGACTAAAACTAAAAGTGCAAGTTTTGTTCTGCTTTCTGTAAAGGATTGTATAAATTGAAACTGATGTAATGGTTTGACACTGTTTCTTAGCAAAAGTATGGAATTATTTCCATTAGCTTCTAATAAATAGTAGAAATGGCACTTTGTCGATTGAAGGGCAATTCAAGGTTAAGTTGTTGGCTGCTGTCTGTACAATATATTAAATCTAGGTCTTCCTGCCTGGTAGTGGCATTGAGAATAGAGGCTACAAAGCAAGGCCATTGTTTTTTTTGCTGTGCTGCTGAGTTTTTGCTTCAGCTCAGCTTCAGGTCACAATTTCTCTGTGAAAACAACGAGTAAACACTGGGCTTCTGAGGGAGGGGCACAGCTTTGCCAAGAAGGGAAATGGCACAGTTTTCCAAGGTTTAAAGCACTCTTAAGACTCTCTGAAACGCTAGTGCTAAGCATGTTTGCAGATTGACCTGAAAGCAGCACGGGTGTTTGTCCCTAAGTTCTCATCCTAAAACCACAACTGTGCAGCTGGACTGCGAGGCAGATACATACAATTATGGGCAGCAGTCTGTGGTTTATATTCTGGGTCTGTATCTTCTCCCATCTTGTAGATGCACATGACAGTAATTTACCTGTCAGTATACTGACAGTCTTTTCCATCTGTTGTCTTCTTTTTTGCACAGGAAAGAAGAATGGAGATTTGGACAGGAATTTTGATACACTTGATTTGCCTAAGCGGTCTGAAGCAGCAAAAGGTAATGTTAATGTTTGTGCTTTTGGAAATAACAAGTAGCTTGGGAGCTGGAGGCTCTTAAAGAGACTTGAGACATGAGCATATCAGGCTGATATCTTTATTCTGTAGTCACTTAATTGAAATACTGGATATATCTGTGCATGATGTTATCTAGTGTTGAATACTGGATATGACTTTTTATATAAAACTGCTGAGTTGGTGGAATCTCGTAGAAGCCTGTCTGATTTGGTGTCAGGTGGTTGTAACTCCAGAGAGGGGTGAGTGCAAGCTCTCCTCCTCTACAGCTCCATTTGCAGCCCACCTGCACCAGGTGACCGTAAGGAGTTGTGAAGTGCACTGGGTGAGGGAATTTAGCACTAACCCTTTCCCTTCCCTGGCATCTCTGGCATTCTTCAGCGTTCTGTGGGATTGGATGACAGCAGGGATTGAGGTTTTTTCCCTTTACTGATAGTCAGTCTTCCCCTGAACACAATATTCCTCCCTGTCTGTAGTGAGCAGCACTTGTAGTTTTGCAAAATCTGGGAGGTTCACAGAAAAATTCTTGTGCATTGTGCTTTTGTGTTTCAGCTCTGGCAGAGGTGGAGTCTTTCACAATCTGCATTCCCTTTTTGCATGCCTGATACTTCTTTTAATTGGAAATTAGGAGGTGATTTGGGATTTTGTCAGAATTCGTAGAGCATTGGATGGTGTTTTGAGACTTGCACAGGTTTTGATTTGAAGTGTGTGCAATGTCTGTGCAAAGATCCAGCCATTGTCATGGCAACTGCTGCGGTGCCACCCTGTCAGCCTCACCTTAATGAGCTGTGAATACCCAGAACTACCTGAGTATTCCTCAGAAGAAAAAATTTAAACTCTTCCCACATCACTTAGAGAATTTTGGAGAGTGTAAAGAGCCAGTGTGACTCAGTGGACTTGGAATACCTGAATTATGCCCTTTTGGTGACCTTGGCCCAGTCCACTTATTTGTGCTTCAGTTTCCTTGCTGTTAACTGAGAGCAACAACAGAAGCTGTGTCTGAGATCCTTAGAGATGTGCTGATAATCAGTAATGGCGTGATAATTACACATACATAGTGCTGCACTCAGATTCACAGTGAAGCTCTGATTGATGATATGCAAACTAATCCTATAATACGTAGATGAATCTAATCTATTTACAGATACCCTTTATAGTGGATGCAGGTTCTAGTCTCATATCTGAACACTGATTTTCATTTGGTGCATTGTTGCACACGATCTACTGTATCTTGTGAAATAATGCAAGATAGTAATGTACCTCTTAGAAGCTGCAGTACCATCCCATTTAGAGAGCTGCAGGAAACTCCTCCTGACCAACCTTCACTGGCTGCCTTCGGTTCAGGCTGGGAGTTGATGACAGTGCAGAGCAAGGAGACACCTTTAGGATGCAGGAAAAGAAAGGAATGCAAAATACACCAAAGGCTTCAGCATTTGCATTCCTTTCTAAATGTGATTGGAATGTAGGTGCCACTAAAGGGAAATGGTGGAAATCAAGAATTTCAGCAAGGAAATGTATCTTGCATAGCTTTCTTTAAAATAAGATAAAAATCTTTCATGTGGCTCTGTTAATGGTAGAAGTGATGTGCAGATCTGATGGGAGATGTATCTCTCTCTGAGCTTACACAGCTTGTTATCATATTCAGTTGCTAGAAATCTCACACTCTTGAAGAGGTTGTTTGATAATTTTGTGATACCCCAATTTAATCAAAGTCAAATAGATTACGTATCTCGTGCTAGATAAGGTCAGGAGATTAATCCCACAGCATTTTGAAAGAAGCACTTTGACATGAAAAAAGGCGTGAGTAACTCTTGACTTGGTGTGCTAAGAATAAAAAAACCAAGACAGTGATGCATTTTTGTTCACTTTTTTACTGGCAGTTTCTTGCCAAGCATCTCATTTACTTGAGAATTCCTGGATGCTAAAGGTTCTAACAAGGTTTCTTGAACTTTGAATTGTTCAGTAAAATAAAGAAAATAAAATTGCAGTTTTAAAACCCTTAAGAGCCCTGGTCAGATCTCTTCTGTAGGGTATAATTGGCTCTGATGAGATCAGCTCTCAGCTGAGGCAGATCCTCGTTACCAAGATGGAAAAATCATGCAAGTTTTAATGATCAAAAGCACTCAGATTGAGTGACATGATGAAGTGCTATTTCAAAAATCAACAATTATAGATTAATCTCTTTCATGTATTATTAAAGTCATATTAAAGTGAGTTTTCAGCTGGAATCTTTGTGAGCAAATGGAACTGCAGTAATAAGATTTGTTCATGCAATGCAGCAAATGAACATTGTGGTAGTTAACAAATACTGGGATGTAGTGTTGTTAAGTGTCCTGTAATCTTGTAGTCAGCATCCATGGAGCTTATCTGGTGGATCTAAAGATGTGGTCTCAAGAACTTGCCATCATGGTTTCCCCACGAGATACTCCTAGGTATGAGCACTGAGCTTAATTGAGAGTGTGCTTATGATCACTTGAAAAAGCATGAACTAGCAGCAGCAAACTAGTTCAAACCTATTTTCTATCAGCTCTGGAAACTTTATTTTGACTCCAAATTACTTTAAAGGTAGGAATCACTGCCTGCCCTGTAGCCAGACATCATAAAACCAGAAACTTCTGTAGAGTGTGGGTGGGGACTGGGTAGTGTCTGTGCAGGATGCAGAGGTTTCTCAGTCCTTCTTCAGAACATCTGTCCTCCTGGTACAACATCTTAGGAAAATCTTCATGTTCTGAGCAATCCAAAAGCTCCTGTGAGTTGTAACCTAGTTTAAATGCCAGTATTTTATCCCTCCCCCCCCCGAATTTATTTGTTCTGGAGAGGAATGAATGAAGGAAGGCAGTTCTCTTTTTCAGAGTGATGAACTAGAGTCTCTTCCTGATGGCTCCTGGTTTTTTAATGGGAATCAGGTTTTGCTGCAGCACATCATTTGAGCAGCCCTGAAACCATTTCTAAGCCTTTAATAATTTTATGTGCTAGGCATTCTGGCAGGGGAAAGCTTCCAGTTCAGGGTTGTTATCTGTGGTAAACTGGATAATGTCAGACGGGAGAACTTGCAGTGCTTTCAGAAGCTGTCTCATCTGATATTAAAAAATAAATGTATATGTTCTGACAGTGTCCAGAGTACTGCTGTCCTCGTGAGGAAAGATTGTGAAAGAGAAGCTTCTTGTTTCCTCTTTGTTAAAAGGAGCATGTTTTTCTTCCTGACAGTCAAAGAGAGGGGGAGGATAAATTTTGGGAGAAAGTGATATGAGCTTGCAAAGAGAAGGGAGCAGCACTGACAAGAAATTATGAATGCTGTCCTCAGAACCTTGCTAAATTTAGGACTTTCAAAAATTGCTGCTTCTGTGAGGGGGGGAAAGTCTTGCTGAAATCCCTTCCCCAGTCTAAAGTAGGTCAGTGATAGTGGTGCTGGCTGCCTCCTCTGCAGCGTGTTCTCTTCTGCACTACCACAGCGCTGATTTCTCCTGTGTACACGTTAAATACATAGCGTAGTACAGCTCCTGTGCTTTGTTCACTGAGTCCTTAGTTCTGAGCAGGAACAGTAGCAGGAGGCTCAGGCACTGGGGGAAGATCAGGATTAATCATATCAGTGCAGGGGAAGGCAGTTTCTCAGATGGCAGCACCTCTGCAATAAGGTTTCCTGAGCAGAATCAGGATTGACGTGTGTCAGCCCCCCAAAGATGTTACAGGAGTTGTAACATTCAGTCCTCCTGTGTGGAGGTGTTGGACTGTCCACCTCTGCTCCTCAGTGCTGGAGTATGGGAGGACAAAGTCCAGAAGAGCAGAACAGTTCTTTATATGGAATCAGCATTAGGTTGTTCCTAATTAAATCCAGACCTCTGTGCTGTCTGGTTTAAGGAGATCTCATGGCTTGTTGTTTATGTGCACATACATCTGAGGGCAGAACAGTAGCTGCTCTAAGGAGCTTTGGGTGTTGAAGTTCACCTCTCATTTCAGTTTATCTCATTAGGGAGTTGAAATTTTTCAGCCATAACGAGACGTGCAGGTACATTCCAGCCGGGTGGATGAGCTAGCTCATTTACTCCTTTAAAGCAGTTATTAAAGTGGTTATTAATTTCTCTTTTCTGTTTTGATTACTTAAGTTTAGTTCCATTTTAATGGGAACGTAAGTTTAGGAAAGAGTTATGCTGAAGTACTGAACTAGAGTTAAAATGCTTGTAATGGAAGAAGTCTATTTTGTTGCAGTGGGGACGTCACAGAAAAGCTGAATTTATTTGAAAGCTCAGCTTTGTGTGTACACTTACCCTGGCCAGCAGCCTGTGTAGTCAGGGAATGAGATTTTGGATGAACTTGTCAGCAGGTGAATTTCTTCTTCTCCATTATCTGAAATCCTCAGTCACTTTCCATGTAGCCTCATGCTGATGATAGATTTTCTATTCCAGAAGGTGAGTGTTTAAATTCCCTTATAAATCTTTGTATTACTGCTCCAGGAAATTAGACTTCCTGGCACTGTCAGGGTAATGACTTTAACTTAGTAGATTACAAAAGTGCTAGCAATTTGTCTTCAGCTAAAGGCAACATGTAGTGGAAGGAGAGAGAAACTTCACTTTACTCTGGCTTTAGTTTGTAATTAAGATTGGCTGCAGTTCACATTTCACTGCTGCTTTAATTTGCTTTCTTTAAATCTCTGCAAGTTGACTCGAACACTCACCTGCCCTTTCCAGCTCCCTTCCATCATTAATTTTGATTGTTGTATTGTGAATAAGTGACTAGAACTGATTGATTAATGGCACCATCCACACCCCTCCTGTGCCTGCTGGTAGAAATTCAGGGACTGGGAAGATCTCCTCTGTGAGAGCAAGTCACATGTTCTT
This sequence comes from Oreocharis arfaki, assembly GCA_013398015.1. NCBI lineage: Eukaryota > Metazoa > Chordata > Aves > Passeriformes > Paramythiidae > Oreocharis > Oreocharis arfaki. The sequence goes on from VZRR01002495.1 coordinate 576,353, forward strand.
GTATTAACATCTTCTGAGTATTTCATGCACGTTGAGAATTCCTATCAGAATTATTAAGTATCTCTTATTTCTGTTGCTTTACTAAGCTGAGTATTCATTTTGGTCCCATGTGTTTTTCATAATTTACAAAGCAGTGAAAGATTTCTCATCTGTCTTCCAGTGCTTTGAGTCAGAGAAAATTTATTGCCTCGATTAGAAAAATTCCCATATGGAACCTGGCCTTGCCAAACTTTCTCTAGTCTGGTACCTTTAAATTCCCATTCTTTTTCCCAGTATTTTCAAGGAATTCAGAGCAGGCACCTGTGGATTTTTCCTTTCTTGTGTACACACTCTTTCCATAGCTGACTGCTAATTGTTCTGGAACCCTCTGCCTTTTTTGTCACAATCTTCTCTGATTCTTACGTTCCATGTTCTTATTTGTTCAGAGCTGCTGGACACATGCATGAGTTGCTCCCTGGCCTGCTGGGCTGTGCTCTACAGGTGAAAACTTTTTTGTGATCTTTATGGATCTGTTAAATTTGAATATGTAGAACATAAATTGTAAGTTTAGGGTTGGAACCGAAGGCTTTGAAAAATCATAGGAGAAGATGCAGTTGGAATATGAATTGGAGGTCCAGGAGTACTGTTCTGTCTCTGCCACTAATTCTTTTCCCTAAAACCCCAACACCTTGGTAATACAATTCTATCCTACAATATTCTTACTTTGCAGACTGTAAGGAAACAAATGTTTTTCTGGGAGAAATACTACATTATATGAGTGAAACCTTGTACAGTAACTGTACAGCAGTGCTGCTGAGACTCAGAGCTCTGCTGTGTGGAGTTCAGTTATTCCACAAAATCATGTGAGAGGAATTTGAGACCGTTACAGGACCAGCTCTGGTGTTATCTGTCTGCTCAGGAATGTGAGGAATAGTTTCAGCTTTGCGTCCTGGTAATTGCTGCCATGTTTGTCAAACTGTTGCTCTCTGGCTTCTGAGAACGCCTCGACTTTGCAGCTCTGAGCTGTGATTTCCAGTCCCTTGCTTCGTCCGTAGGGACATCCAGGCAAAAATTCTATTTACAGATAAGACAGGCTGGATTCCTGGTAGGGGTGAAATGGCATCTGTGGAACAGAAAAGCTCTTGCAGCTGAGTAAGGGAAAGCACAATGTTTGTGTGAGTAGACTGCTGTGAATAGCCCAGGTGAGAGATTGTGTCAGGAAGATTTAAGTTGGGGACTTGCAATAGTTCTGCTACATGGAGGGATATAAAACCAGTGTAAACTGGAGAAGAAATTTCACCTCTGGTATTTAAATGCCAGTAACACCTCCACACCCCCAGCATGGACACTGAATGTCTTTCAGCTTTAGGTCATGTAGCTTTGAAGTTTAAGCTGAGGGACCAGTGGGAAACAACTGCTGGGGCAGGGAGGCAGGAGGAGCAATTGTAGTGATATGAGAATTCCATTCAGCTCTGTATTTATAGAAGCTGAAACTCTTTGTGAAGTCATAAGGTGGTGGTTCTTATCCATCTGTTTGGCTCTGCTATAATTTGTTTGCCCATAGAAGTCCTCATTTTCCCTTTGTCTTCTACCTCTACCTTCTACCTTAACAACTGGAGGTCACGTGCAAGATGAGTTAGGGTGACAGCTTTGTTTCTGAATCATTTCAGACTTTTCCTTCTGAATGAGAAAAAACGGACTCACTTCTAAGATGCTTTGGTTATCTTGGAAATAGTGAGTCAACATCCTCTTCTTTATCCTTCTTTTGCATTCTCGAATGTCTAGTCTCCCTCAGCACATGAGGGGGAAAAGCTGGCAGTTGGAGGCAAGATTCTCCCTCCCCACCTTTAGGTCCTTTCACCTGTGGCTCTCATGGGACTATAAAAAGACTCCATTAGTCAGCTTCCAGCTCTTTCTTGCCTGAGGCTGACACCCAAGAATATAGATCTATTATAATAACTAGCAATATCTTTGGAAGACAGGAATCCCAGGTGGTAAATTCCCTTTCCAACTTGATGTGAATTTGTGGCCGAGTTATAAGTGCACAGAAAATGAGATTTAGGCATCTTAAACAGGAAGAGCCCATATATACTTGCATAATAAAGTAGCCAATGAAAAACTGAACAGCAGGAGCTCCACTAGAGCACATGGTAATTACAGCAGCTAATAAAGAGATGGAGTGATCTGGAGCTTCAGCTGAAGACAGAACTGGAAGGAGAAGAATCTCATTTTCCCAGTCCAGCATTGCTGCTGACTCTCTGAGTGGCCTAGGCAAGTTAATAGCATTCAGTTGCTGGGGCTGTAGTGAACCTGTTCTTGAAGAGCCTGCTGTTTCTACTGCCTTCATTAGAAGAATCACTTCACCAAAATAATAGCTAGAATAATTACCTTCACTAAAATAATTAGTGTTTCACTGCTGCTGTGATAACCAATGTAAATGGAGTGCACATGATACGTTTGTAAAAACAGCAAAATTCTGCTGAAGTATCCTGTATCCCAGCTGTTGCTAGAAAAATTAGATAAAAATATAATTTCAGTTAAAGGTGGATGGTAGAGGTTTGCCCCAGTGAGATACTGTGGGAATGGACTGAGGAGTTAATGTTACAGAGAGAATTTTGAAAATATGTAATGCTGTGAATTGCTTTGTGCTCTCACTATGCATATTGCACTTATTGTGTGTTTTTATTGAGAAGTTCAGCTGCATTATTTATGATGCTTTGTATAGAAAGGTGTATACATAAACCAGTGCATAACTTGAAACCTTGCTAAGTTTTACTGCCCAGCTACATTTACTTCAGTTATAGCAATGTGTGCTCTCTGGCAATGCAGCATCTTAACTCTTCAACCACTGATTGGATTTTTATGTCATTTCCACTTGGCTGATATTTCTGATGAAAAATACTTAATGTTGGAAAGCTGTAGTTGTCAGTCATATGTTTTTAATTCTCACAGCTTTTCCTGTACTGTTTGCCCTGCTGAGAATGGATAATTCTCTTCCCTCCCCACATTTCAGGTTGTGTATATGTTTTTGAGTGTCTCATTTGGCATTTCTATTCTACAAGCAATTCTAATTGTTACTCTAAAATAAAATGCTTGTTATTACAGAGCATAGCTCATTATACAGATGCTGCTCCAGGACTGTTTATAAAATGAGAATGTGCCAAGAAAGCCTGCCAGGAATAAAAGCAGTTGATGGGAAGGTGCTTATCCCTCATAACTGTAGCTGCCTCAGTCGTGGGACTCAGTCACTGCAGTGAAAGACTCACTCCGTCCACCCATCCATCACTGTTGCATTATGTCAGCTTCTGCCATGCCACTTAATGTGAGTTAAGAAACAATAACAGTGAAATCTCTCAGTTACCCCCTCTCCCTTTTAGCGTAAGCGTAGAAAATGAGATGATCCTTTGAAGAGGGGTACAAATCCGAAAGTTGTCCTGGTTGCCCAGCCAGTATCACCAGGAAGCTCAGGGAAGAGGAACTTGGCTTCTGTCAGAATTGAGAGATGAAATTTCATGTCAAAATCAATTACAAAAACCTTGCTGCACAAAGTTACGGTTGTCTCTGGTGTCCATCAAAAGTACTGCTGCAAACTTGTGCTGACGAAGCTGCTTGACAAGTTAAGAGAACTGCAGAAAGTTTCAGAACAGCTGAGGCAGAAAAATGCTGTAATGTTGATTTAAATCCCTTGCCAGATTTCCAGAAATAGTGTGAGCAGGAGCAGAGGAGGTAGTTATAGCTCCAGGTGAGTGTTCTGAAGGCTGTGCCTTTAGGAGTAGCTGGAGTGTGGATTTCTGAGGGCCCGACGTGACTCTGGTACTTTCAGAACTCACCACTAGACAGACATCACTCGAGTCTCACTGAAAGAGGCTGTCCCATCTGGTATCCTTCTGCCCACAGAAATGGAGGCTAATGCTACCTAATTGGGCATTGGAGCAGGTTCCTCAGAGAGGTTTTGAAGGGTTCTTTATTATCATTGAAGGATTTCAAGACCTAACTGGACAAAAGCATAATAGTTTGGTCTAATTTTGGCATTGAGCCTGCTTTGAGCAGGAAGCTGGCCCAGGTGACCTCCCATGTTCCCTTTCAGCCTAGTTGCTCTGTGTGACTCTCATTAACTGATTACAAAGTCAGCCAGGAAAAGTGTATCTACATAAAACCAGCACATTTTTCCAAAACAACTTAATCCACAACTGCTGGATTAGGTGACTCAGATGAGAAGAGGAATGAGAGTCTGTTTGCCCATGGAACCTGAGAAAGGAGCATATATACAAAATGGAGTGTATCAGGTTGCACCTCAAGATACAGCTTGTTTCAAAGACAAATATATTTTTACTTATAATATATACTTTACTGTGCCAGCACAATAAACCATGGAATCCTCAGAACACTCAGTAATCAGCCTTTGAGGGTCTGCTTGTAACAGCTAATGATGGGGGAGAGAAAGGGGAACGAAAATCAAATAGTTGTGTGATTCTGAACTAATTGCAAATTGTGGTACTAGAGATCAGGCAAGGAGACCTTCTTTATAGTGCAGCCAAGACAGGGAGGTACATGCATTTTTTCCACTTTTGCTTGAACAGTATTATAGTTAATGGGGAGCTTTAATCATAGAGTTAATCTGAAAATTAAAACAAACTGGAATGTCAAATAACCTGGGCATTTTAAATTGCAGAAGCCACTGATGCTCATTAGTCAGGCTGAAGCTGCAGTCACGTTTTGCAGAAGAGCAAATAAAGAGAATCAAAAAATTAAGACTTCTGTTTTCTCGGCATTAATTTCTAGTGTGTGTACCTGCACAGCTGCTGCAGCCCTATTATCTGACTCATTACTTTGTAAACCACTGTGAGATATCTTGAATGTGAAGGCTGCTATGTAAAGCCATTTTTATTTCTGTAACCCCGAGTGCTCTGCACAGGCTTAGAAGCTCCCCCCCTTCTCCACCATGACAGGGGAATTACAGGACTTAATGTGCCATATACCTCTAACTGTGGATTGAAGAAAAATGACCTTGAACTGAGAGGCAGGCATTTTACATGGTAAAGCAGTCACTTAAATTTACCTGTCAACTGGAGGCAGGGGGAGCCTTACCTCTGCATGGTTTAGAAAGCAATGTCAATCCAACTGCTGGTTGCTCTGAACCCACTGAGAGCTTGATTGCTGACCCAGGCATTTCCAGGTGATCAGTGAGAATGTTGATCAGTATGTGGTAGAAAGGAGAGCGTTTTTATTTCAGCCTCACAGACCATTAGTTTCAGCCCTGAATTTTCTGTGTCTTGATCATAGGGAAAATTGGAAGTCTGTGATAGCATGAAATGTTATTTGTCTGTGCAGGAACAGACCCTGGTTCAGGCAGATGTGGAAGGAGGCAATGTGGAGAGCAGTCTTTGCACCTTGTGCCCAGTTCCGTTGTGTTTTGCACACCTTGCCATCACTTTACTAAAAATACTGTTGCTTTGTAGGAGGTATCTAGAACAACTTTGGGGGCTTTTTTACCAGTAGCTTCAGTGAATGTAAGTACCAACACACTGTGACAGTCGACTTGAGCAGGCCGGGTCTAGATCAGCAAGACTGAACTCATGTGGGAGGGGAAAGGGGGCACCACTGCTGAAGTGAGCTGTGCAGTTAGAGGGCATTTCAGTGGCACAGCTGGGAACAGAGATGAGATTTCCTGATTCCTAAAGCAGTATCTCCCTGGTTTGCTTGTGCTAGCAAGCCCACTCCATTTAGAGATGTCAGTTCTTCTTGTCCCTCTCATACAAAGACAGGAAGAACATTTAATCTAATGAGTTTTGTTTTGAGACCTCTAAAATCACAACCAGCAAATCTGTAATCATGATTGAGCGTATAATTGCATCTTATCGTGCTGAGAGCTTAAAAATGATGAGAAAGAAAAACATCTCCAAAGACTCATTCAGAGTGTGAGGGGACAAGAGTAAGGTCTAGAGAAAGGATCTGCCTTAACTGGAGTGTCCCCAGTGACCTTTAAACGCTTGGGAAATTGGAAGCCTGCATTCCTTGCAGATGCAGGTTTCCCACTCCCCTTCTGGGGCTACTTTTCACATTGAATAATAAAATGAGAGAGCACACAAGGCAACCTGCACATGTGTAAGAGAAGAGACGAGAAGTGGGAAGGATGACTGAGGTGTTGTGTTCTTGGCAGTGTGTTCAGAATTTCTCAAGGAATGAGAAACTGGGGGCGTTAGGAGCATGACACATAATCCCATTTATTCAATTACACGAGCACTGCTCCCGGGAGAGTATTTCAGGTTAGTGATAGTGTCCAAAATGTGAGACTTGGTAAATGCACATGTGACTTGGATTTGGGCAGTTCTGCAAGGTTTTGCTTAATAGTTAAATTCTGACGAGCACATCCCCTCCAAATCCAACATCCCTGCTTGCTGAAAACAACGCTGAGATTAAACCCATGGACAGTAAACTGCTTTGGCAGTTTTCTGGGTGGCTCGATCCTGCTTTGCCTGAAACACTGAAAATTTGGTGCCAGCTGTTCCACTGAAGTCTGGAGACCTATTTCTAGATCAAGCTCTGGACTTAGATGGCCCATTAGAAGCCATTGGGGCACTCATAACATCGCCTTGCATGGAGAAATGGGTATAGGCCCTAATACAATGGAAATTTCTATACTCCTGAGGAAGTATCTCACCTTACTTACATTTATACTGACCTTTTCAGAGTTTTCTATAGGCATGAACAACCTCCACAGTAAATGTCAGCTTCTGCTTAGAATCTTTTACATGGGTAATTTTAAGCTCAATTTTTAATTGCATAATATTACCATAAGAAAGCTGCATTGAAATTGAAAACTGTCCTAGACAAAGTGGCTGTTGGGTTAGGGATCTTTTCACAGTTTTAAAGGCGATGAAGTGGTTTCAAAGAAGCTGTCAGAGTTGCTTTGAGGTAGTGGCTGCTGTGGCTTTGTTACAGAATTTCTCATATGATTTTCTGCTGGTTTATGAATGCAGGCTATTGCTGTAGGGTGGTGAAGATGGGGCAAGCTGTAGTTGGATGCTGTGTAATGTTCCCTTTTGCCTCTTGAAAAATGTCTCTGTGCTCCCTCTATTCATTTCAGCAAAGTATCTCATTCATTGCTACACACTGGGGCCCCAATCTCTTTTCTTTTTCTTTTTAACTTGCAAATAGATTTATTTGTGGTTGTATTGTGTGTGTGTGTGTTTAGCCAGCTAAGGCTTCAGGGAGCTACTTCTCTCCAGATCATGTTGTCTTACCTCACATTCAAGTCCAACTTTAAGTTTTATAGCAAGATCTGTGTTTCCAGGAAACCTATTATTCTATAGGCAGAGCTGGTTTTGTGTCAGTTCTGCCTGTGGTTATCCAATATTCAGGCAGTGCACCGAACAGCAGGCAGGTGTACGTTTAATAGAAACTTCCCTGGTTTTCCAGAAAGCTGCAGAGAATGGTTGGCAGGAAGAGGGAGAGTACCTGTTCACTCAGTACTTTGATGTGGTGTGTTCCAGTGTGTCCCAGTTTAAATGAGGGAGGAGCAGCAGCATCTCCTCTTGTCTCTCATCATCTGTAAATCCCTGCCTGGATACGGTGCTTTGAGGATGAGTGCAGAATCTCTGTTCTTGGAGGCATTAATGTTTCTAACTTAGACTGAAATCCATGAGAATTAAGCACCCAAATACAGTACCTTAAAAAAGCTGGGCTGCAAGGTCCATTTTTTATTAGAGAAATTAAGGAGAACCTTCTGTGCTGCTTCCACTCTGGCCTGACATTCATTTGACATTGAAAACATCAAATTCTTTTTCTTGGATGCTTGGGAGATACTTGCCTGACAGCAGCATGGTGACTGTAATTGAGACAGATTAGAGGCACTGGGCTGCCTTTGGGTGCATGAAGCAGCTTTCATGAAATGGAGAGAGGAATTGAAACACACTTTTGACTTTGGAAGCTGGAGCAGGAACTAATTAGCAATTTCAGGACACAAACAGGATTGGAGGAAGTGTTTGGGTTGGCGTATAATAAATTATTTATTAACGTGGGGGAGTCTTTCCATATGGCAGTTGCTTATAAAATGCTTATAAAGGCAAGATTGCAGGACTTTGTGTGTAATGAACCAAACAGGCTTCGGTCCCAGTGATTAGGAACCACTGACCTTTCATTTCTGCAGGCTGAGACTGGACCTGGGAGCTTCTGCTCAGCTTGGATTCTGATAAGCTTCCCCCAAAAAAGATTAGTTGTTTATATCCAAATATTTCCTTCTTACTGGCATGTATTTTGAGATGTTTGATGTTTCTGTGAGGGTATAGCCACTGGAGAATAGAAAAAATTATTCTGCCTTCTTATTTGAGGAATTCAAGCTGTGGAGTTCTGCAGCCCTTCACTGCCTTAAGCAGACAGGCCTCTAACAAGCAGCTGAATTCATATGAATAACCAAATACCTGTGTAATGGCTTATGACCATTTATGAGACTTTATATAAAAATCATGATGAGCAGTGGAAGTATAAGAAGACTCGGTGAAGCATGAGTAACCGAGAAAGAAGCTTTCACTTGGGCTTCTAAGCATATTTCAGTATGCGTGAGCTCTGAAAGATTTGGGGTTTTTTTCTTGGCGTTGTTTTTCCCTTGGCACTGAAGATAAAACCCAGACATGCTGCGAAGGGGAGAACCTGACAGGTGCCAGCCCGAGTGGAAATGCTGTCAGTCGATCCTTGTCTGTGGCAGCTCCGGCTCTGATCCACCCAAGCTTGTCAGGACCGTGTGGGCTTTCAGACCCGAGCAGGAGGTCCCTCAGCAGCGGGAGTGTTTTGAAGCACAGTCAGTGGAAATCCCCATAAGTCCCACACCTGACAAAGTAATCCTGTTTCTGTAAATTCCTGAGTGATGGAGGATTTGGGTTTGCCTCGCTGGTTGGTTTTAGTGCCAGCACCCCCGTGCGTAACAGCACAGAAGGGCTGACCACGGAAGGTGCTGTGGGTCCTCCCACACCTCGGCTCCCCACAGAGCTGGTGGAGAGAAACAGCATCCATGGAGGGATGAGGAGTGTGGCTGCTGCGTCCAGGCAAAGCACTGGTCACTGCTGCAGCCACCCTGAGCCCAGCCTGGCTCCAGGACTGCGGCCGCTCCTTCCCTCAGCTGCCGGCTCTGCAGAACCACCTCACACCTCTGCGCTCCGAGTGCTGCTTCTGCCTGCTGCTGGACCCCACAGCTTTGCACTGCAGAGCACTGAGCCTCTCCTCCACCCCACAGCCCCTTACAAGCACTGGTTTTACTGGGCTGCTGTGTCCAGTCTCTCACGTGGAAGGGGAGGGCACTTGGTGGGACCGTACCTGGCCTCATGATCCGGCACGTTTCATACACTGTCTTGGAGACAGGAAAGAAGATACTTAAGAGGGCTGCAGAGGTAAGAAAGCATTTCCTGCACTTTTTCTACCTTTCTTGCATACCTCAGTATTTAATGTCTGAGAGTGTGCGGATATTTCAACTAAATATACAGTACCGTGTAGGTTTTTTTATTTTGTCATGCAGCTGCCTGCTGTAGTGTTTCTTCCCTTTGCTGTTATTCTGTACTTGCTGGCATTTTATGACAGAAAGTTTATAAAGCTGTTCAATATCTCAACAGTTCTAAATAATGTCAGAATCTTTTTAATAAAATAAATATGCTTACGTGGCATCTGCAGCCAAGGACTAAAGCACAATTCCTTTTGCAGTAAGTTTTTCTCTGCAGACAGGTTTCTACTGAGCTGGGAGGAAGCTAAAAGCTCGTTTGCTTCCTGGAGTAAGAGCAGCTGATTGGCATCTGGAACTGCAAAGCTGAGTTTTACAGGGGCTTGAGGCCAAAAAAGGGCAATTTGGAACACATGATCCTTGGTTAAACACACACTGAAGACCAGAGGAAAGAAAATGGTAGGCTCAGGCAGCCACAAGTTAAAGGAAGGAGTCCCTTAACAGTGCTGCTGGCTTCCTGTGATGACTCTAGTTCTGAGACATTTTTGTGTTATGAGGCTCTTGGACTTGTTGATAAGACAGTAACAGTAATCCATTGTATTTTACTACTGGACATAGCTGTGGTGTAAAGTTTTTTTTTTCAAATGGGCTTTTCTTCAGGGAATCACTCAGTATCTCTCTCTTTAATAAACATTTTATACACTAAGCTCAAACCTGCTGATGGCTGGGTTGGACAATTAGGCATCTGCACTAGTAATGGCAGTGAAAGGAGTCTCAGATCTCAGGTCTCTTCAGCTGCACCACATGGCAGCTGTGATCAGAAGGCTGTGTTGTGCTTTCTGGAGCTGTAGGTGAGGGTTGTAAGGAAAACGTTTTTGCCTTCTTTCGGTTTTCTCAGTTTAAGGAAAAGTCCCAGAAAACACACGTGTTCTGGCATGAATATGTGTATGCACAGTTGAAGAAACACATTTGTTTATCTAATATGAAAAGTAATAATTTTTCTCAAGTTCCCAATCCTCATTAGCTTTGCCAGCCATCCTTTTATTTCTTTTGTTCCTTTGGGAAAGCTTAGCCAAATGGAAAAGACTTTTGCAGTATGCTCCAAAAAGCAGTGGATTCAAGCCTTACCAAGGCAGAGAGTCATCATGTTCAGGCCTAGAGATTCCTCCACTTACAGCCTTTCCCCATTAGGAAGAAAGGGCCACTTCCCGCCTGTACCAGATAAGCCATTCTGTAGTGTTAGCTCATTACTGCATGTTTCCAGAGTTCCAGTTAGGAAGTGATCTCTGGCAGTGCTATGGGTTTGGATTATTGTGGCATCCCCACGTGTTCTTGGCTGGTGTTTGCAGCTCTGAGGTCAGTAAGTTGACCGTTCCTGAGCCCCTCCACGCTTTCTGCTGGTGTCAGTGGCCTAAGCGCCTGGAGGCAGACAAGCCAGGCAGGCTGGGCAGTGTTCTCCTTTCTGGAGAGGATTGTGCAGTCCTTGGAATTGCTTTCTCTGGCTGAAAGGGAGGAGTGAGAAAATAGAGCTGTTTGGTGACACACACAGGGAGATGCCCCTCGGGGCATGTGAGCGGTCACCAAGCACTGCCATCTGGGTCCTTTCAGAGAGGAGAAGGAAAAGCAGTCGGTCACGTAATTCTGGACCCTGGCAGAGACAGGAGCAGCCGTGTCAGAAGGACCCATGGCCAATAGGAGCAGCAGCAGCACTGAGATCTAAAAGAATAAGCATCGATGTTTGACCTTGTCACTGTTGTTCAGATATCCCTGTGATATAGTAGACAGCATCTGGAAATTCAGGTTTTCCCTCCCAGGGAAACAAAACATGATCAATGACACGCTTGATATTGATCTTGTATGCATGGGCCAGATTGCTGTCTGTTTAAGAAGTCCCTCGTGCAATGCACATCATCACTGTGCCCATCTCCTTTTGGTATCAGCTGTTAGAGGTGTGAGCCCAACCAGGGAGCTTCAGGAAGGAGCTTCCCTGAAGGGAGCAGGCAGGATTGCTCACATGTAGGAGCATTGCTGCTCCCTTGGCATATTGATCTGCTGTCAGATCACCAGCCTGATAAGCATAATCAGTCTTTTGTCTTAAAATTTTAGTGTTTAGTTTAGCATTTAGTGCTTAGCATTTAGTGCTTAGCGTTTGAAGCAAGAGTAAGGGGCAAGCAGTAAGAGAGACTCCCCTAGTCACAGCATTTCTCCAGGCCAGGGAGTGTTCATCCCTAGCTTAGAGTCAGGGTGTGCCTGAGCTGCCAGAAATTCCGTACCCCGGCACGGCTGGCAGTGTCACGCTGTGAAACCCTGCAGAGCTGGCAGTCCTTTGATGCAAATTAGTTTCATACTCACTTACGGATGTGAGCCAGGATTTTGAACCAAGTCCCACTTCGAGATGTTGCAGTGGTGATGCAGGGCCTGGGCTGCGTTCTGGGAGCTTGCAAGCACCATGGTGGTGGGAAAAGGGAAACCTGTACTTCAAACAGTTTGCATTTGATACGTAGCTCACAGCACAGAGACTCCAGTGTGTGCTCTGTGTGCAAGAGAGAGGGAGAAAATTTTATTTAATGTTTGATTTTTAGATACAAATTGCATTTCAAAACAGATTTGCTTTTGGAATAACATGATTATCCTGTTCCCTTTAAAAGAAATGCATTCAGTTATCACTGTGAAGTAAATAAAAATAACTTTGGATTAGAGAAGCTGGCAAGAGAGTAAGTGTTAACATTTCATGTACTGTACTGAGAGTCTCCAAGGTCAGAGGCAGGTCTTCTGGGACTGGGGTAAAGGAAGCTATTTACATGAACTCTCCATTTTAATCATGCAGCCAAAGGGCTTAACGTTAACTCCAATCCAAAGCATTGTTGCTTGTAACAATGGTGTTTCTCAAAAGCAAACAAAAAACCATTGCCAGAGGTGACCTAGAAATGCTTCAATGTGCTGCAGTTCACCCACGTGTCTCCTCTCCCTGCGGGTGCAGACCTTTAGCAGCTCTCCCGTCCCTGCATCAGTCTGGCTGCTGGGAATTCCCTGCCCTTTAGTGACAGCCCTGCGGGACGGAGCATTCCCCTTTTGAACCAGTAGCTTGGGTAGTGCTCCAGTTATCTGCAGCAGCTTTGAGATTCTTATTAAGTGTTGGTCCTCCAGAGCCTTTGCTACTGATTAGTGAGGAGAAAAGGCTGTTAATGGAACATCTCCAGTTGCCAAGAGACTGAGCTGCACATGCTTGGAAAAAGACTTTGTGTTAGGCAGTGTGTCAAACGCTGTTGGGAGAAATGCTGCTTGCAGGTCCTTTGGAAAGGGAAACTGTATTAGCTCTAAAATGTGTGGTCACAGAAAACAGAAGTGCTGGAACTCACACAAGGTCAAAATGGGTTGTGTTTGATTGAATCACCTCTTTGTTGAATTGCATATTCTTTGGATATGAAGTGGGATGTAACCAACCTTGTACAAATCACACTCTGTAAGAAGGTACTTTGATGACAGATTGTGGAGCTTGGGAAATGTAAAGAATAGTAGAAATAGCAAAAGACAGTTTGCTTTCCCAGGCATCCTTTCTTTCTCCTGCACTGCCTTGCCCTCCCATTTCCTTTCCTTGCTGCCTTTCTGTCTTCCCTGCAGTCACCCTAGCTCCGTGTTGGTTTTTTTGCATACCTCACTCTTGGTAGTACTGGTAACATTCCTGTTACACCCTTAGGGCTGGGGGTTTGTTTGCTTCCCTTTTTGAGTAGCATGCCAGTGCTGCTGTCGTTGTGGGAGTACGTGATAAGCTGGGAAGAGTTTACATCATTTTAGAACTTGTGTATGACTTGGTAGATTAGTTAGAAAGGTCACACAGTGTGGTGTTCATTTCCTAAACAGAAAAACTCTTCTTAAACATTCCCTCAAGCCTGATTCGAGTCTCGTGTGTCCCACATTATTCCGGTTGTTCTTTTCAATACTATTCAGAGGCTGTTCTGTCTGTCTTCAGAGCTGCTGCTCAGTGGTGGATGCTGCATTCATGATTGAATCTCTGCAGTAGGCGCAGTACCTGTCCTGACTTGTGCTGTACCTTGAAGTGAAAGCCACAGGGACTGTTCAGAACTTTCCACCTATTTCATCTTCATTCGTTGCAGAGTTTGCTGTGCTTCTGCTGTGTGACACTCAGTATTCTGCATGTATCTGCATCGAGCTGCATTCTCGGGCAGTTATGCCAAGCCTTTGGCTCTGTTGGAGCTGGCTGCGTTCTCGCTACTGTTAAGCCTTTCAATTAGAAGAATCTTGCAAGTTTATGTTGGCATTCAAGCTGCTTTGTGCACTGGGTGCTGAAGCACAGCATACAGATGGAACGGAGCTGATGGGTCGGGTTTTTTAGGGATCTGATTACTGTTTTTACAAAAGTAACCAGCTGCCTCCCCCAGCCTTCTCTTGGGCTTTTCATGTAGTCTGCTGTAAAACCACACTGCGGGGTGAGGGGTTCCTGGAAGGGGAGGGTTGAACTGCCGGACTGATTTGCTGCTGAAGCGTTCTGAAAACATTTTTGTAGCAAATACTTCTGAGCCGCGGTTTACAGCTTGGGGACAATGAACTGCACAGGCTGTGGTGAAGGTACCGGCCGGTTGTCAGCAGAGGGCAGGAGTCCAAGGGCTGCGGAGCTTTTCTTTCGTGCCGATTCTAGTTGTTCATTTCTTTTACTGTCATGATTCTTTACTCTCTTTTCTTTTTTTCTTTTTTTTTTTTTCTTTTGCTTTCGGCTGGTCGCTTCCCGGTTGCAGAGGGAGATGCTTTTTCACTGTGCAAAGTCTGTTTTCGGGTGACCTTGCGGAGGAGGTGCGGTCCGGGCTCCTCTCGCTCCATCTGCCGGCGCTGCAGGTGCGGCTCAGGGCGAGCTCGGCGGCCCCAGCGCTCCCAGTGCCGGCAAGGCTCGGGGCTGTGGGCAGGGAATGCACCTCCTGCTGTAGTGTCAGCCCGAAAGGAGTCCGGGTGCCGCTGCATCTTCTGTTGAGAGCCACAGTGCAGTAAGTGGGAATTGCCTCTGCACGCTGCGGGAGTGAGCAGCTGTCGGAGTTCACTTCAGTGATTCCACAGACACACCCTTCCCGGTTTAAGGGTTGCTTAGGTTTTTCTACAGTGTTGCCAGCATCCTTCTGGCTTCCTAAAAACTTCTGAAATTTGACAGTTGTTTTAAGCATCAATCCAGAGGGTTTGTGTGGATAGAAAATTAAGCAGTGTATTTCTGCCGCAGCAGCAGGAGATCTCTCATCTGACCAGCATCCACGTTTGTATAATTTCCCATGCCTGTGACAGGGGAATAAATCCTAAATGGAATGGGTGGTGAAGGGGAATAGGTTTGGCAGCCTTGTTCCAAAGAGAGTTGTCTGAATTTGGGATTAAGCGGGTGTATCAGAGATAGGCACCTGGTGCAGTATCTTATGCTATTGCCAGAATGTAGCTAAGTATAGGCACAGGATCAGCATTGCCAAGATGAAAGTAAATAGTTTTGTGGAGGAGATAATCCAGGAACTGCTGCATCATTCTCAGCACAGGGACTGAGGGTTGAAGAGATGGAAATGGCTAATCAGCCCCAGCTAATTCCTCAGGTGTTTTTCTATTCAAGATTCAAATTGCTGTCTGTGCTGTCGCTGTTCTCTGGGCAAATAAAGGATAATCTACTTGCCATGTCCTGGTAGTGTGAACTTTACACAGAACTAGTCCCATTGGTCACTTCTGAGTAGCTCTGCTGCAAAAAAGCTCATCTTCATATTTCTCAGAAAGATGAGACTACAGTGTGAGAAGATGACTCTAATGTGGAAGATACTCCTCTGTGGCATGTTCATGTTGTTGGTAGCTGGGGGAATGCTTGCACACTGCAAAAGGTCTGATGCTCACAGTGACATCAGTGTCCAAGGCGTTTCTCTGAAAGCCAAAAGCTGATACAGTGAACTTGTTTACTTTGCTTTCTGCGATGAAAAAAGCAATAAATTACTTATCTCCATGCTTTTCCAGGAGGAAACAGTGTAGATTGCAACTCAGCACAAATCCATAACCAATGGAAAAATCTCATTTGTTCCAAGAAGATTATCTTTTTAAGGGCAGTGCTGAATCTGGGCTATTATTAAAACAGCCTTTTAAAGAAAAAAGAAAAACAGTGGATGTTTTTCTTGTTTGATGTATTCTCTATCACTAATGACTCTCTTTTCTTATTTCTTCTATCCATTTTTAAGTAGGTGCAAGGAGTTAGCTGTATATTGCATAAAAGTAGCATTACCTGAAAAAATAATTAAGATGATCTTGAAATTAAGGAAATCAGTTTTGAAAAGAAGCAGGTGCTTAATGGAGGTGAGACCAGCTGTGCTTCCCAGGAACGTGCTTGAAGCGCTTCATGGAAAAATGTGTGAGGCCTTCATGCAACACTGGAAGGAAATTTATAATAATCAGACAAATTGCATCCTATAAATAGCAGAGTTGGATTCATTAGGACAGGAGGCAGATGGAGAAAATATAAAACTTGTTTGTTTCTTTTTAAGGCACTGTAATGCTTATGAGAAGTGTCAGCTTGCTGTCAGAGAGGGAAAACCCTCCAGTGCAGCAGTAACTTTCTCATTATTAGGTTCTCATCCCTGCTAATGAGCAGCCTCCATGAGGGGCATTCTTGGTACTTGGCTTTGGCAACTCCTGCTGCCTTTCCCTGGCATAGCCAGGGTGACCCAGAAGAGCTGCAGTGCTGAGAGAGGAGCAGGGGAGGCAGGAGGGAGGACAGAGCTGCGTGAGGTGTGTAGCACTCGCTGACTCTGTTTAAGGCAGGCAGTCTGCCCCAATAGGGCAGAGGCATAAATGTAGTTGGAAAGGAAGGGTGTGTGGAGTGAGATGGGAATCATCCACCACCTGGCTAAGGAGTTATGCCCCAAAGCAGGAAGGTACTGGTGGTTGGTAGGGAAAATGCTGTGCATTATTGAAGAGAGAAGGTGAAGGCATTTTTGAGATGCTCTTACATTAGTAAGTAGGAAAAAGGAGAGGCTTTCATGCATGGAGAGAGGTAATGACAGCGAGCGGGTGGGAGGTGCGTGACTGGAATGCAGCTGGGTCCGCAGGAGGGAAGCAGAGGTGAGAGGGTTGGAGCATCTCAGTATTCACACACAGTGAGGTGCTGAAGAAGGAAGTGTGTCCAGCCAAAAAGGAACATACAGACTGGCAGAAAGGGCACATCACAGACTGCATTTAAATAACAGGACAGAGTAACAGAGGGGGGCTGTTTCCAAGTGTGCCGAAATTACAACTGAGTACTTAAACAGAAGAGTGGCTGAACAATTGCATCCTGTTGAACCACAGGCAAGTCTGAGCTCAGATACAGAAGCAGAAAATGTTCTGTATGAATATTATCTGTTAATGAACCTGCCGTCATCTCTTCTGCTGATCTGATTTACATTTCAGCAAAGCTTCCTTGAAAGATAACAGTGTCAAAATTCCAGCAGGCTATCCTAAGAGACTTTTAAGTATTGGTGTTCAGGAAAGGAACACTGGGCCCTTATCAGCAGTGTTTTTTCTTGAGAAGTTCTTAGGTTGCCAATTCACCTTGTGAAGTGGCAGGGGAAAAGGGTGATATGAAGGTTGTATTGGAGTCAGATAATCACGGACTTATTCAAGGAATGGGGAAAAGCTGTACAACTGCTCATGCTTCATGGATTAAGTAACCATAGTTGTTCCTCAGCATTCAATACAGAGGGCAGTGATCCCAGCACAAGGAGAGGATACTGGAGAAGAGGAAAGTCAGTGGTAGGGATTGGCAGGATGCCTTTGGGGGTTGCCATCTGTTGCAGCTTGCACGTATCTGTAGGGTGTCACGTGTAGCAGGCAAATGGTGGCATTAAAACGAGGCATAGATGTGGAGCAGGTTAAGTATCCAGTCACTGGAGAAGGATCCAGGCATGCTGGGATGCACACGGGAGGCTGAGCATGGAAAGTATGAGCCAGCTCATGGATCCTCATGCATAGATCAGATTTTTGGTATGGAACAAACCTTGGCTGATTGCGTTTTCTTGCATTCGGTGGGGTTAGTACCCCCTGTACAGCCAGGGGGTTAACCCAGCCTGTGTTTATAGGCAGTGTTATACAGGGGTTAAAGGGCTGAGTTCTTAGGTCATGATTCACATACCCACACAGCTGTAACTGGTATGAAGGATCTGGAAAAATAGTTACATTTAAAATCAGGGTTTTATTTCAGGAAGCCTTTAGCAACAGGGAATAATAATAAAAAAAAATTATAGGATATCCACTGGATAGGATAGCATTGCTCCAAGATGTCTAAAATATGATAATCTCTGATATGTGTATGAGAAGTTGGTGATTTTGAAGAGAAAGTAGTGAAGAGAAGAAGTGATTTGTGTTTGGGGGTTTCCTGTCTTGCTAGTGCTTAACTTGCTTTGAATTATGCTACAATTCTAGGACAGCATCTTGTTATGTGAAAAACATTCTTTTCATGTGTACGAATAATAAAAATTCTTTTGCTCAAAACAAGCTTGAAATTATTCCCTCTTTGCCCAGGCTTCTTCATACCTTTATGCTTTCTCTGATGTCATGTTTTTCTAGGAATCTTCTCCTAAGTAGTGCTTGCTGAACCTCACTGCAAACATCCCAAAGGCCACCAGACCAGCTATGGTGACTGCAGATGAGTCACATTGACCAGACGTTGCTTGTGGCATCCTGCACTCACCAAGGCACTTTCAGGGTTTAGTTTTTTGTTCACACAATCTGAACAGCCCTTTGAGATGGTGTGTCTGGCCAGTCCTTTAAGCAGATGCTTGGCATACTCCACCTTCATTTGATGCAGTGTGTAATGCTACACTTAGTGAAAGAAGATAGATAAAAATTGATTCAAATTGTGCAGCAACTTGGTGTGATGGAATTCTTGCCTAAGACCCTCTTTTTAATGTGGGTAGATGCATAAATCCTAAACCTATGGATGAGGAAGTCAGGACACGATGCTGCTGTCAGTTACTCAGCATCACAAAAGGAAATCCTTGGCAGAGCTGGGAATAGCTCTCATCGCTGTCATGCTTAAACTGCACAGCTGATACAGTGACTCTGGGGATCTGCAGTGAACAGATGTGGCTGTCACAGTCTCCCAGTGTGGGACAATGCCGGTGTATTTCTGTGCTGAATATTTGAACTGGAGTCAGTGTTCCTCCTTGCTGCTCACACTTGGGGGTTCTGGTCACTTTGTCATCCTGCCTCTTCCTTCTGTCCCCTGGGCGTGTGCAGGGTGTGGCTGACAGGATGCTGTAGCTCACTCTCTTTGGCCCTGCCCTTTGTGTCTCTAAAAGTATTCAGAGAGATTTGAACAAGGACAGGAGTGCAAGGTGAATTTGCAGCCCAGTCTAGAGATGCAAAGTAAGACTTGTCGCAGGCAAAAATTGTCTCTTGTCACCTTGTCATTACCTGCATGCTGGGCAGTTTATAGCATAGCACAGATTCCAGAAAGAATTGTCAACGTCAAGACAAGCAAAGTGACCTTCAGCCCAGGTGAATACTGTCTGCATGAGTTGCTGCCTCCACCATTTCCAACAGCTGTGGATAGAATGTCCTGGACATGGCAGAAGCTCTTCTTTCTATGTTGCAGCAGTTTTCACTTGGCTCTTCTCTTATGTGGTTAAATAAAAGTATGTGTTTATTTATACGTTGTCTTCCCTGCTTCTCTTGCTTCTGTTCTCCTCTTGCCCCACCTGCAGGCTTTGAATTATTGTACCAGCCAGACGTGGTCCGACTGTACCTCTCCATCCTCACCGAGAGTCAGAACTTCAACACTCTGGAAGCTGCAGCAGGAGCTTTGCAGAATCTTAGTGCTGGCAACTGGACGGTGAGTGCAGTCTGCTCTTCGGTCTTTTTTGTTTCCTTTGTGGAAGTAAATAACAAAGGGATGTGTGCTGTTATTTTGTGTGTTTGCATCTCCTTTAAAAAGGAAGGAGGTGGGAACGTTAAGGAAATTATTTCCATTTGCTTATTGAAGATGTTTTGCATCTTCTGGACTGGTGATGTTTACATAGTGGAAGTGACACTGAGCTCATGACAATTTAACCCTTAGCAACCTTTACAGCTTCAAGCACTTAACTATTGCTTTGTCCATTCAGAAAAGCCTGGTATTAGATAGTTAGGGTTCCTGAATACTTAATTTGTTGGATTGACAGTTTGCTGAGGAAACTGCACTTCAGACTGTCCTCTGATACCCTCTGTGAAGCATCTGCAGCACTAATCAGGCAGTTCTCTCAAAGATTTGCCTGATCACTTCTAGAACCGCTCGGCAAAGTGGGACTCATCAGTAGCCTGAGGCTTGGCAGGGTGGTGCTTCACAGCTGCCTTGAGTACAGCTTATTTTAAATAGTACAGGCTTATTTTAAAAACAATCATGAAACAGAATGAAAGCATGAAATTGGAGGAGGAGAAAGATAACAGATGCTTTAGATGCTTTACTGTTTCCTCCAAGTGACCTCTTTTTTCCTAATCCAGAGGGATATGTTTTTACACCAAGGTGTGTAGAGAACACATGCTGGCAGATGATGCTCCTTCCTTCTGTTGCTGCCCTCTTTCCCCAGAAGCTGGCTTAGCTGTAGGATGAACTCCTACATCCTTTCTTGCTTGGTGAACTTGAATGATGGGTTAAGGCACTGCGATAAATCAGCACACACAGCATAACTGGTCTTTGCAGAGAAAAAAATGGGTTACAGCACTGAAAGAAATGCCCAGGGCAAGGAAAGGGCAGGTATATGAACTCACAATATTTGTGTTGTTTCTTCTCCCTCGCGTGTCCTGCTCAGTGGTCCACGTACATCCGTGCGACGGTGCGCAAGGAGAGGGGGCTGCCGGTGCTCGTGGAGCTGCTCCAGTCCGACTCGGACAAGGTTGTGAGGGCTGTGTCCATCGCCCTGAGAAACCTTTCCATGGATCGTCGTAATAAAGATCTCATAGGTATCTTGGGAACTTCTCTAACCAGGCTGGGGTCTTGGAGACGCTTGAGAGACCTCACGATTTCTGTCCCTTGGGCTGAGGATTCATTCTCTCTGCAGTTTCCATCCATGCTCTCTGGGATTACGCTGTAGCCACCAAGTGGGGAGCTGTCAGCTCAGAACGTATTTCCAGCCCACTCAAGCTGTGGCTTGAGGGAAATCTCTGACTTGGGTTAACATTAGGTGTAGATTTTTGCAGGAGATGAGTGTGTGTAGATGTGCGGAGGGCTGGATGGGTTAAGAGGTTTCTTCTGTTTTCCTTAGCTCTGCCTGGCATGGGACTTTTGCTCACAGTCACACGGCACAGAGATGTTGCTCCTCAGGCTTGCCTGCTGTTCCAGCTAGAGTGGGAGTCTGGCCTTTGGCATGCTGAGCTAACCTGGGGAAGTGCAGGGAGCTCTAAAGTTGTACCTTTCGCTTTTTTGCCTTCTCCTTCCTTTCTCATCCTTTTGCCTGGTGTGTACTTGTAGAAGCTGGACACTAAAAAACTTAATATTCTTCAAGTTGGTGTTCAGCACTGCTCTAGCTCCTATCCAAAGTGGTAAATAACATTCACCTGCCCATAAGCAGGAATCTTGAAAGATTGAGCTGAGTTTTCCTCTAGATGACTTCTGTATTTAACTAAGGTATTTGTTTAAACTGTAACCTGTCGGGCCAGGAAATACTGGCCACATGTTTGGGGCCATCACTGAACTTGATACTGGCAAATAGCAAGGTGGGATTCTATCTTAATATGTCAGGTTCTCATTTTTATATGTAGAGGTGTAGCCAGGCAAACGGTACAGATGGATACCAGGGAATGATAAAGTCCAGATTCCCTGGTTTTTCTCCAGTACTATACATGGAGAAGGCTAACTGCACCCAGGAGGAAATACTCGTGCCTTTGTTGGGGAAGGTTAATAAATGCATGGCTGCACCCCTTGCCCCAGAAGGCCTATTGCAAGGCTGAGTTGAGTAAGCCATGTGCGTGTATTAGCATGAATAGGTGGCATTAGCAGCAGCTACTGGATGCTTTTTTGCCTCAGGCTTTGCAAAATATGATAGATGCTGGCTGTAAAATTCTCAGTAAAAATGGCCTTCCCCCCCCATCAATACCTTTCAGAATCCATGATGAAGGAATTTATCTTAGCTTTATCAGCTGTCAGTCACCTTGAAATAATGAATGATAAATACCCTGTGAAGTTACAGTCTTGAGGTTTAAAACACATGCATTATAAGGGGTTTTTTGACATAGCAAACACCATTGACTTTTATCATTCAGGATGGGAAGCTGAAATTATTATTAGGGCTGCCTAATGGTATCTCTTCCCCTTATGTAGGTAGTTATGCCATGGGTGAGCTGGTAAGAAATTTGCCCAGCAGGCAGCAGAGATCTGCAAAGAACCTGGAAGAGGATACAGTGGTTGCAGTGTTGAATACCATCCATGAAATCATTACTGACAGCTCAGAAAATGCAAGGTCTCTGATCCAGACACAGGGCATTCAGAAGCTGGTAGCTATCAGCAAGTCAAGGTAAGTGACAGTTGAAAGCAAAATGCATAAGAACTCCTTGCAAACATGAAAATGTCACTATGAACAGCAGCTTTTGCTTTATGGAGGTATTGGAGCATCCCAACCTTTCACTGTTGGGAAATTTCAGCAGTTAATATATACAAAGTAAAAAAAGCCAGTACCCTTTAAGGGTTTACTTGATGAACAGGGTTAATTGATGAGTTGCTGCAGTCGTGTTAAGACGTACTCTCTCCTTGTCAGAGACATCTTAGCACCATGTATACACTTAGAGCCAGCTTTTGCAGTGAAACCATGATCTTTGGTTTTAGTTTGGGAGGCCTTTTTTCTGTGGCAGTGTTCCACTCCAGGAATGCCAGTGATGAAATCTGTTTCTTCCAAGTGAAATGGTTAATGATGTACAGTAATTGTCTGGCCAAAGGGCTGGTGGTGGTAATTTGAAGTGACAAATTTTCTTCCGTTGAAAAATCACGTTCTGACTGCTGTAGAGGAAACTTTGTTTTGTGTAGTTCAGCCTGCTAGACGTTGTAGGTGTGTTTGCTGCAAACTTCTGGGAGAGTGGCTGAAGTAGCTTTCTTGGGTTGTATTGTTGTGAAATATGAGAGCCACCAAAAGCGTAGGCCTGTTTGATGTTATAAAAGGTGTCTGTGTACTGACTTAGTAAGGAATGGATAAAATGTCATTTTCTGTTTAAAAACAGTTGTTTTTGGTTTTTTTTTGCTGACCGAAATTACTGTGTGAGGTATTTTAAACCATGGAGCAATTTCATTGAATTGTGAGGAATATATGTATGTTGGGGTGAAGGGTTGAAAAGTGGCTTGGAACATGTTTTTGTTGTAGGTTTTTTTTTCCTGAATAAATCCAAGCAGGATGGAATCTTACCTGTTCTTTGTTAATGACAGCTGCAAGACAGAAGGGTCACGCTGGCCTCAATGCTTGTCCAGCAATACATGTGAAAACACAAAAATGTGCAAAATCCATAACATTTTGATTTCTCTTTTTGTCAGCAAATACCTGTAGAAATGAAGAAGTCACTGAATGATTTCACATATATCCCATAACTTACAGGTTCAAATAATAGCTGTATGGAGTATTAGGTGTTAACATACAAATAGTCTGGCATTGCTTTTTACTTAAACTTTAATTTTGTTTTGCAAATCAGCCAATCTCCCAGAGAAACAAAAGCAGCATCTCACATTCTTCAGATGATCTGGAGCTATAAAGAACTACGAAATGCCCTTCAGAAGGATGGGTGGAACAAGTCACACTTTCAGGTAAAGGTGCTGGATTTTGAATTAGTTCTGGAAATGCCTGAGTGGAAGGTGTCCATACTTAGGCTAACATTGCAGTCTGTAGATCTTAGTCGTCACTTCTGCTCTTCCAGGTGAGAGCACGATGGATTGTTCCCTACTCAGTCACACCATCCTGCATATAGTTGCTGGCTGTGCTTTGCTGTGGTCTGTGGAGTGCAGCTCTTCAGGTTTGGGGAGTTTGCCATCCTGTACAGGCCAAATGCCCCAGTTTACTGGAGGAAGAGTTAGCATGTCTTGTCTTAGTTGCATCTCGTTTGAAACATTCTGTACAGCAGCCTAGGGCAGCCACCTCTGCTTGACATGCAGCCTCCTCACCTTGTGGAAGGGTTTTGCTCCTTTTACAGAGCACCAGTGCTGCCATTGAGATAACAGGGAGAAAGCTCCTCCATCAAATCTATATGAAAATAAAAAATACTCCAGTTCCATGTTATCAGCAGAAGGGGGGCTTAGCAGCATTCCATAATCTCTCTCCATGCTGTTGGTTTGTTTATTGTTCAGCTTCCATGGGTAGCAGTTTGGTATTTGTGTGGGCTTTGTCTCGTAGACTGTTTCTGCAGCTCCAAAGGGCTCCAAAGGTACTGCTGGCAGGTCTGGCTACGATGACAGCACTTTGCCTCTGGTGGATAAAAGTCAAGGTCAGTTCTGCTCTTTATCACTTGTCATGTAGTGCTTTGCTTGTTTTCTGGATTTGCTACGACTGTTACAGCGCGAGGGGGTAAAAATGCACTATTCATGTGGTGATTTTTACCCCACAGTCTCAAAATAATCAGTGCCTATTACCTGGAGATAGATAGTATTTCTTCCCTTACAAAATGTACACTACTGGTAGTGTTTTCTCAACTTGG
The DNA here is from genome assembly GCA_013398015.1 of Oreocharis arfaki. Taxonomy (NCBI): domain Eukaryota; kingdom Metazoa; phylum Chordata; class Aves; order Passeriformes; family Paramythiidae; genus Oreocharis; species Oreocharis arfaki. Next base: position 600,402 of record VZRR01002495.1, read on the forward strand.
ATGCAGCGTTATCAGTTAAATCTTCCTGGAAGCAGGGTTGACCTTACCCCTACTCTGCACTGGAGTATTTCCCTTTTCTAAATAAATGTGCCCATTTTGGCACAGCCTCTTCCTCTACCGTGCAGGGTTTTTTTATTGGAGATGAGTTTATTCACGCTCCAGCTAATCCTGTCTGTGCTTTCTCATGAGGTACAGCCGCACCAGCACCAGTGTAGCACCAGCTTTGACTTCACCATGATTGCTGTGTCTCTGAGTCTGGCTCTGGTTGCTTAGAGCAGGGTTTGCCTGGTGCACTTTCTCTGGTTTAACTGCAGGTGACAGCAGAAACAACAGCCCCACACCTCCCTGCCTGTCTCCACCTTCCCTGTCTTTGATCAAACCCGGCACATTGTGCAGAGGATGATTTGGGTCAGTTTGTGACAAGAAACTTGTTTTCTTTTTGGATTAGTTTTCTGTTGGCTCAGCAGGCTGCTGGATTGGCTTGTGTGCCATGAGAAGCTGCACCCTTACTTATTTTCCTTTATTCTGGAGAGACCAAAGAGAAGCTTGTTCATAGTTGTAGGTAGTCCAAAGCAGAACTCTGGTCTCTATTGGAGAGAGAAGGTTCTATAGTACAATGCCAAAGCAGAAAATACATGGATTACGTGTGCGCTCTGGGGAATTGGATTCAGACTTCCCTTTCTGAATGGATAACAGTTGAATAGTTTGGGATTTTTTTTACAATAATCTCTGTATTCAGTCCTTTATGGACCTCTCTGGTTCTGTGACTAATTCAAAATCGCCAGGTTTTGAGAAAAGTAAATGTAACTCAAGTTGTTCCAATGCTTCTGTTTTCTAGATAATGAGAAGTCTGGGAGTCGTGATATGATACCTATGGATGAACTTGGCCCAGGTAAATTCTGTCATAGATCAAACTCTCTGTCTGTTCCAATAGAGCACACTGTCACTCACAGGAAAGTTCAACTATTTCTCTAGGAGATATTATTTCAGATGGATAAAGCTGACATTTAAAACCAGAACATTACCTCACAACAGATTGGTTGTTGTCTTTTTTTTTTCTTTTTCTTTCTTTGTATACATGTAGAGTGTACACACCAATTTCTTCACTACTTTATGCATATATTGGGGATACACTGACCCACCTTCCATTCTGCTCTTTGGCCCCTGAGGCAGCTGCATTCCCTGTTACAGATCTCAAAGTCTCCAGGATTCAGAAAGAAAAAAAAAAAAAAGAGTTGAAAATTTACTTCAGTGTATTGCTTGTGTTTAAATCTGTTCTGCCTTTGTTTTTGTAGGTAAAACCAAAAATAAGTTTGTGTGTGTGATATTCATGGCTCTGTTTTCCAATTACCTGCATCTAAACGAGCCTGGTTTTTCCTATAGACTGAGAAGAGCCACTGACTGTCAGGGATCTGCTTTGAGACTGATAAGCTCTGTAGTGTTAAAGTTCTAGAGGGTTTTTTTTCTTTACCAGGGTAGATAAAGGTGCTATATGCTCTCTTGAGAATTTGCTTTACTTCTTTCAATTGATGTTATTTTTATTTAAATGCACTCATATTAATGCCTCCAGATCAAACAGTTTGATGTACTGCTATTAGTGATTGTAGCTGAATAAAATAGCAAGTTAGAGCCAAGAAAAAGCCAAGCACATTCAGAAAGTAAAATAAGAGGTATATATTACCTTTTATATTCTTGGAAAAATGAGATGCCACCTGCCATGAATCAACTGTCCATATGTATTTTGCCTTAGGGAGCACTGAAACATTTGTTCTCACAATGGAAGAAAATCTCTTCAGAGAGGATTACCTGGCAGGAATAGCTGTGTGCTGGCAGGTGCTGCAGAATGGGCAGTGCTGATTGTTTATAGTCTCAATATTAATTGCTGCCTTCTGCTCTCAGGAGTTACTGGTACAGCCCTGAGTACAAAAGGAAATGCAAATTTACAGCATATGTACAGCATCAGGCAGATTCTCTGGGCCGTGCTGTTCTCCAGTCTTTTTATCACCTTTAGAAGATGGAATCTGTCAAGTTTTCCTGATCCCAGCTCTTAAATGCCTTTTCTTTCCAATATGACTATAATTTTGTGCTATTTCAGAGGTCAGCTGAAAAGAGACTAACTTCATTTATCCAGTTTACAATCCTTAATTCCAGGGAACTGGAATAAGAACATTTCATCTCTTCTTCATGTGCTTCCAAATGCTGCATGTTTTTTGTCTTAAGGGTGTACTGACATGAGAAGGCTGCTCTGGACTGTATTTTCTGATTTTAACTTCATTGTGGACTGCTGTGTTCTGGAGTTTTCGTTCTTTTTCCACTCTGGAATGAACTGGTAGATGCATGGAGCAGAACACCAACATACAGTCCTCTGGGTTTGTGCTTCCAGTAAACAGTTTGGTTATATCACCACATGCTCCACACCAGAGTCTTCAGAAAAGACCAGGAAATTTGGTTTGCCAAGAAAATGCATGACAGAGTACCAGAGAAAGTTTTCCTGCATCCCAGTTGGTGGTTTGGTTTTTTGTTTTGTTTTGTTTTTCAGAAAGCTGTATGCCCTGGTTTCAGTTGCTTGTTTCTCCCTTGTCATCTTTTTGTGACTTCACTGCTCTAAGATCTTTCTGCTTTCTATTCTCTTTATATTCATTTAGAGAATTCTTCCCTCTCTCCAGCTTTGTGTTTATTTCATTTGATTCAGATGCTTCCAAGTTGCATCGTTACCTTTCTGCCATACTGCTTTGGTACTGAACTGTAATTGTCTCTCACGTTAGAGTGGGCCAGTGCAGAATTCCATGGATTTCCATGCCACACGTGTTAGAGGTGCCCATCCATCAGCCACATCCTTCCAGCCCAGTGTTCATCCCTTGCAGAGTACAGGACGGATCGTTCCAGAACATCCCCACCTGTCTGCCCCTCCTCTGTGGGCTCTTCTCTCCAGTTTTCAGGCTGTCCTGGTGCCTGAGCCTTTCCTGTTAACCCACGCTGGCTCTTCTTCAAGACCACAAAGAGAAAATTGCTGGTGCTGTCTCAGCTTGTTTGCTAATGCTGTGGTGGCCATCCTTCTCAACAGAGGGAATCACTTTGCTGTCAGTGGTTAGGGAGGCAGAAGGATACACTCCCCATCAACTGGCAGTGCTAGACCAGTCAGATCTCTGCTGTCTGGGGCAGTGGAACAGCCTGGGTAGGGCGTGGATGTGCTGGGAGACAGAAGAAAACCTGCATTACCATTTACTGTGGGATGCACGGGTCTGTCAGGCATTCCCAGCTCCAGGCCAGGGAGCAGCAGTGCTCACTGTCACCGTGTGCCTGGGGCCCTGACCCCCAGCTGTCTGCAGAGGCAGCAGAGCTGTGATCTCCAGTCTGTGCCAAGTCCTCCAAAACTCTCTGTGTGCCTCAATTAACCTGCAGTCACTCAGACAGGAGCACCTGGGAGGTGAAATTGTTCAGACCAGAGACACAGAGTTCAGATGCCACTGTCCTCCATGCCCATCTTCAGGCATGACTTTTTCTTTCTCCTCCTCCTCCTCCTCTTTGATGGGTCTAGAGGTTTGATCTTTTTAATTTGAGAGCAGTGTGAGGGTACAGATGGGCTGACACTGGCAGGCATTTATTTGTGTAAATTTGTGTAATTTGTGATGGCATAAAAATGTTGCTGTAGAGTGAGTGGGAGATAGAGAAGCAATAGAGATGTCAACAAGCAGGAAGCTGAGAGAGAGAAGTAAACAAGCCAAGGATGGGACATTCCTCTGTTGACCAATGTAACTTCTGTCTATACAAGGGATTGTATTAAGTCAAAATAATGCACTTATACCTTGGAGCAGCAAGATATGTGTAGATCTTCTTTATGCCACAGAAGCAATTAATTCTGATCACTTCTTGGAATTAATCTGAAACATGGGAGAAGCAGTATTTCTAACTTCCTTGCACAGCCATGATTCTTGGGGCAGTGAGGTATTACTTCTCTGATACAGCCTCCTTCAAGATATTTCTCATTTCATTTGATCAAATCATGAACTTCCTATCTCAGCTGCTGCTTATCTTGACAGAGGCACAGCACAGTGTGTGGGTTTTGGACACGTGAGCCGCCCATGCTGGTCTGTGTGCAGGCCAGGGGCCCGCAGGATGAAATGCAAAATGTGTTGGAATTTAGATAGAAAGAGCAAAGTTCTTGAGTGTTCTTTATTGTCAGATTACTGCCAGCAGAAAAGTGGGATTTTCCTCTTGCTGATGTGCCCTGGCTAAACATGGGGGGTTTAATTTTTTAGTAATATTAAAGATCTGTTTTGCTTTTTTATTTTTTATGATTACAGTCTTTGCTACTGACCTTCCTCCCTGGGAAGTATCACAGCTGCCATCCTTCGCTTAGTGCCTGTTGCTTTCTGGGGGTAGTTTAAAGGTTTCATTGTCTTGGCAGTTCCTTTTAGAAATGTTTGTGGATCACCCATGATGATGGCAGTGAAAAATGCAAAGTGATCCATTACATCCTTGTGAGTACAGTTACCATGAGATTGTAAAAAGCTACCACCCAGTTGCTGCAAGTTTGATTTTCTGTTTTTCCATCACTTAATACGTACTTTCATGAAGTATTTTGTCCTAAATAAATGATGAATCTGTAGATTAGGACACAGCCTACTAGCAGTGTTCATGCCTGTCATTTGAAAGAGAATTATTGGTCGTGCATTCCTCCACAAGTGCTGGCTGGGTAGCTGGGCACAGCTGGTTTTTTTTCTTTTTTTGTTCAAAAGCAATAGCTAAGAATGTCAGACATCTTGATTGTCAACAAGTAATTTTAAGTTAAGTGCTGTGTAGCAAATATTTCCATGCTTTATGATCTGTGAACTACATGTATAACTCCAGAATTCTTTAGTTATTTTTGGTCAGCGTGGTTAAATCATCTCTTACTGCCCTTGGTGTCATAAATACATCCTGCCTCAGGTGCTTGTTTGCAGGTCTGTGTGCACTTGGGTTTGAGGTACCCAGAACTCGTGTGCACTTGGGTTTGAGGTACCCAGAACTCCGCAGCTCTGAGCAGCCTGACCTGGCTGTGTGTGCGGTTGTCATGTGGGCAAACAGTGCCACGGGAACCCCACAAATACATCACTCACTTTTCCTTAATGGCCTGTTACAGGCAAGTAATAAACTGAGAGAGGAGCATTTTGATCGTTTGTGTAAAACTTTTGTGGTATTCTAAAAACACAATTTGTCAGGACAAAAAACCATGAATGATCCCTCAATTACATAGGAAAAAACAAAAGCCTACAGGGAGCTATAAATTTGGGTGTCATTTACTCCAGATTACAAGGCTGTCAAAGCAGAGCAGGCGTGGATCTATTTGTCACTGATAATGANAGTTATTTTTGGTCAGCGTGGTTAAATCATCTCTTACTGCCCTTGGTGTCATAAATACATCCTGCCTCAGGTGCTTGTTTGCAGGTCTGTGTGCACTTGGGTTTGAGGTACCCAGAACTCCGCAGCTCTGAGCAGCCTGACCTGGCTGTGTGTGCGGTTGTCATGTGGGCAAACAGTGCCACGGGAACCCCACAAATACATCACTCACTTTTCCTTAATGGCCTGTTACAGGCAAGTAATAAACTGAGAGAGGAGCATTTTGATCGTTTGTGTAAAACTTTTGTGGTATTCTAAAAACACAATTTGTCAGGACAAAAAACCATGAATGATCCCTCAATTACATAGGAAAAAACAAAAGCCTACAGGGAGCTATAAATTTGGGTGTCATTTACTCCAGATTACAAGGCTGTCAAAGCAGAGCAGGCGTGGATCTATTTGTCACTGATAATGAGGGAAATTTGATGCATCGGGAAAATAAATTAAGTTTTGCATTGTCTGACAATGATTCAAAGCAGAGGTTCTGAAATAATTACAGCCATTTCTTTATAAAACCCTCTCACAGTTTTCTTCCTTGTGTTCATCACGCTTTCATGCTCTTCCTCCGTTGTCAGGAGAAAAGGCAGCAACAGGTGCTGCTTCGTAATGAAAGACAGCCCAAGCACAGCAGGGTTTGCATTGATATTTCCTCCAACTCGACAGGCCCTTTTTCTCAGTGCTCTGATGGGGACTCTTCCAAATTATTGTCATGTCCTGCTAGTAGTCAGGCTCAGGAAAAGTGGGAACAGGCTGCAGAGCATTCAGAGAATGAACACAGCCAATTAATCAGGCTGCTAAGCAAGGAACACAGGATTTGGGCTGAATTTGGAGCTCATTAGCCACAGGGCATGAGATGACAACTTGCTGCTTTCCTTGGGCACACTAAAAAGTGCAGCAGGCTGGGATGAAAACAGTGCTGCTTGCTAATGAGTGCCAGCATCTGGCAGTGCTATAAAAAGAAGGCTTCTCTGTTTGTTTTTCGCTGGTAAAAATGAAATTTCAGAGCTGGAGCACGTGAGAAGCAGGCTGCCGGCATCTTTGGGTTGTGGTGGTTTGTTTTCCTTTTCCTTTGCTGAAGAATTCTGCTTGCATCAGCTCTGTTTTTTCTCTGGTTTGTAATTCGTGCCTGACTGTCGTGTCCTTTCTCCTCAGATGGATATTCCACCATCGACCACCGGGACAAGGAGCGCAAGTACAAGACCAGTGATAACACAGGGGATGCTTCTGAGAAGGAACCTTTAAAAGTGAGCTCCCTCTTTCTGCTGAGTGTTAGTTAGTGCCTTGGGAAGAAAGGAGTCGAGTGTCCTCAGCCAGAAACGCCGGGTACTTACTCACCAGGGGGCTGTAAAGGGCCTTTTTTTATTTCACATAAAGGCATTCTTTTGTAATTTAGCACTTGGCTAACTAGAAATAAAAACAAAATGCTGCTTTCCAGTGCAGGAGCAAATGCAGGTAGTTGCTGTACTCCTGTAAATGGATGAGGTTGTAAAAATAGAAAGTGTTTGTTCAGTCGCCCTTGTCCAGGCAGCATTCCCTGGCTCTGAGCTGTGTAACTCAGACTTTGTTCTGACAAGTCTTTTCAGATTGTCATGCTGCTTTATTGTCTTCACCACGAGAAATAGGTGTGATCTTGTGTGTCCATGTCCAGCAGTGTGGTGAACAGTACTCATTTCTGCAACACTCATTCACAGTCCTGATGGTAGACCGTGGCTATGGGCCAGGGAGATGGAGAGGGAAGAAGAGACATGCACAATTATGTGTGTGCCTTCTCAATACAAATTTAGACAACTTTCTAATTAAAAATAATTCTTATTTCACAAGGCTTTTTGTACTGTGGGCTGTGTAAATTGTGGCTCAGTAGGCTCTATGTAATTTCTGTTGCATTGCTGTACCTTTTCAGTGACCTTTTAAAAAGTCTGTTAATGCTGTGGTCACCAGTTCTCCTTGGCCTTAAAACAAGCTTGGTTTTTACCCTGGGGGAGTGATTTCAAGAAGGAAAAGTAGAATTCATTGAAATAAGAGTCAGTGATAGGAGACACTATTGCTAGTCTACAGAAGGCTGTCCTTAATAACCTTCAGCACATTGTTGATAATACCAGAAAGTCCAGGTGGTTCATAAACTTCAATCAGTTGAAAGGCAAACCCACCATCATCAAACAAGGGAAATAGAAAAATGTGATTTGGAGAAAAATACTTCCATAGATGGTAAACTAGGAAGATGTCCTGCTGCACCAGCCTGCCTGTTTTAACTTGCCTAGTCAGGCATTTCCTGCTGTGTTCTGCCTTTCCATGAAGGTACACCCTGGAGAGTGGCTTCAATCTGCCTGGACTTTTTTTAAGCTGATTACTGAAGTCCTACAGTGTGTCCCCCTCCTCAAGTTGGCAAGAGATGCCCCTGCTTGAGCCAGTATCAGTCAAATAAACTTTCTAGTTTCCTTATCACAGTTCCAGTACATTTTGCAATGTCCAGTACATTTTGTTCCTGCAGCAGGAATGGATGCAGTAAGTTATATAAGAATGTTGATCAATAGAAGCTTGGCAGAAAATGTCTTTTTGAGGAAAATAGGCTAAGGTAGGAAAATTAACAAGTACTTGTTATTTTTGCCACTGAATATTTATTTAAATGGTTCAATACAACCCTCAAAATCACATCAAGCAGCCCTAACTCCAGTGTATGACTGAAGTGAAGCACAACCAGAGTTCCACAAGTGGCTGTTTTGCCTTTATGAAAAAGAGAGAAAAAACATTTCGCCTCAGAAGTGTGAGCCACAGCCTGTGCTGCCTCTTGGTTCTGAGTACCTGGGGGGTAGCCTGAATCCAGGCTGTTGTACACAGCAAAGGTGTGCACAGCCGTGCCCTCACCTGGGCAGAGCTGAGCAGCTGCTGCTCTTCCTCCCTGTGCTGCCAAACAGGAATGTGGCTGTGGGGTTGTGGCTTGTGAGCTGTGTGAAAGCTCAGGGGAGGCTGGGAATCCAGGGGAGTGTGGCCTTTTGGCTGTTGCAGATGCTTTTGTCAGTATTGTGTCTGCTGATCTTGTTTCTTTCTCTACCACTAATTTTCCCTTGTGCTACTTGAAGCTGACTTGTTTGGTGGTTTTGTTTGATTAATCCGCTCTGTTTTGCTTTAACTCCTCACCCTGTGCTGCAGAATGACACAAATAGGAAAAACATTAACAGGAGTAACAGGGCTTCGGTGAATCTGGTGGATGCCCGTGACATTAAACCCCAGCCTGTTGACTCCTGGGTCTAATTTGCATGCATGGTAGGTCCTTTTAATGGTAATTGGGGATAGTGAGTAACTTTCTCTTGTGCATGATCTGTATAGCTGTGGAATCTCTTCAAATCTAACTGCTAACTTACAGATACATGAAAATGCTTTTGGAAAAAGAAAGTGGTGTTTATATTATTCAGTGTATCTTTAATGAAATGCAATCAAACACCACTGTTTGATTAAAAAATAACCTGTCAAATAACCAGGCAGAAAGTTAATATTCTGAATGATTGGTTGTCAGCTGAAATGTGAAATATTTCTGCTGTTACTCCATGGGAATGAATTTGAGTAGTGTGTTCCTGCTTCCAGCCATTTTTCTCCCTCTATGCTCGTTATAAGGATTAGCCTGAGACTTAAAAAACATATCCTTGACTATTTTTGGATGTCCCTTGAGGTTCCCACGAATTACAGCAGGAAAGCTGCTGACTGTACACAAGTTACTTTGCAAGGAGAAATTATATTGGTTACACAATAAACAGTGACCCACAACTCCCACTTCTCATTTTCTTTTTTTTGTGTGTGTCACTAAAGAAAGGTGCCTTTTTGTTGTGTTCTAGTTGTCTGCCTTTGCCACGTGCCAAGCTCCTCAGTAATGTCATTGGCCTTTCTTTGCTCCTGCCACTGCTAATCTGTGTCCTGCTGTCTTGCTCGAGTTACCCCGGTGATACCTTGTGGCACTCCGCCAGAGGATGCTGTGTTTGGAGCAGCAGGTGTTAGGCCCCTGGCTATGACTAAAGGAAAATTTTAGTGACTGTCATGAAGGCACTGAGCAACTTTCCCATCAGAGGGGGCAACAGACTTTAAAGGCCCAAATTCTAAACCATGAATCATCATCCACACCCATAATTCTACATGGAAATCCCTTGCATTAGTGGGAGAGAAAACTCCTGCATGTTTTTGGGTGGTGGCGTTGGATGTTTTTTCCCCTCCTTCCTTTCAGTCTAGTACAAGTGCCAGGTGTTAGCAGATCGTTTCTGTTCCTGGGTTGGAAGCACCTGCCCAGAGGAGGCTTCCAGCACTGTGAGGTGGTGTCACACAGCAGGTCCTGGCACCACTGGCCTCCCACGGCAGCTCAGCCCTGCGTGATCGGCCGTGGTGGCTCAGGCACAGGGCAATGTGTGTGGTGCCTGATTCACTCCTGCGCTCTGCTCTGAGCAGTGAAGCCCTACAGGTGGGGTCCTGACTTTGAAAAATAAAGTCTGTGCACATTTTCCCCTGGACATACCCTTCAAGGAGCCCATGTGTTGGCATAGGTTGGCATTTCCAGTCACTGTCCTACCACGAGGTGATGGAGATCACCAAGGCCGTGTTACTGACTGATATTAATCAGTTTTGACTTTATTTTGCAGGGCTAAAGTCCAACCACATTTTTTTTAATTGAGGGGGAGAAACAAACATTGAATCGACACAGAGGATCTCATCAGTCACCACTGCCATTCAGACTGGGAGGGCTGCAGGTTCCAGGAGGGCGTGGGGAGCGAACCCACCCGAGTGCCATCGCCGAGCGGAGCACGATGCCTTACAGCGAGACACTCTGCTGCTGAACTCCC